>CM076582.1:1573848501-1574448501 GCA_034641835.2 Pinus albicaulis | reverse complement strand
TTTATTGGGAAAAATTTTCTTCTTTCATTTGCTGTCGTTTCTCTTGAAGCTATGATCTCAAAATTTGAAAAACATGACTGCTTCAACCTCATCTCTACCTACCCATCATACCTTTGCCTATCATTTTTTTCTTCTTGTGGGCGCACTTTGACTAGAAAACTCTTGACATTCTCTTATTTTGAAAGCAAAAAAACCTATCTACTTGTACCCTTATTACTTCCAAGAGTTCAGATTATGCTAGTGAACTCTTTTATTCTCTACCTAGACTATTCATCTATCAAGATTTAGTTGTTTGACAGGATTCATTCTCTAATCTACTGACAAGAAATTGAAAACATGATCTTAACCAGGATTAAGCTATCTAATTTACCATAGGCTGTGGCATTAGGACAAGCTGCACACAGAAATTATTTTTTGTACAAACAAAACTAGAAAGTATGAGGGTTGTGTTTCATAATTTGTTATTCATCCCTATCTTTCTCTTTGGTTCAGTTTTGAGCATTGAGAACTAGCATCTTCTCTTCCTATTCTATTCCTACTAAAAAGTCAAGTTTAAATGATTTGATAAGCCTTCTTTCACTAACCTATCAGCAGAAATTTAAACATGTTCAACCATGATTAGGCTAGATGACTGAACAAGACTCTTTTTCTTAACAAGTAGTGGCATTTATACTTGCACACTTTTAGTAGTACTCTTTTTTGGGTATGGGGTTGTACCTCTTTTTTCAAATCTGCCCTCTTTTCCTTCTTTCTTTGTTTTTTGTGATTTTTGTTTTTATGATCTCTCATCATGCAATGTCATGTATAATGAATGAAAATTTCAAACTAGGACTCTTGAAAAAAAATAGTGCTCGAGCATCCTGCAATTGGCAGGACCTCCAAATAACTCTTCTCCATTGATGTCTTGTAAACAGAAAATAATGTTACCTCCATTTGAGTGCATGGTGTAGCGATTTTCCAGAAAAATTCAAACATTTCATGCTCTCCTTTGCATTTTCTCCTTGAGTCTTGCTTCCAAACTTTGCCTCTATTATAGATCCTTCTTAGTTGAAAAAGGTATTCCTTATTAGTTTTAGAAAAAACAATGAAGTCATCAATGTATGTCATAGTGAAATAAATCAAAACAGGAGCCATGGCCCTTTGGAAAGTAGCTTCTGTACTTCTTAATCCGGAAGGCATTTGATCAAACATTTAGGTGCCCCAAGGTGCTCTGAAAATGGCTCTATGCCGATTTATTAGAAGTGTTATCACCTGCTTGTAAACTAAAACACTACCAAGAAATGACATATTGTTTGAAACTCCTACCCTTTGTAGAGTATGATTTATCTTGGGAAAAGGGTATTTTTCCTTCATGGAGGTTTTATCTAGGCACCTAAAGTCTATACATAGCCTGTTTCCCTTTGCTTTCTTTCTTACTGATACAATTTTCTCAAATGTTTCTTTCTCTTTCTTGAAAGGAAACCTTCTTTGAATAATGTTTGTGTCACAAGGTTTTAAGCTTTCATCACCATATACAAAAGCATTGTGAAACTCTTTGCACAACCTTATGTATTTCTGTTTTATGAAAGGTGATAGAGTTTTGGATAAATTAATCATTTTGGGTTTTTCTAGGCTACCTATGTTGTATTCCTCTATATCAGTCTCTGTAGATAGCACTTTAGGGTCCCTAGCAACATTTTTGGATTTCAACAACTCTTATAAAGTGACAAAACCTTTTGATGATGAGTTGTCTATGTATGACAAGACCTTAAGATTCCTTTGATTCAATTTTGTAGAAAACTCTACTTTATGAAAGTGTTCCAGCATATTGGGAGAAGGGAATGGTTCTGTTTGTGATGTTTGTTCTTTATGAGAGAAACCTTGTTCAAATTCTAAGCTTGGTTTTGGTTTTGCAATTTTATTTCTGGTTTGGAGAAAATTAAGTTCAGCCTTGCCATCATGTGGTTGTTCCAGGCTATTATAGTTTAAGCTGTTGAGTTCTTCATGCAGTGTCTGGTTTGATTGTTGAGGTATGTCAGGACCTGTCTCAAATTAGTTTATCTTTTCATCAATGTATTCTTCATTATATGAAATGAATGAGTCAAGATCCGAATGGATGGAATAAAGGGGTGTGTTGTTTGGCCTCTCTTGGCTGCTAACCATAAAATTCATGTGTGATTCCCGGTATAATCTCCTTGTTTGGCTAAAAACAAGGATGGTAGAAAAAGACATATAAAGTTGGAGGTTCCCCTGAAGCTTGGCTCAGATGAGGAGTTTGAGGCCATTTTTTCATCTTTGTAGGTGACTCTCCTTTCTGATCTCATTTTTTCTCTTTTTTCAATCAGGTTGGCCTCTACACTTATAGCTCCCTTTTGCATGTCTTATAAAGTTAGGGGCTCTCTTTCTTTTAGTTGATAGGCCATGTATAGATCTAAACCTTCTAGAAATTTTGCTAAAGCTAAGCCTTGTGGGGGTTTCATTTCTGGTGGGAGGGCATTTTAAACACTATTGAACCTGGTATAATAGTCTTGGACACTTTCCCTGATATTTCTCTTAAGGTTGTTATATTCTGAGAGGATTTGGAGAAGGTTTTTCTTGATTTCCCACTTGTTTATAAATGTATAGTAAAGGGAAGGGAGATCATGTATGGTGTTATGAGTTAGGATTTTGAATCATTTTTTGGCTTCTCCTCCTAAGCTTTGTGCAAATATCCTCATTTTAATGGTTTCCTCTTCTATTTCTGTGTAATGAAAGGGATCATTTATCCTATCTACATGCCGTTGGGAAGCGATGGATTTAGATCTGGTAAAGTGGGGGATTTTGGATTGGTAATGATGTGGCAAAGGTAACAAAGGTTGTGGCAGTGCCAGGGGGGCATACCATGCTGCCATGATGGGAGGGAATGGGAAATAAGGATGATTTACAAGGGGAGGGTCTGTGAGAGGGGGTGGACGATGAAGTGGAGTGTTTTGAACAGTGGATGTGTGGATGGGAGTGGTAGAGGTACTTGGGCCAACAAACCTATTTTGAGCAAATTTGGGATAAAAAGAGCCAAAGTGATGGAGAAGCTAAAAGTTGGGAGGAGTGGAAGGAGAGGCTTGTCTACTAGAACTCTGCTGCAAATCTAAGAGCTCAAGGTTAGTCTAGTCAATCCCACTTTTTGACTTGGTTCTGAAAAGGTTTCTCATATGATGCAAGTCAAAATGGGGGTCTTACAAGGTTGTAATATGTTCAGGAACAGAGCTTGCTCTATGAATGGTCCTAACAATACTTGAGTTCTTAGTTTTAGAAGTTTTCCACAAAATATTTTTTGAGTCATCAACTATGGTGGGAGGGCTTGGGTTTGGGTAAGATCTAGTACTGATCCTTTGTGAAGCCATATTTCCAACCCAAGGTATAGAGAGGCTGAAATTTTATTACTGTTTTCGGAAGGCTAACCTCTCTTAGTGTTTGCTAAACTCACATAGTGTGTGAATAGGATTCTAAACTTCTCAGGGATGATTTGACACAATCCTAAGGAAGTGTATAAACAGTAGTAAAGTTAGAAGGCCTACTAGAGGCTTATGGAGTTGCCAGGTGGATATTTTTTGTTTTTTTAAGGATGTAATGTTTATGGTCCACCACCAATAACTGAAAAAAAAAAAAAAACAATCTAGGGATGTTTTGAGGTTTTCTGAGTTCCTTTATCTAGCCCTAAGGTTTCTATGAGTGCCCTACAATTGAGTCATCATTTTTCTAGTATGGTGAAACAAACATATTCTACTCTTTGGCTAACAGTTTGAGTTCTCTATGATTTGATAAGGGATTCTGAAGTTATAAGGAGTACTTATATTGTCACTAACTCAAAAGGCTCTCACCTTGATTTCCATTTATGTTAGGTAGTGTGTTGGTGATAAATCATTGGATATTGTTTAACAAGGGCTTCTGAATTCTCTAAGGATGTATAAGCTTATTATTTACTCAGAAAGTCCCATCGTGATCGCCTTTATGTTAGGTTTCCGTGATTTGTTAGATTGGTGAGATCAAATGCACAGGGTAAAATCAGACCAGTCTTTGGAGTCCTAGGACGTAGCCTTCCTGGAATCAAAGAGGGCTCTCTCTATTTTGTGCAAAGGATGTGAACTTGTTTGCTTTTAGGGTTTGATTTTAGGCTAGTTGTTAAGTGCAGGGTTTGTTTATTTGTTTTGGTTGTGTAAGATGATCAAGTAGAATAGATGGAGTGAGGGAATATTCAAGTCATTGGGCTATGGATTCAATAAATTCATTGAAAGTTTCAATAATAAATCGAGGTGGATCATAGAGAAAATATAGCATGTCCGGATGGATTCTCAAGGTTTTTGTGAAGTGAAATGAACATCAAGTTTGTGAAACAAAGTAGGGCAGAGGGAAATCAAGAATCCTTTTTCATGTACTTAAAACAAGGAGGACTTCAACACTATTTAGCATGGAGAAGAAATCAATAGAAAGGGCACACCAATAACTATTTGATTCAACTTAAGAAAATAAGCATTTTAGACATACAATCAAATGAAATATAGAAGGTGAGAAACTCATTTAACTTCTAGTGATTTCATCTTCAAGGTTAGAAAAAATTAAAGATACACATATAAATTTAATCAAAGAAGAGGGAACACCTAAACATAATTGATCATAGCTATGAATATCTCCAAAACATTATTCAAGCATGGACAAAGCGTATCATCGAAAAATAGTCTCTTTGGAAAACCTAATCAATGGTACTTTGGAGAGAGACCTCAAGAACATTTTTTAGAAACATCAAACAAGTAGGGCTAACCATAATCATCTTTGATACCTACTATATTAAACCATTCATGAAATAAAAAAGCTTAGGGGAGTCTAGAGAGAAATTAAGAATTCTCTAAAATGGCCCAGCAGAGGAAAACATAAAGGCAGTGAAGAACAAACAAAGCTTGTTGGTTTTAACCCTGAACAGAAATTATCTGCACACGAATCTTATAACAGAAAATAAAAAATAGCGAGAGCATAAAACATAAAACAAATAAACACAGAGATTTTCCCCTGGATCCAAAATTGGGACAACCAGCTTGGTTTTTCATTATATTCCTTTTAGTGTTACAACACATATATATACATGTCGAAGCATACATAAACCCCAATCCATTAACCCTGGATTAGAACATAACCAGGTTCCCTGACTGACTGAGAAATAACGCAAAATAAAACCATACGTAATGCAAACCAGGTAAACTCATGGCCAAAAATGGTGGGCTCCGCCTATGAGTGGGTCCGCACCAAATTTTTTTTCGCTGTGGCGTCGCCTTGGACCCCAACAAAGGGGGTCTCGCTCTGCCAGACCCCCCTGCCACGCCCTCTCGGCAAACGTACGCGCGTGTCAGTCGTGGAAAGAATATAACACATACCAATACTCTCCCTCGTTCTGTTGTTTTCTTTTCCATTGTGGGGCTGTTGTGAGAGCTTAGTCATTGGCCCAATTCTTCAACACCCATTGTTTCTCTACACCAAGAGAACTTATGAGTGCTCACAGACTTCGTCAATGCATCTGCAACATTCTTCAAAGTGTCCACCTTTACCAGCAACACCCTTTTAGCCTCAACCATATCTCTAACAAAGTGATATTGAACATAAATGTGCTTTGTCTTTGAATGATAAGCAGGGTTCTTAGCCAAGAAAATTGCACTTTGGCTATCACAGTCTATCCTTATAGCTTGTTGTACCAACCCCATACTTGAACACAATCTCTGCAACCAAACTGCTTCCTTGCTTGCATGAGTGGCCGCTATGTATTCTGCCTCTGTAGTTGAAAGAGCCACTACAGACTGTCTTTTACTCATCCAACTGACTGCGCCTCCAAATAGGCTAAACACATACCCACTTGTAGATCTTCTTTGGTCCAGATCTCCAGCCCAGTCCGCATCAACAAAACCACGAATGTCCAACATTCTTTCCAATCCTGGTCTTCCCTGGTAGCACAAGCCATAATCACTAGTGCCACGTAAATATTTGAAAACCCGCTTCACTGCTGTCTAATGCTCCTTCCCTGGGTTTGACATAAACCTGCTCAATACTCCCACTGCATGTGCAATGTCTGGTCTAGTACAGACCATTGCATACATCAAGCTACCCACTGCACTTGCATATGGAACACGGGACATATACTCCTCTTCTTCTTGTGTCTTGGAACACTGTTCAGCAGACAGCTTTACACCTACAGGAATAGGAACCTTCACTGGTTTACTATCCTGCATATTGAACCTCTGCAATATAGTCTCGACATACTTCCTCTGGTTTAACCAGAGCTTCCTCTTTGCCCGATCTCTCTTAATTTCCATGCCCAAAACATAGTTTGCAGCACCAAGATCCTTCATGTCGAATTTGGAGAACAGTTGGGTCTTCAAATCTTGGATAATTTCTTTGTCATTTCCAATCAACAACATATCATCCACATACAAGACCAAATAAATAACACGGTCACCAATTAATTTAAAATAAACACAGTGATCCTCTTTGCTTCTGGTGAAGCTAAGTCCCCATATATAGGTATCAAATTTCTGATACCACATCCTTGGTGACTGTTTTAACCCATACAGAGACTTCTTCAACCTGCATACCAGTTCTTTCTTACCCTTCACCATAAAGCCTTCAGGTTGCTTCATGTAGATCTCCTCTTCTAGATCCCCATGAAGAAATTTTGTCTTCACATCCATCTGTTCTATCTCAAAATCAAATGCAACAACAACAGATAAAAGTAATCTAATAGAAGTAACTTTGGCAACAGGAGAAAAAATATCACCAAAATCAATTCCTGGCACCTGGGAATAACCTTTTGTTACCAACTGAGCTTTGTATTTCTCCACCTTGCCTTATACATTCATATTCTTTTTAAACACCCATTTGCTCCTGATGGGCTTCCTTCTAGCCGGAAAATCCACCAGATCCCATGCCTCATTTTTTTGCAAGGATGCCATCTCATCAACCATGGCCTCCTTCCAGAGTTTTCCATCCTCTGAATCTACTGCCTCCCTAACAATTCTGGGATCATCATCAGTTATAGTTAAGGAAAAACCTGAACAAAAAGCATATGGACTATACGTTTCTGGTTGCCTTCTTTCTCGAGTTGATCTTCTCACAGCTGGAGTTTGTGGCTCTTCCTCTTCTAAGTCTTCTTCTGTTGTAGAGTCTGATTCATCCTCCTTTAGCTCAAACTCTATCTTCTTAGGTTCCTTTGGTAGGAATTCATGTGTAACATCTTTCACCTCTCTAAACACCACATCTCAACTGTACACAACCTTCCTTGTTTCTTGGTTCCAAAGCTTGTAACCCTTTAAACCATCCTTATACCCAATAAAGATGCACCTTTCAGATTTATTATCCAACTTGGTCCTTTTCTCCTTTGGAGCATGTACATATGCATCACATCCAAATACCCTTAGATGTGAAAGAGAGGGTTTCTTACCAGTCCATACCTCATGTGGAGTCTTATCCTCCAACGCTGATGAAGGTTATCTGTTAACTAAGTAACATGCAGTCTCCACTACCTCTATCCAGAATTCTTGTCCTAACCCAGTACCACTGAGCATGCTTCTTGCCTTTTCCATCAGCATTCTGTTCATTCTTTCTGCAACTCCATTTTTTTGAGGTGTGTATGGAGTAGTTTTCTGCCGTGCTATACCACACTTCTTACAGAACTCTTCAAATTCCTTCTTGCAGAACTCCCCACCATTATCTGTCCTCAATGCCTTTATCTTCTTCTCTATCTTGTTTTCCACCAGAGCCTTAAATTATTTAAATCTATCAAAGACTTCAAATTTCTTCCTCAAGAAATATATCCATGTATTCCTTGAGAAATCATCTATGAATGAAACATAGTACAGAGACTTTCCCAGTGATGGAACTGACACAGGTCCAAACAGATCACTATGCACAAGTTCTAATATCTTGTTTTCCCTCTTAGCACTAGAAGGAAAACTCACCCGATTCTACTTTCCATATACACAATTTTCACAGAAATCAAAATTCAGAGAGAAATTAGACATACCTTCTACCATACCATTTCTATGCAATATCCAAAGGTCCTTCTCTCCAATATATCCAAGCCTTTGATGCCATAACATGGTATTTTCTCCAAAGACAGCTAGGCTTTTCGCTCCACTTTTAGGAACCATAGAACTGTTACACCCATCAATAACAGTGCTACCTTGTAGCTTGTACAGATTTCCAGTCCGAAATCCCCGCATTAATACCAGTGCTCCCCGAACCATCTTGCAAGCATCTGTCTCGAACACTATTTTACACCTGCATCATCCATCTTGCTTACAGAAATCAGATTTTTGGCCAATGCAGGAATATGCAGAACACTAGGAAGTGTTCTAATCCTTCCACCTTGCAGCTTCAGCTTGACCTTTCCATGTCCGACGATTCTGGCCTTCCTATCATCCCCTAGGTAGACATCACCATCATATTTCTCATACTCGTAGAACCACTCCCTATGGGGAGTGAAGTGAAAGGATCCACCTGAGTCAATCAACCATGACTCATGATCTACATGTGTATTTGAAGAAGAAGCCAAATACACATCCCCACCTTCATCCGAGGTGGTTTTTGCCTCTGCATAAGGAGAATAATCATATCCCTTTCCTTTCTGAGGAGCTTTAGATCTGCACTCCTTTTTGTAGTGCCCTTCCTTTCTACATTTCCAGCATACCTTTACAAACTTTCCAGGAGATTTAGATCTCCCACTCAAAACCTTATTCTTGTTTATGTTTTGGGACCTTCCTCGTATAGATAAGGCATCTCCATTTTGGCCCTCCATATTTCTCCGTCTCATTTCCTCCGACAACAAGGCTGAGACAATGTCATCAAAATTCAAGGTAGTTGTATTGCTACCTATTGCAATAACCAGACTGTCCCACGAATCTGGTAGAGAACACAAAAAACTGATGCAATTATCTTCATCTGATATTTTAATATCAACCGATGACAGCTGACTTACCATATTATTGAAGGTGTTCAGATGCTCTGTCACCGAGTCTCCATCCTTCATCCTCAGGTTATACAGCTTTTTCCCCAGTAACAACTTATTAACCAAAGACTTAGATTGGTACAAAGTCCCAATTTTTTCCCACAAATTCTTCGTTGTAGCTTCCCCAGATACATTCAACAATACTGAATCTAAGACACACAACCGTATTGTGCTCTTAGCCTTCTGATCCAGTTTCTTCCAGTCTTCATCTGACATTGCCATTGGTTTAGTACATGGATCTACTGCGATCCACTAATCTTTATCCACCAGCAGATCCTCCATATTGAGCTTCCATAACCCAAAACTCTAACCATTAAATTTCTCGATCTCTATCTTTCCTTCGCTCGCTATCTTCTTTCACCGCAAGAATCGATCCCACAGATCTCCCACTGAACAGGGTCTACCTCAGGCCCGAGCAAAAAACCCTCAGCAGCAAAGGTGTCCCCTTGAATCTGAAACAACTCTGATACCAAATGTAGGTTTTAACCCTGAACAGAAATTATCTGTACACGAATCTTATAATAGAAAATAAACAATAGCGAGAGCATAAAACATAAAACATATAAACACAGAGATTTTCCCCTGGATCCCAAATTGGGAGAACCAGCTTGATTTTTCATTATATTCCTTTTAGTGTTACAACACATATATATACATGCCGAAGCATACATAAACCCCAATCCATTAACCTTGGATTAGAACATAACCGTAGTTCCCTTGACTGGATCTACAAAATACCAGGGGCCGAAAACCATCGTACCCCAAAACCATGTGCAAACTCATGCACAAAATATGGGTGGGTCCACCTATGAGTGGGTCCGCACACCAAAATTTTTTTTGTCGGGGCGCTGCCTTGGACCCCAACAGTGGGGGCTGCCTCCCCCATTGTGACCCCACTGTTGCGCCCGGTGCAACGTACAGTGCGTGGGGCTAGTCGTGGAAATAATATAACACATACCCAACAAAGCTAAGGTGCCTTTGAAAAAATTTCTTAGTCTAAAACCTTTGTCCTATTGAAATTTAGAAGGATGAAACACAATGATACATGAGAAAACAATAATTGAATAGAAGCACATCACCATTAACCAAGCTTAGAGATCCTGCAAGCAGCCTTCTCCATCATCAAATCAAGACAAGCCATTCACAAACTCCACAACACCAATTTCTTCTCCAATCTCCAAGAAAAACTATGTATTGCTCCAAAGAGTCATAAAATGCCAACCTTTTACAATGAAGCCCTCATTCTATATTTATCTAGCAAAGGAGGGAAAAGACCCTAACTAGGGTTTGAAAATGTCAAAATCATCCATAAATGCCATTTATGCCCAAGAGACCATGCAAGGCCCAAGGCACAAAATATCTCATGAAATAAATGCCAAAATAACTCCTAGCACCTAATTTTGGATTGATTTGCCTCAAAAAACATTAAAATATCAATTTTCCATTAATGAGTGTATTTTGTTGACTTTTGGCCAAAAATGCACAATTTGGTCTGAACACACAACACCTTCTCAGGTAGAAAATAGGTCCACATGCAGCCAAGTTTTTGTGACATTCCCAATGTTAGAATTTTCTCTGTGATGACCCATTGGAAATATAGATGAGTCTAATCTCCAAATATACACTTGGTTTCTTGATTGAGCTCCATTTACCTATTCAAAAGCCAAAATTTCCAACACTTCTCTAGGCGCGACGCCAGGCCTGAAAATGGGTCAGAAAGGTGAAAATTGAGGTGTTTTGTGTCCTTTTGATGCGTCAAAAATGCTCCAAATGCTCTAAAATTTGGTGAGCATAATTTACGAGACATGAGGATTACAAAAATGTAGGGTTCTCCCTCTGAAGATGCCTAAGATGAAAGCGCAGTGCCAGGTGTGCTGCGCTTAGAGGCCTCCAAATTCACAAAAAACTAAAAATTATGAAAATTATCTAAAATTTGGTGGATGTGAGCCTCATGGGTTTTGAGATACCTGTAGAGAAGATTGTGCCAAAATTCAAAGGTTAGCTTGGCCTTTTTCCTCTTTTAGTGCTTGGATCTTGGTTTGGGCCTTCTTGAGTTTAGCGCTTGCAACTTGGTTTCTCTGGGCATAATGCTTGGTCATCCTCCTTTGGAGATCAAGATCATGATTTGATTTCTTCAATTTAGCCTCCAAGTGTATGTTTGCTCTTTCCAACCAAGGCTCCCGATCATGTGTTATCTCCATGGCCAACAACTCATCTAGAGGGAGATTCTCTGCTAAGGCTTATTCTTGTTCCCTTTGTTTTTCCAATGCCTTCTTCAACCCTATGGTTCTAGGTCTCCTCCTAGACTACCCTTCTTCATCCTCACTCTCCTCATAGGTTCCCATGAAATCTTCTAACTTTACCTATGCCCTTTGTGCTTTTTTCCGGGCCTTGATGGCTCTAGCCTCATAAATAGCAATTTTTGTTACTAGCTGCCTATTCTCCATGTCAAGGGCATAATTTACACTCTTGGCCCTATTCATATTTTCTTGGAGGTATTCAATGAGAGAATTTTTTTTCTGGATGAGAAAGTTAGATATCCTTGCTTCATTCTCCACATCACTGTCTATATGAATGATTTCAAACTCCCTCTCAACCTCATGATCTTCTACTTCTTGCTTTACCTTTTGTTTGCCTTTGTCTAGTGGTTGAGCTGAGGTGGATGGCATGGTCCCTTGCCTTTTAGAGACAGCAAACACAAGCCTTGGCATATGTCAATGAAAGTGGTGTGATTGTGGTCTTGTTGGTGTCTTTATCATGGCTATGATCCTTGCTACTGTCATCAAACTCTTCATTTTCATCATTAGTATCATCAGTCATCATGTTTTCTGCTTCACCATCCTCACTGATGCTTACCTCTTTTCCTTTAAAATCAACATCACTCTCAACCTCTTCACTGTTTTCTACATTATCATGTTGTTCTTCATTAAATATTCTCACCTATTCATTGTTGTGATCTTCAATTTGACTATCAACCTCTTCATTTTCTTAATTATTTTCATGACTGTCATTAGCCTCTTCATTTTTTGCATAATCATCATCTTCATTTTGTTCATCATTGAAGCTGCTTGCCTCTCCAATACTGTGATATTCATTTTCATCATCACCCTCTTCACTTTTTTCACTGTCTTCGTGACTGTCATGACTATTTTCCTTCTTTCTATCCTGTTCATCACTGAGGTTTTCTTCATGGGTGTCAATGCCGCCTTTAACCTCCACATTTTCCTGACTGTTTTCATCTTCATCATTATCATCCTCTTCCATATCTTCTCATTCATTTCTAAATTCTTATTCATCATTACCTAATTCATTTCCACTGCCATATTCCTCATCTTCTTCATTGTCATCCTCTTCCTCTGTTTTCATGTTTTCTACCTCTTGTGGGCTCAATTCATCATCATCCTCATCCTCATTTTCGCTTGACTCATTGTCACCATCACCCTCATTGGCACTTTCTTGTTCACTGCCACTTCCTTCTTGTTTTGATGCATCAGGCGAAGGTGAGGAAGGGATGTTTTCTTGAGGAGAGGCTACATGTGTAGATGATGAGGCATGATCTGTAGGAGGTGATGGAGGTGTTAGCCACCTATAAATTTTTTCATATCAATTGGTGGCTAAAACATTTTTGGAGCCTTCAAGGAACAAGTTTTATTGCAAAAAGTGTTATCTATTGAAGACATGTGAAGACATTATGCCCTTCATCCAAATCTTCACTGCTGTTTCCATTTTAACTCTGTAATTCTGTTGATTTCATAAAGAAAAGACTGCTACAAAACGCCATTTTTCCCCTTCCTTCCACCTCAAAACTAATCTTCATTTTTCCTCCTCTTTTCCTCATAAAATTCCTTTATTTTCCCTTTTTTCCATTTCCCCCTTCATAAAATCCACCTTACAGAGTTTAAAACTCCTTTTTAAACTTTGCCAAAACCCCCAAATCCATCAGAAAACTCTGAAAAAATCATAAAAATAAACTTTTTTTACTAAGGGTTTAAGCCCCTTTAGGCTAAATCCTAAACCACTTCCCCACATGTGCCCTAGTGCTAGAACCAAGCACTAAGCCCTTTCGGCGCTCATCACATCGGAAAAAATCAGAGAGCACAAGTCTTTTTGTTAAGTTGAGATCTTCGATGGGATTGGCCCTTTATTACATGACCCCTGATCTTATCACCGCTTCATATAACTCGAGGGCCCACAATCGGTTGCTTAAACGCTGTATAAATCCTTTCTCGATTGCCTTTTGCCTTTGTAAATCCAATAAACCCACTTTTTCCTAAGTTTGGTCTAAACGCGCCCATGCAATGTCTTTTAATATAAATGGGTAGATTGAAAATCCCCTCATCAAAGTTCCGATGCGATTAAGCCCCATTTGTATAAACCCCTGCCCTCTGCTTTACTCCATATAACTTGCGCCTGGGACCAAGAGTTAAAATTCCTGAAGCGCTAATCGCATCATAAAAATCTTAAATGGGTAGACTGAAAAGCCCAAAGGCCTGATCTGAAGTTCTGATTGCGATTGGCCCTTATACATATAAGCCCCAGGCCTATTATCTTTCATATAGACCAACGGCCCTGCAATCGGCCGCCAGACCCTTTCATATATACATATCCTGCCCGGTACATAAAACCCTTGTTTTTCATTAAACTTTTGGTTTTTATATATTATAAATGGGTTTCCACCAGTACATGTTCTCAAACCATATCCGCCATTGATCTTGAGCCAATCGAACATCTTGCGCATTATCGCATCGCAAGTTTTATCGAGCTCATTTTGTTTCCCCTCCGATTGATCGCCCCTTCGATTCACTCCCCACCATTGATCTGATCCTCGGATCGAAGGCCAATGCTCAATTGCATCAGTGCCATTCAAATTTCCTCCCCCGCCAATCACATGCATCTGATTGCATCTGGACTGTCCACGTGTCCAGATCGCATCTCCCAATTTTCGTTTAAAAACATACAGCCCCGCTCATAATGTTTTTCGGCCAATTATAATCATTGATATCTTTAGATCAATGGTCTTTATTAACCCTTCTTCCGCCTTGTTCATTTTTCCATTTGTCCCCAGATCAAATCCTGACCGTTGATCCTCACATCCAACAGCTCATATTTAACCAGACAGGCCTACCTCCTGTGGGTCCTACCTCCCTCCAGATTTGATCTCGACCATCCATCTCAGATCCAACGACCCATATTGAAACTGCCCATCTTCCTTCCGCTCGCGCATCTTACCTATATCGCACTCATTTCCCCACCGTTAGATCTGAGGCCCCAGATCTAACGGCCCACATTCCATATCGCGTAACTTTCAGTGCGAAAGATAATTTCTTGAGGGCTGCGCGATATAGGTGGTTTTGAAAAGCCACATGTCGGGTGGGAATGCATATCGCGTTCAAAAAGAAAAAAATGCCTCCCCGCCCTTTCACCGCGCGAAACCCGTGGTTTTACTTCCCGAAACCACTTTTCCTCATTTCTATTGTGTGTTATCACACACACCTTCCACTTTTGATCTCTACAGATCAATGGCTCATATCTAATTTGGCCTTTCACCGTCGCCCTTTGCCTCTACCAAAGGTTTTCAATGCATGATCTCCGTTGTTGATCTCGTGGGCCGATCTTATCCGATGGCCCACGATCATCCCTAAGCCCCATTTCATTTCCTTTGCAAATTCCTCCGCCAAAGGTTTTTTAGCTTTATTCCTTTATATTTCCGCCATTTCTCTATAAAGTGACCATTTGAATAATATTCCTCTCGATTAATCCCGATTGTCGATCTCTGCAGATCGACGGATCTGACTTATTATTTTCCACCACTCTCCTTTTGACCACTATGCGCAGATCTCCACCATTAGATGCTGCCATCCAACGGCTACGCTCCTCCCCACAATATCTAAAGTAGTTTTCCCAAAAAACACAAGATTTTATAATATTTTTCTGTATTTTGCAGGATTAAATGGTTTTTCCATTATATTGAAGAAAAGCCAAAGGCCAGGGATGATGATTCCCATGCCTTTGATTCATAAAAAGGAAGCCATTCATAGGGTTCAACTCCACGTTTCGTCGATGTTTTATGGGCATTGATGCCATATGAGCCCTGTGCGACCCTGCACATCAACAAGACACAGATAATTAAATAAAAATAATAATATCAGTGTTGAAGACCTACCACAACAGAACTTAAGATTGAAGATGAATTCCATAGTTTAATGGATTACATCTAAGACTGAAATCAAAAGCCTAATCCATTAAATTAAACACAATTAAAGAAAATCAAAAGATCATCTAACAGGAAAGGCCTCCACCGCCACAATAGAGGCCAATTGATTCCTTTCAGCTACCACAAAGCCATCTATTTCCTCAAAGCATTCAAACAAAGGCTGAAGTTATTGATTAGAAAGAAGATATTTGCCTCAGCGTAGCCGAATAGTTAATTCTGCCAAAGGAAACTAATGCAAAAAATATCAGTAGAGTTATTACAACATAACACATAGCCTTAAAAGTCAACAAAAGTTCCCACCGAGCTTAATTCTTAAATGTAAAACAATTAATACAGACAAAACATCTGTAAACTTCTCCATTGAGCCCATCAAAGGCCGAGAACTCTTAAATTTGTATTAATTGACCTTGGAGATCTTTTATCAGATCCCACCTCCTCATTCCTTCTATAAATACTCCTATAGAATATGAGAAAATGTTGGTTGCAGAACTTTGAAATATACTTGAGCTTGAAACTTCTACTTGTAAATAGTATTCACGGGCTCTTGAAGCTCTGCTTGTGATAGAATAGTTAGGCTGAGGAGTGAAGATGATTGCTGACATGAAACACTGGAATTAAAAGCTGTAACTGGTTTGAAGCATCAATACAAGCTGATTTATGGGATCCTGGTATATGTCGATGGTGATGTTTTTCTTATTGTAAATCGTCATTTTATTTTTGTTTTCATTTTTTCCATCTTCTCTAATAAAGAACAACAAGCATAGAGTTAGGTTTTACTATATATCAGTACCCTTCTCTGACTGATAAGCTTTATCTAAATTTTTTCTTCTAAATTGTGTTGTTTAGGAATGATTTAATTCAGTTTAAGTAGTTAGGAATGCTGACGTTCCCTCGTCCTACTGTCTAGGCTAATTTTTATTCTTGAATGTTATTTTCAGTTCATGTTAAGTAGAGATGAACTAGGGAAGTCTATGGTTAGCCATGTCCTCTAGTCTCTTCCCCAAAGGCTGTCTGAAAGTTTCCCTAAGAGTGTGTTGAAAGCTCGCTAGTTTCAAAGTACTTACCAGATCTTAGACCATTCTTCGTTATCATTTGTCTTTCCCTTTGTGTTTTAAATGTTTTCTATTGAAAGTGTATCAAAAGCTGGCTAGTTTCGAAGTACTTACTAGATCTCGGATTGCTTTTATGTCTTTCTTAAGTGTATGTCAAAAGCTAGCTAGTTTCAAAGTACTTACTATATCTTGGGCTGCTCTTTGTTCTTCATTTGTTTAATTCCCCTTCTTGTTGTATCATTTCATTCCATAAAATCAAATTTAAAGAGATCCTTAGACATAGATGACTTTCCCCATGGACCACTCTTGCTCCTTTTTGTTTCAATTAAACCCTATTATGACTCCATAGCCCAATAGACTAAAACCAACATTACATCCATATTTTTAGCCAAAGCTTGTTCTATTTGCTTGCAACTTCACACCTTTGAAACTCTTTTCATTTAGGACTCTCCACTCAAATAATAATCACTCTCAACCATCCAAAAAAAACAAAAACCTCGGGAGTTCATAACTAGCCTAATATCATTACCCAAAAACTTTAAAGATAAATCCGTCTTTGCACTTATTGGAGAGATCCCTCTTCGGATTCAGGAGGGCTAGATCCTAGAATCCCAAAGTGGTTGAAATAGTGTTTCTCCCTGTAGTTGGACTTTTCAAATCTTGCTAATTACAGGGAGCTAACATCTCTGGCAACTCCACTGGGGATCAAACCCATAATCTCTAGTTGTTTTCATTTTAAGATAATCATTGGATAAATAGAAACCCATGTTTCGAGAAAAATTGGTATATTAACCAGTTGAGCCACCAGATCTAACATCTCTGGTGACTCCACTGGGGAAGTCTAAGAAATTCCTTTCTTTCAAATGGCATTTGTTTTGTTAGCTGGATGAATCGTTAGGCATAACATCTCTAGCCAACAAACATTGTTTAGTGAGTAAAAGCAGACTTTTCAAGCACTCCCAATCAGAAGGTAATCATGGTGAAACTTGTTTGAATAAGTGAAAAACTAGGAAAACCCTAGGATTCTCATAAGAGTTTATCTAACCTTTAAATATCAGCTAGCTTAGCCATAAGAGTAGACGGTCTTTGTCTCATAACTGTAGCTAAGTTTTGAAGTAGATTCAGGACACTCTTAAAAACCAATAGGACTGAAAAATAACTCAGAAAACCCAAAAATATTTCAGATTGGTATTTAATAAACATGGTGGTGGACCATAAAACCTTTTACCTCCAAAAGAGCTAAAAAATTCCACTTGGCGACTCCACAATCCTAAACAGACCTTAAGACTCCATTGGGAAGAACCATTATCATTCTAACATAAACTCAGTTAGAGGACTATAGGATTAAAATTTATGTGAAACAGATTAGTTAACCTCTCAAAGATTGTCATATCTGGTTGAACTTTTATTTTTTAGTTGGGTCTAAAAACACAGGACAGTGGCTCCTAGAAAGATTCATACTAGAGCCTTTCCTAACCCAGATCCACCTGAGATAGTTGATAACCCATAAAGTATCCTTAGGAAGTCTCCTAAGATAAAATTTTCAACTATTTGCAGATCACCCTTGAGAGCTAATTCAGTTCTTGAAAATCTTGCAACTCGACAAAAATCACAAGTAGATCTAAGAAATCCATTTAGAACTAGGTCTCTTGATGATTTAGATTAGCTAGATTCAGAGTCTTCAATTCCATCTCCTGAAACAAGTGAACATCCTGGTAGTAGAGAAACAACACCACCAGATTCACATTTCCTTTCCAATTTAGGTGTCTCTCATCCTAGATCAGCTCAACAATCTTTTCCTGGTCCTTCCACATCTCTTTATCCTACATCCACTATCCAAACCACTTCACTTCAGCCCACTTTCGCCCTTGTTAATCCACCTATTGTAAATCCACCTCCACCACATATCATGGCAGCATGGTATGGTCCCTTAGTCCTTCCTGTACACTTAGTCAATCTTCCACAGGACTATCAGTCCAAAATTCCATTATATGATACTAGTAATGCTACTACTGTATCACAACATGTGGATAAGATGATTGACTACTTTGACAGAAATGAAATTTATGATGAGTCTTTCAAACTAAGATTATTTGCTCAGAGTTTGGGGGGAGAAGTAATAAAATGGTTTAAAAGCTTAACCCCCCATAGTATCAATAATCTCCAAGCCTTCCATCAGACATTCTTAAATAAATGGGAAGTGAAGAAGAATCCTCTCCAAGTCCATTCTAACTACAAGAATCTCCATATAAACACTAGGGAAAGTGTTCAAGCTTACTGCACTAGATTTAACAGTGTGTATAATGCACTTTCCCTAGATTTAAAACCTCCACAAGGCTCAGCTCTAAACAAGTTTCTTGAAGGGTTTGACCCTGAGATGGCCTATCAGCTAAGAGAGAGAGAGATCTTGCAACTCTTGAAGATATGCAAAAATGATCTCTTGCGATGGAAGTTAATTTTATGGAAAAGAGAGCAAGAATGAAGAATGAGAAGAGAGTATCCTTCAGAGAGGAAAAGAACCCCTTCCACTTACAACTCAAAGATGGAAAAAATGATGGAAGAGATAATGAAGAAAATGAGCATCCTTGAGAGAGAACAAGCAAGTCAAAACCAAACTACTCCTCAAAACAGAAATTGGAACCAGTATCAGAATTTCAGAAGGAACCAACCTCCAAGTAGACCTAGGGAAAATGATCAACAGATCACTCCTCCCTTTCATCAAAACTATGTGAATGAGGTTGAGGAAACATATGAAATAATAGAGGAAGATGATATCAACATGTTGGGAGTAGATAATGATGACTTTGAGATTCATTATGATAGAAAACAAGGTCTTTACACACCCTATGATGACAAAAGAGATGAGGATGAAAGTTATTATCAAGACATGGAAAATGTCATCATAGAATCTCAAAGGGAATATGACCTTAGAAGTAAAACCAATCAACAAAATCCCAACATTAAAACCTCGAACAAATATTCACAAAACAACACTGTAAACAAGCCTAAAGTTGTCAAACAAAAGGAAAAAACAGTGACTGTGAATTCTGATAAAGGTAAAGAGAAAGGCACTCTAAAAACTACAAAATAGAGTGCAGACCTTAGCAGTACTAACACTTCAACTAGTACTCCTGTTAAAACCATTTTGTCAAATATAAATAGAACAAATCAGATAACAGATTTTGCTGACAGAGTGGTAGCTAATAAGGCTGAGACAAGCATTTCAAAGAATCAAACTCCTTTCAGCCTGGAGCAGAAAATTTCCAAAATTAAAATCTCTGTTCCCCTGACTGAGTTAGCTACCCAAAACGTATATACAACCCAAATTTTGAAGTCTTTAAACATTGAAGAGAATAATGACACAGTCAATCTTAACGATGATCAACCAGAGCTTATTTTTGGTCCTAAGATTGAAGTAAGTATCAAGAGGGACCTGTTCCTCCCTTTTATGTGAGTTTAAACGTTCATGACAAGATTTTGCACAACACTATGCATGATTCTGGGGCTTCTCATAATTTAATGCCAAAAGTTGTAATGGAGAGCCTTGGTCTAGAAATCACCAGACCTTATAAAGACCTTTATTCCTTTGACTTGAGTAGGGTAAAATGTTTATGATTTATCAAAGACCTCTGGGTTAACTTAGCACAGATTCTAGCCAAATTATTAGTCATGGATATTGTTGTGGCTGATGTGCCCCCAAATTATGGAATGCTATTATCAAGATATTGGGGGGCTAAGCTACAAGGAACTATGCAGATGGACATGACCTATGCGACCATCCCTGTTTTCAATCAGACAAGAAGACTTTACCGGGAGTCCCATATGCAATAGACGGTTACAAGCCAAGACAGACCCCAAAACTCTCCTTTGTACTCTATAAATATAGGCCTCGATTCTTTTATCTTGTTTAACGATGAAACTTTTGGTGAACAAGTGACTTTAACTGAACTGATGGCCAATAGAGAGGAAGAAGAACACAACACAGAAGTGTCAAAATAGTTTTCTACATTTGAAAACTTTAGCAAACCCAACACAGGTCTTGAACTACAAATCATGCATCCATTGCTGTTAAACCTTGATAGTCAAGAAAGCAACCCTCAACATAGTGAAAAATCTGAGGGGTTGAAACAAATTCAACTAAGTAGTGATATTCAAGAGAAATCCAAAAGCGCTTTAGTTGAAGAGGATAACGATCAAGATGAACCTGAAACTAGTCCTCTATGGAGTATGAACTTCGATGGATCATGCACTCGAACCAATGCTAGTGCAGGTGTCTGGATATGCAACACTAAGAACAACCACACAGAAAGGATTTCCTGTAGATTAAATTTCCAGTGTTCGAATAACATAGCGGAATATGAATCCCTGCTTTTAGGCTTACGTTTTTTGAAAAAAGTTAGGATCCAAAAGAATCAAAGAATATGGGGATTCTAAATTAATCATTAGGCAAGTCAACGGGGAATACAACGCACATCACCCAAGACTTAGGGCCTATCGAAATGATGTCATGGATATTTTAAAAACTTTTGAGGAGTAACAGGTAGTTTTTGTCCCGAGAAAAATAAATAACGCGGCCCACAACGTAGCCTTTGCAGCTAGAACATGCTTAACGCCATATGAAACCAAAGACTACACAACTCAAATAAAATTCAGACCAGCCGTTCCTGATAACGAAAAATATTGGCAAGTGTTTGACAGAGAGAAACAAATAGAAGACTTCATGCAATTCAGAAATGAATTTGAACTACATAGTTCAGATTCAGATTATGATACAAACTGTAACAATGAAGAAGATTTTCTTGATGAAGAAGAACAATCTCCTGAGCTTGCTAATGTTAATATTTTGTCTATTAAACTTGAAAACAAAACAGAGACGAGTGCAGAGTTAGAAGCAGAGGAGTTTGAAACCTTGTAGTCTAAGATCAGAGTTTGCCTAAGGGTCTGGCCCCTTTAGAAGAGTTGTTTGATTTTAAAAATGTGGCCAAGAAGCCAAAACTGGAGCCTGTAGAGACTGAAGTTGAAGAGTGCAATATAGGCAGTGAACTAAAACCTATGATGATTAAATTGTCTAAGACTTTACCAGCTCACATTAAACTCAAATACATAGAGTTGTTTAAATAATTTTCTGTTGTTTTCGCGCGGAGTTACGAAGATCTTAAATCCTATGACACTGAAATAATATAGCACAAAATCCCTCTCAAGGAAAACCAAAAGCCATTCAAATAGAAACTGTGCAAAATAAACCATGTTCAGCTGCCTTTGGTTGAGAAGGAAATCAATAAAATTTATGAAGCCGATATTATTGTCCCTATTAGATATTCTGAGTGGGTGTCTAATCTGGTGTCTGTTAGGAAGAAAACAGGAGAGATCAGGCTTTGTATAGACTTCAGAGACTTAAAAAAAGCTTCATTGAAATACAACTATCCTTTGCCTAAGATGGATCATATTTTACAAAGGGTGGTGGGGTCTAAAAGAATTTCTTTGTTGGATGGCTATTTAGGGTATAATCAAATTTTAGTTCACCCTGATGATCAATTAAAGACAGCCTTTACTACACCATGGGGCACTTTCATGTATGTGAAAATTCCTTTTGGTCTAATGAATGTCGGTGCAACTTTCCAAAGAGCCATGGACATAGCATTCTCTGAAGAGCTGTGCTACTTCATCATTATATACCTCGATGATGTTACTAGTTTTTCAAAGACAAATGAAGAGCACTTAGAACATTTAAGAACAGTCTTCGAGAAATGCAAAAAATTTGGTATATCTTTGAACCCTAAGAAAACACTTTTAGGTCTCCAAGAAGGTAAACTTCTTGGGCACATTATTTCAGAGGAGGGTATTAAGATTGATCCAAATAGGATCGAGGCTATATTGCAAATCTCTCATCCTCGAAACATCAAGGAGTTGCAATATTTCATTGGAAAGATTAACTTTTTGAGAAGGTTCATCCCCAACTTGGCTGAGCTCCTTAGGAACATTACAAATATGTTGAATAAGGATCAAGGGGTGAAGTGGACCTTGGAAGCAAATAAGTCCTTTGAACTGGTGAAACAAGCGTTAACCAAAACACCGGTTCTAACAAGTCCTGATTTTTCAAAAGATTTTTATATTTTTTCATTTGCATCAGAACATACCATAGCTGTTGTCCTTCTATAGAAAAATCCACAAGGACAAGAGAAGCCTATTGCATTCTTTAGCAAGGCTTTGAGGGATGCCCCTTTGAAGTATAACATTATGGAAAAGAAATCATTTGCCTTGGTTAAGGCTTTAAAAGACTTCAGAGTATACATCTTAGACTCACACATCATGACCATTGTCCCAAATTCGGTTGTGAAAGACATTCTAACACAGGACCCAGATGGTAAGAGAGGTAAGTGGATTGCTGTTATTCTTGAATATGATTTAGAGATAAAACCCACTAAACTCATCAAAGGCTAAGGTCTAGCTAGATTAATGGTTGAATCAAATTTTGAAGTTCTTGATATTAATATGATTAATGATTTGGATGAACAAGAGGAAATATCAACTCCCATTGTTGAAGACTATTTTATGAATTCCTCTTGGGATGCTGATATTCTTTATGTTTTGCTTAATTTGAATACACCTCCTGGTTTGACAAAAACAAAGGCAGGGTTTCTAAAGTTAAAAGCTGTAAACTATTGCATTATAGATAAATGTCTTTATTGGAAAAATGCAAGTGGGATATTGCTTAAATGTTTTCCTGAGTATGATGCAGAGAAGGTTAAGCACGAGTTCCATGAAGGAGAGTGTGGAGGCCATTTATACTGGAAGACAATAGCCAACAAAATCTTGAGGGCTGGTTACTATTGGCCTACTCTCTTTCTTGATGTACACAAGATGATAATTGCCTGTCATAAATGTCAACTTTTTGAAGGCAAGAGGAAGCTGCTACCCCTGCCTCTACATCCAATCACTGTTGAAGCCCCTTTTCAATAGTGGGGACTTGAATTCATAGGAGAAATCCATCCACCATCCTCTGCCCAACATAGATGGATTCTCACTGCCACAGACTATTTCACTAAATGGATAGAAGCCATCCCCTGTAGGTAAGCCAATGATTCTGTTATTATAAATTTCATGGAGAATAATATTCTCTCTAGATTTGGCTGTCCTACCCAGATCATCAATGATAATGCAGCAGCATTTGGATCAAAGAAGATGGTTGAATTCTGTCACAAATATCAGATAACATTGGGTCATTCTACAGCCTATTACCCTCAAGGTAATGGAATTGCAGAATCCTCAAACAAGAGTTTAGTTAACATAATCAAGAAGTTGTTGGAGGACAACAAAAAGTCTTGGCACACAAATCTTGTGCATGCACTTTGGGTTGACAGATTAACTTTGAATAAATATATTGGTATGTCACCCTACCAGCTTGTGTATGGCATTGATGCAATTTTTCCAACCAGCCTTGGAGTGCCAGTTATGAAGTTGATTCAAGAGGTTTAGTCTGAAGATAATGACATGATCAGAAGGATAAATCAAAATATTCACCTTCAGCAAACCAGAGAGGAGGTTTATAACAAAGCATTACAGAAGCAGGACAACATTAAAAATCTTTTTGACAAAAGAACAAAAGCCAAAAATTTCAATATTGGGGACAAAGTTTTAAAGTGGGACTGCAGGAGAGAGGACAAGGGCAAGCATGGGAAATTTGACAACTTATGGCTTGGCCCTTACTTCATTCATTCAGCTGCTAGTAATAATGCCTTTTTCTTACAAGAGTTGAGTGGAGCAGAAGTGTTTGGGGGTCCTGTCAATGGAAATATGCTCAAACATTACGTCTCTTGATCCATCATGTTCTGAAAGCATTTTTATCCTTTTTTCTCATTATAAATATTTCACCCATCATTGCATTCAAAGTTATAAAAAAGAAGAAGACAAAAACAATGAAAGAAAGAAAAGAGGGCAGATTGTAAAAACAATAAAGGTACAACCCCATACCAAAAAAGAGAAACAAATATGAAAGTGTGCAAGCTTAAATGCCACTCCTGAAAAATACACTCCTAATTATTCATACAGCCTAATCTTGACTAATTATTTTTAAATCTACTACTGATAGGATAGTGAATTCGATTTTTCCAAACTATTTAATATTGGCTTATCAATAGATAGATTAGGATAGAAATTAAAGGTTTAAACATGCTCAAAATATGAACCTAAGTGTCCAAAGAGAGATGACTCAAATCTATTTATTTTTTGAGTCAAGAAGAGAGGTAAAAAATGGTTCTAATTAGCTCAAAATCTGAACCAGAGAACAAGGAAGAAACAACTCAAAAAATAGGCAAAAACAGAGCTATAAAAAGATGAAGGAAGTTCTTTGAAACTTTCAGTCTTAAGCCTTCCATTTTATTTTAATTTTCTGCAAAATAATATCTATGTGTAGCTTGTTTTTTATGCCATAGATCAGCATCAAGTTAAACTGTTCAATCCTGAATTGTATGCTTTTTAATTTATGTTGTAGAATTTAGAGAATAAAAATATGTTAGACTGTTTAAATCCTAATAGATTGGTAGATTAGGTAGAGAAGCATATGGACTCAACTGTTTGATATGAGTTCATGGAGAAGTAAGGAGTAGAATTAGATTAGTTTTATGCTTTCAAAAGAATAAAATGTTGTGAAAATATTTTGCCAATCCAAGTGCACTCTGAGGAAGAAAAAATGTTAGATCAGTAGGATTGGGTAGGTAGAAAGCTTGTCTTGATGAAGTTCCATTGTTTTCCATGGCTGCTAACATTTTGCAGAACAAATAAAATCATCCAAGTAAAGAGAAGGTAGCCCAATGGATAAGGCACTGATTAGCCTCCCAGAGAATGCAAGTCTGAAGTTCTTGATGCCTTCAAGAAGGTACCAGAGCCACTCTTAGCCACCTATAGAATTTGTCATATCAAATGGTGGCTAAAACATTTTTGGAGCCTTCAAGGAACATGTTTTATTGCAAAAAGTGTTATCTCTTGAAGACTCGTGATGACATTATGCCCTTTGTCCAAATCTTCACTGCTGTTTCCATTTTTAACTATGTAATTCTACTGATTTCATAAAGAAAAGACTGCTACAAAACACCATTTTTCCCCTCCCTTCCACCTCAAAACTAACATTTTGCCTCCTCTTTTCCTCATAAACTTCCTCTATTTTCCCTTTTTTCCATTTCCCCCTTCATAAAATCCACCTTACAGAGTTTAAAACTCCTTTTTAAACTCTGTTGAAACCCCCAAATCCATCAGAAAACTCTGAAAAAATCATAAAAATACACTTTTTTTACGAAGGGTTTAAGCCCCTTTGGGCTAAATCCTAAACCACTTCCCCACATGTGCCCTAGTGCTGGAACCAAGCGCTAAGCCGTTTCAGTGCGCAAGTCTTTTTGTTAAGTTGAGATCTCCGATGCGATTGGCCCTTTATTACATGACCCCCGATCTTATCACTGCTTCATATAACCCGAGGGCTCGCGATCGGGTGCTTAAACGCTGTATAAATCCTTTCCTGATCACCTTTTTCCTTTGTAAATCCAATAAACCCGCTTTTTCCTAAGTTTGGTCTAAACGCGCCCATGCAATGTTTTCTAATATAAATGGGTAGATTGAAAATCCTCGCATCAAAGTTCTAATGCGATTAAGCCTCATTTGTATAAACCCCTGCCCTTCTCTTTACTCCATATAACTTGTGCCCGGGACCGAGAGTTAAAAGTCCCAAAGTGCTAATCGCATCAGAAAAATATTAAATGGGTAGATTGAAAAGCCCAAAGGCCCGATCCAAAGTTCTGATTGCAAATGGCCCTTATACATATAAGCCCCAGGCCTATTATCTTTAATATAGACCAACGACCCCACAGTCGGGCGCCAGACCATTTCATATATACATATCCCACCCGGTACATAAAACCTTTTTTTTCATTAAAATTTGTGTTTTTATATATTATAAAGGGGTTTCCACTGGTACATGTTCTCAAACCATATCCGCCGTTGATCTTGAGCCGATCGAACAGCCCATGCATTATCGCATCGCAAGTTTTATAGGGCTCATTTTTTTTCCCTACGATTGATCGCCCCTCTGATTCACTCCCCACCATCGATCTGATCCTCAAATCTACGGCCAGTGCTCAATCGCATCAGCACCATTCAAATTTCCTCCCCCGCCGATCGCATGCCTCTGATTGCATCTGGACCATCCACGTGTTCAGATCGGATGGTCCAGATCGCATCTCCCAACTTTGTTTTAAAAACATACAGCCCTGCTCATAATGTTTTTCGGCCAATCATAATCGCTGATCTCTGCAAATCAACGGTCTTTATTAACCCTTCTTCCACCTTGTTCATTTTTCCATTTGTCCCCGGATAAAATCGTGATCATTGATCCTCACATCCAACGGCTCATATTTAACTCAACAGGCCTACCTCTTGTGGGTCCTGCCTCCCTCCAGATTTGATCTCAGCCATCCATGTTAGATCCAACGGCCCAGATTTAAACCGCCTATCTTCCTTCTACTCGCACATCTTACCTATATCACACTCATTTCCCCACCGTTAGATCTAACGACCCATATTCCATATCGCATAACTTTCAGTGCGAAAGATAATTTCTTGAGGGCCACACGATATAGGTGGTTTTGAAAAGCCACGTGTCGAGCGGGAATGCATATTTCGTTCAAAAAGGAAAAACCGCCTCCTCGCCCTTTCTCTATGTGAACTCGTGGTTTTACCTCCCAAAACCACTTTTCCCCATTTCTATTGTGTGTTATTGTGCGTGCCTTCCACTGTTGATCTCTGCAGATCAACGACTCAAATCTAATCTAGCCTTTCACCATCACCCTCTTCCTCTACCAAAGGTTTTCAATGCACGATCTCCACCGTTGATCTCGTGGGCCGATCTCATCTGACGGCCCACGATCATCCCGAAGCCCCATTTCATTTCCTTTGCAATTTCCTCTGCCAAATTTTTTTTAGCCTTATTCCTTTATATTTCCGCCATTTCTCTATAAAGTGACCATTTGCATAATATTCCCCTCGATTAATCCTGACCGTCGATATCTACAGATCAACGAATCTGATTTATTCTTTTCCACACTCTCCTTTTGACCACTATGCATAGATTTCCACCATTAGATGCTGCCATCCAATGGCTACGCTCCTCCCCACAACCTCTGAAGCAGTTTTCCTAAAAAACACAGGATTTGATAATATTTGTCTGTATTTTGCAGGATTAAATGGTTTTTCCATTATATTGAAGAAAATACAAAGGCCAGGGATGACGATTCCCATGCCTTTGATTCATAAAAAAGAAGCCATTCACGGGGTTCACCTCCACGTTTCGTAGATGCTTCATGGGCATTGATGCCATATGAGCCCTGTGCGGCCCTGCACATCAACAAGACACAGACAATTAAATAAAACAAAGAATATCAGTGTTGAAGATCTACCACAGGAGAACCGAAGATTGAAGATGAATTCCATATTTTAATGGATTACGGATAAGACCGAAATCAAAATCCTAATCCATTAAATTAAACACAATTAAATAAAATCAAAAGATCATCTAACAGAAAGGCCTTCACTGCCATAACAGAGGCCAATTGATTCCTCTCAGCTATCACAAAGCCACCTGTTGCCTCAAAGCATTCAAATAGAGGCCAAAGTTATTGATAAGAAAGAAGATATTTTCCTAACGCAACCGAATAGTTAATTCTGCCAAAGGTAACTAATGCAAAAAATATCAGCAGAGTTATTACAACATAAAACAGAGCCTTAAAAGTCAACAAAAGCTCCCACTGAGCTTAATTCTTAAATGTAAAACAATTAATACAGAAAAAACATCTGTAAACTTCTCCATTGAGCCCATCAAAGGCCGAGAACTCTTAAATATGTATTAATTGACCTTGGAGATCTTTTATCAGATCCCACCTCCTCATTCCTTCTATAAATACTCCTGTAGAAGATGAGAAAATGTTGGTTGCAGAACTTTGAAATATACTTGAGCTTGAAAATTCTACTTGTAAATAGTATTCACGGGCTCTTGAAGCTCTGCTTGTGATAGAATAGTTAGGCTGAGGAGTGAAGATGATTGCTGACCTAAAACACTGGACTTAAAGCTGTAACTAGTTTGAAGCATCAATACAAGCTGATTTATGGGATCCTGGTCTATGTCGACGGTGATGTTTTTCTTATTGTAAATCATCATCTGTTTTCATTTTGTCCATCTTCTATGATAAAGAACAAAAAGCATAGATTTAGGATTTACTATATATCAGTACCCTTCTCTGACTGATAAGCTTTATCTAAATGTTTTCTTCCAAATTGTGTTGTTTAGGAATGATTTAATTTAGTTTAAGCAGTTAGGAATGTTGCCATTCCCTCGTCCTACTGTCTAGGCTAATTGTTATTCTTGAATGTTACTTTCAGTTCATGTTAAGTAGAGATGAGCTAGGGAAGTCTATGGTTAGCCCTGTCCTCTAGTCTCTTCCCCAAAGGTTGTCTGAAATTTTTCCTAAGAGTGTGTTGAAAGCTGGCTAGTTTCAAAGAACTTACCAGATCTTAGACCATTCTTTGTTATCATTTGTGTTTCCCTTTGTGTTTTAAATGTTTCCTATTGAAAGTGTATCAAAAGTTGGCTAGTTTCGAAGTACTTACTAGATCTTGGATTGCTTTTATGTCTTTCTTAAGTGTATGTCGAAAGCTGGCTAGTTTCAAAGTACTTACCAGATCTTGGGCTGCTCTCTGTTCATCATTTTTTTAATTCCCCTTCTTGTTGTATCATTTCATTCCATAAAATCAACTTTAAATAGATCCTTAGACATAGATGACTTGCCCCATGGACCACTCTTGCTCCTTGTTGTTTCAATTAAACCCTATTATTCTCCATAGCCCAATAGACTAAAACCAACATTACATCCATATTTTTAGCCAAGCTTGTTCTATTTGCTTGCAACTTCACACCTTTGAAACTCTTTTCATTTAGGACTTTCCACTCAAATAATAATCATGCTCAACCATCCAAAACAAACAAAAACCTTTGGACTTCATAACTAGACTAATATCATTACCCAAAAACTTTAAAGATAAATGCATCTTTGCACTTATTGGAGAGATCCCTCTCTAGATTTAGGAGGGATAGATCCTAGAATCCCAAAGTGGTTGAAATAGTGTTTCTCCCTGCAGTTGGAATTTTCCAATCTTGCTAATTACAGGGAGCTAACAAGAGGAATGGAAGGAGGAGGATGAGATGATGAGGGTAAAATAGGCTGATGATGGGGCTATGGTCTCGTGAATATCTCATGAACTATGAACACATCCCAAGGTATGCCTTTTTTCTCCAACTGATGTAGTACCACCATCTTGATCAAGGAGTGGTGGAACAAACTGTGAATTTTTGGGTATAGCTCCTCCTTCGAACAACAGAAGACATGTCGTCTATACTCCTATACAAGTAATAGGGCAAATGAAGCATCTTGACCCTAGTGAAATGCATGATTAATTTGACATGGTAGGAGTAGAGCCTAGAGTATCTCCCCTCACAGGTAAAGTATTTGATGATGACCTTCATTAGGGGTGCATACCTCTCTATTAAGTGTGAGAAAGGGAAAATAGACTTGCAACCCTCTTTATACCTAGGCTTGTGGAAAGGCTCATAGAAACTCATGTCCAACCTTGTCATTTTGAACCATTTCTCACCAACATCAGGAAGTCCAGTAGCTCGAGAAATGGTATTTGATGATAGATCAAATTCTATCCCTGCAAGGATTGATTGTTTGTTGTGTAGGTTGAGGACAAACAACCTAGTGATTTCATGGTGACTTTGCACTTGTTTGACCTTTTCACAAAACTTAAAACACCCCACATTTTGAAAGCATGTGAAAATCATGGGGGAAGAAGTAATCTCCACTGTATCTTGGGGCTCAAATCTGTTAACCTTCCCACCCTTATGCTTTGGCCTCATAGGCACTTGACCTCCTTCACTGCTCATACTTCCTTCTTCTCCTGACATGGTGACTAGGGCTGCCTTTAGACAAACTTAGGCCTACTTGTGAAACATAGGTAGGAGTAGTGGAATGAAAATATGGTGAAAGGTAGCTCTTGAAAGTGAGTGTGATGGAGGTGTGGTTTAGGGTTTATAGCCACTATAGTTTAGTCATTTTCCTCTAACCATAAATTCATGAATTTCACTTGAGGAGGGTTAAAAATGTCCACTTACCAATTTCTTGACTCTTTTGCATGTCCTTGGAAGTAGCTTGGAGGGGTATTTTTCATCATTTTTTGGCAATTTTGCAAGAAAAATAACCTTTTTTCCCTAAGCACAACGCCGAGAAGAAACTGGGCCAGTTGGGTCCTCCTAGGCGCAGCGCTGCCTACATGCAGGCCTGCCGGTCTCCTAGGCATAGCGTCGGGCAGAAATGGGCCTGTTGGGTCCTCTTTAAGCATAGAGTTGCGCACTTCTAAGCGAGTCAGGCTCCTTTAAGTGTAGCACTGCCTGCATCTAGGCCTTTCATATCCTTCCTATTGGGTGAAACTAGGTGAACGTGTAGCACCCACCTCTAGGCGCAATGCGCTGCAATCTAGGCGTAGCACAGTGTAAATTTATACTATGATTTCTCCTCTATGCGCAACGCCATGTGCCTTATGCGTAGCGCCTGATCCAAAGTGTAGTGCCGGGTGACTTCTCCCAAATTCTCACAAAAACTCAGAAAAATTCTCCCTTGAATGTTTTTTTCTCCTTTCAACTATAAGGTGAGATGGGAGGTAAACAAAAATGGCCCTTTTATACCTTTTAGGAAAAATAATTCAAACTCAAAAACCCACTTTGCTAAGGGTTCAATCCTCTATTTCACTTTTACTGATTTTATCATTTGAGTTTTTTTGGTAGGTGGCTAAAAAGAATTCAAGTGATCATTTTCATTTCTAACCATTTTCTTTGTGGTTTTTCAGGTAGGTGACATGGTGGACTTTGACCTCCTTTGACCCATTTGTGTCTTTATCACTCTGTTTTGTAGATTTTTTTCTTGAGTCTCATGTTTTACTGTGTTTGGGCCATGCTCATGCCTTTCAAATGCTTTCATAACTTCTTAGGCACTTTGCATGGTGAAAACATCTTAAAAACCTCTCTGTTCTTACCTTGAAGATTAAATTTCGTCCTGCTTGATGGGTAACTGAAGAATGTGTTTTCATTTCTCTCACTGATTCTTTAGGCATGGTAAATCCATCTTGTACTATCACCACAGTATTTACAATCATGTTTTCATTATCATCCTCTTGGCCACTTCTGATTTGTTGTAGGTGCCATGGCATAATGATTTAGCCTTCTCTGATGTTTTTGGTGTTGGAAACTTTCATAACAGTGACCTCATGATCATTTTGGCATTCTATCTTGAACCTTAACCCTATATTTTGATTCCTCTGATCATTTTAGGAAAATGATTGAAAATGAAGGCTTTGACCTTCCTTACACTGATACTCTTTCATGCTTTCCCATTGAGGCAGTGAAAAACTTTACCTTGGCAAAAATTAGGATGACACACACAGTAGTCCCTTGAAACCTTCTTCTACAGGCATGATGGAGGCTCATTTTCCTCATTTCCCTTAACTATATTTCGAAAACCTTAGGCTTATGGGCTGCTTGAAAAGAAATTTTAGTGTTGTCATCTAAGTTCTCTATAGCCCTTTCAAGTTCATTCATTTTTTTTCAGTTCACCTCACCTTTTCCCCTTCTTCATTTATAACTTCTAAAAATCTTCAATTCATGCTTGGTTGTGCTAGTGCGCCTCTGTCCTTTTGGTTTGACGCATTGATCTTTTCTTGGCACACTACTGGCTCAATCAGTGTCTAGAAACCTTGATTTTCCTTGAACATGGGCTGCTTCCTCTTCCATTTGCTTTTGTATATTTTCTAATCGGGGGCAGGCCTCTTACCTTACCTAATTTTTTTTGATATCCACCTTGACTCTCCTGCAGAAATGTCAAAATGGACAACTGTCCTTTTGTAGAATTTTGTCCTTGATAAGGAGGTCTTCCTTGGATGATTTTCTTGATCTGACTTGGACAAATAGGTGCTGATATTTTTTCCTTTTAATTCAACTTCTGGCACATGAAAAATAGTGATTTAGAATAGCAAGATTAGCCCTAGAACCTATGAAACCCTAGTGACCTACTAGAAAGCTCTTGGACTTGGTCTTTGATTGAGATCTTGGCTTAGGGTCTTCAAGTATGAAAAACAGATTTTTTTGAAAAATTGATGTATTGAAGATCCAAAATCCAATATACTTGATTTATCTAAAGAGCCTATAGAGATAGCTTCAAGACCATAAATGCTTGAGGCATTTGATGAACATGGGAAAAGGGTAGGTTTTTTGGTAATCCTGGATGGAAAGTGGAGGGGTTAAGCATAGGAAAAACATAGTATTGAGGTTATGAGTGTGAAAATGGGACAAAGAAGAGTGGTATGAGCCCATGAGGGGTCTTTTAGGAGTGGTAGGCTAACCAGGGAATGGCATAGTAGTATAATAGTGAAAATATTGTTTTAAGGATAATGAAAATAGTGAGATTTCTAAAAATCACAATATTCATGAATCTTGTTTTCAGAAATCTAGGACAAGTATTTAGTCATCTACAAATAGAAAAAATTACTAATGACTAACAACCTCTATGGAAATGACTGTAAAATTAATACCTCGACTCTGTGAAACATGAATGCAAGGCTGAGACTTCACATGCAAGTCAAAACCCTTAAAAGAAACCAGGAACAAAGGTAGTTATACCTTGTTGGAGTGAAACAAGAATGCAAGACTAAGACTTCATATGCAAGTTGAAACCTTTAAGAGAAACCAAGAACAAAGGTAACATACCATTATGGAAGTGACTGTAAAATTAAGTTTATTGAATAGAGACAACTTGATTTTCTTTACATGTGGATATATCAATGCAAATAACATAGTATGATAAAATGTCAACATTATTAACAACACAGTATGCGAATTTAGACAACATTATTAACAAAGTATGAGAATTCAGACAACATTATTAACATAGTATGAGGAAATGTCATCAAATTAATTGAAAACATATACAAAATATAAAAAATTATTAACATACTTCAGCTCTGTGGTGGTTATGCCTCGGCTTTGGTTAAAATATTTAAACATCCAAATCTCAATTTACACAAAACCCTAAACACTAAATGTGTTAAAAAATAAAACCCTAAACCCTAAATCTGTTGGAGTGAAACAAGAATGCAAGACCGAGACTTCACATGCAAGTAAAAACCCTCAAAAACTGTAAGAGAAACTAGGAACAAATGTAAAATACCTCTATGGAAGTGACTGTAAAATTAAGGTTATTGAATAGAGACAACTTCATTTACTTTACATGTGCATATATCAATGTAAATAACACAGTATGAGAATTTAGACAACATTATTAACACAATATGAGAAAATGTCATCAAATTAATTGAAAATATGTACCTAATATAAAACATTATTAACATACTTCGGCTCTGTGGTGGTTATAACTCGACCCTGTGGTGGATAAAAATATTTAAACATCAAAATCTCAATTTACACAAAACCCTAAACCCTAAATGTTTTGGAGTGAAACAAGAATGCAAGACCGAGACTTAACATGCAAGTCAAAACCCTTAAGAGAAACTAGGAACAAAGGTAAAATACCTCTATGTGACTATAAAACTAAGGTTATTGAATAGAGACAACTTCATTTGCTTTACATGTGCATATATCAATGTAAATAACATAGTATGAGGATTTAAATAAAATTATTAACACAATATGAGAATTTAGACAACACTATTTACATAGTCTGAGAAAATTTACACTAAAACATATTCCTTTTAATTTACACAAAAACCCTACCCTAAACCAGTCAATTTACACAAAAACACAGGAAAAAAGCTCAATAGAGAATCATATCCTTCAATTTAAATGTGCTAAAAACCCAGAAAATTTATAGAAAACCAAAGTGTTTAAAAACACAGTAAACAAGCTCAACAGAGAAACATATCCTTCAAGTTAAATGTGTTAAAAAACACATACATACGACTGATAGGACAAAGTCCTACCTTACAACTGCGCTCCTCGCCTTCCTCCTTGCCAACTGCATTGACCTGCAAACAATACAAAAACCCAATTAGAATAAAACCATTCACAGAGGAGGTAGCACAAAAATTAGCATAAACATTAAAAAAATGAAAACCCACACTAAAAAACGCTCCTGAAAGCACAATTTTGAGCATCTAGACATGAAAAACGCATCTGAAAACAAAATTTCGAGCATCCAGAACTAAAAATGATGCACAGTCAAACGCAAGTAAAACCACCACAGAGCCAAGGTAAAACCACCACAGAGCCAAGGAAAAACCACCACAGAGCCAAGGTATAACCACCACAGAGCCAAGGTATAACCACCACAGAGCCAAGGTATAACCAGCACAAAGCTGAGGTATAACCACCACAAAAATAAGGTATGACCTCCACAGAGCCGATTTATGACCACCACATAGCCGAGTATAACCATCACTCAGCCAAGTATAAGCACCACAAAGCCGAGGTAAAACCACCACAAAGCCGAGGTATAACCACCATAGAGCCGAGGTATAACTACCATAGAGTTGAGGTATAACCACCACAGAACCGAGGTATGACCACCATAGAGCTGAGTATAACCAACACAAAGACGAGTATAACCACCACAGAGTTGAGTATAACCACGACAGAGCCAAGGTATAACCACCACAAATCCGAGTATAGCCATCATAGAGCCAAGTATAACCACCAAAGAGACGAGGTATAACCACACAGAGCCGAGGTATAACCATCATAGAGCCGAGGTATAACCACCACAGGGTCGAGGTATAACCAACACAAAGCCGAGGCATAACCACCATAGAGCCAAGGTATAATGACCAAGTTCAACCCGCACACTTGAACCAGAACCACAAGCGCTCAAACCAGGAGCAAAGACACTTCATAACCCGAGATGCAGCGTGTAGAAAGTGGAGGTGGAGACGTCGGGCATCGGTGTAGTCTCTGTGCAACAAACTAACACGCAAATGCTCAGAGACCGGCCCCAGAGTGAAAATTACATACTCCTCGAGAAGCCTCCAGTTAAATGCAGGAATGAACTGGCTGGAGAGGTCGTCGAATGACAGAGTGGGTTCCCCGTACACGTGACACCTACCCCCAGCAGATGGTGTGTTTTCATGTGCATGCATGGCACTCCAGGAGGCGTGGGGGCCTAGTCACTGCTGAGGTGTCCAATAACTGACCCCTCTCCCATATCTAAGCTTTTGTTTTAAAAAACAAAAGAAAACAATATTCACAATATCACTATATGTTTTTGATATATTTTGATTTTATGTTTGGTTATAGTTTTACGAGATTTTATGTTTGGTTATAGTTTTACCAGTTGTCTTTAGTGTGAATTTTTGGAAGTTTTTCAGGTGATTTTTCCAATCTAATTTCTCTAAATCTCACAAGAATTCATTGAAATCACAAGTTTCATGGGTAACCCCTACACAATCAAAGTTCCCTAGAGGTTTTTATCGGTGCTAAATCCATATATATATTCAAAAAAACAGTTTAAATAACACAAATCAATATTTCACCCCAAAATTTTCTGTTGGATTCCAGCACAGGAATCTCCAAAAAGTCTCACTAAAAACAACTCCATTATTTTATGTTTAAATTAAAATAATATTATATATATTCATCCATAGATTTCAACTATGGTGTGTCTTAAGGGATTTGAGAAGATGAAGAGAGTTTAATCCATAATATTAAACTACTTACCATCAACATCAACCTAATTGTAAATATTCATTTTATTTTAATTTAAGTAATTAATTTATATATTTTAAATAAAAATAAAAATATTTAGATATACAATGGTGAAATCTGTTAAATTACAAAAGAGTTACCAATTTTGTGCTAACTAGTAATTTTCTTTATTAAGCCAGTAAATCACGGATTATAGATTCAATATGCTATTGAAATGGAAAACCATAGTCTAAATGGCTTCACTGGACAAATTTCGATTCCTCCCCTTTTAATAGTTGTTTTTTATTGTTGTCAGCGATTTAGATTGCTGTGGTAGAGGCCACATGGTTACCTTTTGGAGAGGGAATTCATGTATTTTTGCTGTCAAATTATGATAAAAGATAGAACTATTATGTTAGATATACTCCATATCCATTTCAGTTTTTTCTGTTGTTATTGAATGTTTTTATTATTTCTTTCTGGTTTTCCTTCCATGAACACACTAATTTTCAAGTGTTATTGCATCTTTTATTAATGGTTTTGTGTTTTCATTAGGGGTAGGCCACTTTTTCTTGGGGATGTATTTTCTCTATTTGCTTTTTTTTTTCATGTTTGGTATGGGATTATCTGAAATTGGATTCAAATAAGATTTTAATGGCTTGATGAATGAAAAATACCTTGCAATAGAAATGTTGGCTATGAATATAGTTTGAGACTAAGAGATATTTTCTTTTGTTTTTCAGTGTTTGGTATGGGATGATCTGAAATAGGATTCAAATAAAATTTTAATGATTTTAATGGCTTGGAAATGAAGAATACCTTGCAATAAAAAGGTTGTCTATGAAGTTAGATTGAGACTAGGAGATTCATGAAAAGGTTAGAGGATGCTTTGAAATGTCTTATATTAGTTCAATTTCTTAGCATTTAGCTTCAAAGTATTGCATAGCTAAATGGAGTACAAACCAATTGAAAATAAGAGGAATTGAAAAAAGAAATTAGAAAACTAGATTAAATAAATAAAATGGAATCAGATATTAAAATGTTGTAATAAAAGCCAAAGAAGAAATATTGCTCACTAACAGGGACAAGAAACATAATTTAAAGAAATAAATAGAAGATTAGTTATTCTCTAAGACGATGGGTGGTGTATACCACACCTTTATAGCACTTAACCACAATGTATTATGATTGGAACACCACAATGCATGGTTTGCATATCAAGCATTGTTCTTCAATTTATATTATTCGATCCATAGGATCCTCTATTTATAGTATTTGAATCTAACCAAGTTTTTTGAATTCTGGAAGATTTGGTCTACAGATGATTTCTCGATAGTTTCAACAATTTTCATGAAATCCAAATGTTCCATAGGTTAATCGACCCAACTCTCATCGTCTAATCAACTTCCCATGTTGACTTGACCATCTAGTCAATTCCTTTGACCTCTTAGTTGATTACTTCGCTATATGACCACTCGATTGATTGTCTACTAGTTAACTACTTAACCAGTCCATTGACCACATAGTCAACTACTCCACTAGTTGACCACTTATAATTGTATCCGATTAGTTGACCCCTCAACTAACTATTTCTAGAAGCTCTAAAGGTGTAATGAACCATCATAACCTTATGTTCTAACACCCCCCATTAGTACAATGTTTTAGGGGTTTAGGAGATAAAATCACGTCATCATTAACCCCTTTGTAATTAAAATTTTCTAAAGCCATGACATTTCACCTAGCTTAATGAACTTGGCTTCAAATAATGACTTTGTAAAGATATCAATAATATAATTTTTTTTTTTCAATATAAAGAGTGGTATTCTTAACTTGAACAAATTTCCTTAATTAATGAGCATGAAGTTTGACATGCTTCATCTTAATGTGTGCAATATGATTGTAAGCTACATGAATTGCACTTTAAATGTCACTATAAATATAAATCAATGTTTTGACAGGAAACTTAAGCTCTCCGACAAGTTGAAAAATCCACATTGCCTCCATCCCTACTTTAACAATGCCATGGTATTCAACGTTTGTAGTTAAAAAAGCGATTACATTTTTTTTTCTTACACAACCCAAATTAGGGGTTCGACGTTTGAGTGAAACACATAGCTTGAAGTGGACTTTTTATCACTATTTCCAGATACCTAGTTGAAGTCAATGAAGCTAAGTAACGAGATTCAACTTTGATGGTTTTTTATACCAAAATGAGAGGTACCATTAACATAATAAATATTTAACTTTTCTACTTTCCAGGGGCTTTCTCATGGATCTTATGGAGACTAGGAAACAACTAAGAAAAATGAAATGTCAAGTCAATTGTGAGTTAAATAAATAAAGCTACCAACCATTTTTCGAAAACATTAGGGGAATTTTGAGGTCTAAAAGGGGCCTCCTAAGGAAATTATAAAATAATAGTGGAAATAATAAGGCAATATTATATTACACCATCAAATTTTAGAGGGAAACAAGAAAAACTAATTTTTCAACTCATATTTTAAAATTATCTCCTCATGGGTTTACTCAAATTTCGAGTGAGAACACTCTTCGGATGAAGAATTTGATTCCACATCTATGGAGTACCCATGTTGCATACTTTCAATGGAGCCTGCTACACGAAAAATGAGAAATACATGAAAAATGTGATTGCAATCACGTTGTTTCATGTATTTCTCATTTTTCGTGTAGTGAGGTCCATCAAACATATGCAACACGGGTATTCCTTGGATGATGAATTAAATTCTACATCCAAGGAGTAATCCTGCTCGAAATTTGAGTAAAACCTTAGGGAGATAAGTTGAAAATAAAAGTTGAAAAAATAGTTTTATTATTTTATTATTTTCTAATATTTTTATTTTTTTACCCCAAAAATGGTGAATCATCCCCCACGGTTGACATCATCATCTTGAATCCTATTGGTTCTTATAAAGTTTATTTTGGTTGTACATTTTTCTTAGGATACCCATTTTAGACCTCAAAATTTCTCCAATGAGGGATGCATCAACTTTCAAAAATTCACATTTTTAGTCAATTTAATACTCAACTAAAAAGGTATAGCACATGGCTTACAATCATCCATCCTAAACTATTTCAATAGGTCCAAAAAATATTTAGATTGAGAGAGGAATAGATCATCATGTAATGTTAAAATTTGAAGACCAAGAAAGAAATGTAGAAAAACAATATTGGTCAACTCAAAGGTATTAGCAAGTTGACACATCATTCTAAGAAATTTGTCACTATTAGTGTCAATTATGGTCAAATCATCTATTAGAAACACTTAAAGTATCTACATTATTGTGTAATACATAAAATTTATCATAAGACTCACAACATTTGAAGCCGATATTGGGAAAGAATTGATTAATCGTAGCTTACCATGCCCAAGGGGGCTAATTCAAACTATCCAACAACTTCTATAGTTGATAGAAAAAAATAGAATTCATCAAAAAATCAAGGGATTTTCCCCCATGAATTTATTTAGATAAGTCACCATGCATAAATACGTTATTAACATCCATTTGATAATTTTATCATCCAAATGAACAACAAGGGATAGAATTAATTGAATATAATTTATCCTTACAATAGGCACAAAGGTTTCATTGTAGTTAATGCTTTCTTGATGTGACAAGACTTTTAGCACCTTCAGAAGTGAATATCGTTTTATACAACTATTAAAATTTCATGATGTTCTTCCCTTGTAGTTGAGGAACTAAGTCCAAGTGTGATTCGTCAAAAGAGAATTCATTTCAACTTGCATAACCATTTAAGTTATCCTTGTGCATCAACACACACACACACACACACACACACAGATATATATATATATATATATATATATATATATATATATATATATATACGTATAAATATATATATATATGTGAAAGGATAGCAAGTAATTATACAGAGATTGAAATAATTTCTCATATATCTATATATATATATATATCTATATATATATATATATATATATATATATATATATATATATATATATATATATCACAAGTATCATGAACACAAACCATGAATGTAATATTGGCATGTTTCTTATGAGTGTCAGTCTATTTACTTAAGGATACATCACCACCATCTGGTCTAATGGATTCTACTAGTTCATTAAGGAAACAAGAAGTCCATGAGATGATATCTATTGTAGAGAAATAATTTGGAGAAGTTATGGTTTCATTCAAAGATGACCGAATACCAATCAACTAAATAATAATTCTTAAAATATAGAAAAAAGAGACAATTGATGCATTTTGTAATTCAATATCAAACGGATCACTATGTGATAGAATGGAAGAATCATTAAACAATTTAATGCCAAAATAATTCTCATCAAAAATTACATCTCTCTTAATATTATTTTTGTTTCGATAGGATAAAATAGTAATATGTTTTCAATCCTTTAGAGTATCTTATCATGATGCAAGTGTGGTTCTTTACATCCAATTTGTTTTTGCAATCGTTGAAAACATGCACCCATGCAATACATCCAAAAATCCTATTGTGGCAAACTAAGGGATTCTTACCATACAAATTTTTGATTGGAGTCACATAATCGAAAGATGCAATCATAACAAGATTTAGGAGATAGTTGATACAACATATGGATTCAACCTAAGACTTAGTTGAAAAATATTTTTCCTACAAGAGACATTGAGCTATCTTGAGTAGGGTTTGAATCTTATGTTGTGCCACACCATTCATTTTATAGGTATGAAGGACATGCCTATGCCAAGTGATACCTCACTAGACAAGGTATATTTCAAACTATTTATTCACATACTCTCCTCCATTATTAGATCTCAAGAATTTAATGGATTGACTACATTGTTTTTCATCCAATGCCCTAAATTCATTGAACCTTTCAAAGACATGGTTCTTATTTTATATTGAATAAACCCAAGTAAATTTTTAGAAATCATCAACATATTTTAAAATATACTTCACACCTACCAAAAAAGGCTTATTAATGCAACGAAGGTCATTTTGAACAAGCTTCGATGGTCATTGCACAAACCATGCTTTACTAGAATTAAAAGGTTCCTCGTGATGCTCACTTAGCAAGCACCCTCTTTATACTCCATTAGTTGGAAATACCTTTCGTAAACTAGCAACCATTTTTTTGTTGATATTATATTCAAACTTTGAAAATTTAGATGTCCAATTCATCCATGCCAAAATTTTCTCCAATTGTCAATCTATACATTGCATAAAGGCTTCACCTTGTTGATTAATATATCACCATGTTTAATCATAAATGGGGGTTTTTAATTGTTAAAAGTACAATCGGTATATTTTAGGTATTGGGGTGAGGGGATTTGGGGAAGGGAGGAATTTTGGGGCCTTTTTTTGGGAAAGAATAGTTTTGAGTTGCGGAGAGCTGGAGGACAAGTGGCGGAACACAATCAAGGTAGACAGGGAGCTGTCACGGTTGCGGAAAGCTAGAAGATAGGTGGCATGACATTAGCAGAGAATAGTGCAGATGGAAAATATGGGAGACAAGAACAATTAGTAGAACTCCCACTAATAAAGAAGAAGCGGAAAGCAGTGAAGCGGGAAAAAAGGAAGGACTGACAGTCACACTGGAAGAGGAACAAATAGGCAGTCAGTTAGCGGAGGAGGAGTTAGTTAGTCAGTTCAGTGGAGGAGGAATTAGGTAGTCAGTGCGGCGAGAGGCCGATAGGAAGAGAAAAGCCTTAGGAGAGCTTTGTGAGAACTTTGTTGTACTGAATTAAACTATAATAGACTCTGCAGAGTAGATGTATGTTGCTCTGTTATTTATAATTAAATCTGGTTGTTGCTGTGTGTAATTTTGTGAGTTGATTGATGGTTATTTGCTTACGATAAATGTATGCTTAAATTAAATTTTAATTCAGCCTTATAAACATTCTCCGATGAGTGATAGTCTCTCCATATAGTTGAGATATTCTTGTTGCTTCGAAGTTTCCATAGTTTTTCTCTATGGTTGCATTTTCCTTCTACCTGATCTAGTTTCTAATCTTACTAAAGTCGCAGCAAGCCTCGGGTGAGATTCCCTACTCTATGGAGCAGGGTGAAAATTCCAACGTTGTGCTAAACTACTGCGGAAACCTTGTTGGCCTCAAACCTAAACCTGGGTCTTTCCCAAAGACCTCCTTTTTCGCCAACAAATGGTTCCATTGTCAGGACCTAAAAACTCATTTAGGAGTTAGATCATGGTATCATGGATCTCCGAGAGGGAACTACAAAGCTTTTGGTATAATCACTTAGACCAGATTATATCGCAACAAGAAGAGCTTTGAAAATATAGGGTGTTGAAGTTTTCAACAAGAAACAATGAAATTGGCATCCAGAAACAAGATCCTTGATCCTAGTGAAAATTAAGCACCTACACTAGGTGGGGCCCACACAGGCTATTTTAGGTGTATGTCTATTTTTGGAATGCATGTGCGAAGTATGTTCATGGATTTGATGTCTAAAAATAGAACGCATGTTGATTATTATTATCTCTTAATAAGAATTAGATAATAAATAATAATCTATTCTCTTGAAGCACTTGATTTCAATTAACTAATGTGGAAAACCAGTTGACTGAAGGAATTTCAAGTTCTAATATTGGTTGGTGGGACATGCAAGTGGACTTCATTGTAACCGAGTGATACAAAGTTGTAACAGAGTTGGATGTGCAGTTATGTGAGTTGTAAAGTTGTTTAACTCAGCTAAGTGAGTTAAACTCAGTTGTGCTAGTTGTAACTAGTTGTAACTAAAGATACACTAGTGAGAGATCAGTGAATTAAATATTAAATTAATTCACATGGAGTGATATCACATGCAACTAAAGATTTACTATTGTTAACTACATGCATTTCAGATCTAGTGGAGACCTAGTTGAGAGATAGGTGAAAGGGACAGTTTGACTATCTGTTGTGGCATTAGTGGGTGCATTCATACAACCACACACACATTAGAAATGCCTATGAGTATTGCGCAGTCAAGGCATGCAATATTTATTCATTCAGGGGTTCTTGACCATCAGTGATTGCGCATTTGAGGTAGGTTGTCTGGAGGAAGTATATTCGTGCATGTATTAACCAATTTTTGTATGACAGTGTGAGACGATTGTATATTGTACTGAGATCTCTTGGATTAGAATTTTGTATGAGATTTTTCATGATCCATGATATATAAATAATATATGGTAGTGGGGTTTTTAGCTTTATGATTTCTTGGTAAAAACATCTGTGTTATGTGTGATTGATCTTTCTTCATGTGTTTGCAATTGTTGATTAAATTTCCACAAAGATTTTAGTAGAAGGATTCTGTATTTAACAATGGCATATAGTTTTTAGATCGGGAGAAACCATGAAATCCATAATTTTATTAAAATTTCTACATGGTATCAGAGCAAAGAAGATTGAAATATTGAAGTAGTAGCTGAGCTTGTTGGTGGAAACAATTCGAATTTGCTGCAAGAATTTCTTAGTGTGACAGTTGAGTAAAAATCAAAATGGATTTCAATGGTTTGTGGCTAGAGTATGCACTCAAGGGAAAATTGAACTACATTTCATGGAAGGACAGGATGGAGACAGTGCTTGAAGATAATGTCTTGAAGGAATTCATCGATAGTGATGTTCCTAAGCCCACTTCAACAAATGATTTATTACTTGACACATGGAAAAAGAAAGTAGCGAAGACGAGGATGATCCTGTTGGAAGGTGTACGAGACCACATTGTCTCAAACCTTCATGGGAAAGCCACTCCATATGCTATGTGGAATGCTTTGACAGATCTTTTCCAAAGTAGCAGCAACCATAGGAAATTGGCTCTAAAGGATAAACTCAGAAAGATCAAGATGCAAAAGATCAACACTATACTGGTATACTTAACAAAGTTTGTCCAATACAGGGATGAGCTCGGGAGTGTAGGAGTAAGTGTTGCTGCTGATGATTTGGTGAGCTTGGATCTCTTGGGACTTCCTAAGAGTTGGCACAGTTTTGAAGACTCTGTCAATGGACGGGAAAAACTGTCGGATTGGGAACGACTGTGTTCGAATCTAGGGCAGGACAATTTCAGGTGGAACACCAGAGATGGCTCTTCATCAAAGCTTGATGATGAAGAGGATTGTGCTTTGGATGCCAAGGAGAATAAGAGGAAGGGGAATAAATTCCATTCTAAATATGAGGCCAGTGAAGATGGCAAGGAGCATAACATGTCCGAAGTGAAGTGTTTTCATTGTCACGAGTATGGACATTTTGACAGGAATTGTCCACATAAGAAGAAGAACAAGATGGTTGCTGGAGCTGCAGCTGGTGAGGCTCTTGCCTCAAAATTTGAGCTTTAATTCTCATTGATTGCATGCATGGTGTCTAGTGCATTGGGATGGGGGTCACACTTGGATAGTAGTGCTTCCTTTCACATGATGGGAGATAAGAAACTTTTCAGTGACTTGGAGGAGAAAGATCTCCAGATGCATATTGAGTTGGGTGATTGTTATCACAAAATTTCACCTGATAGGATGCTAATCAAAGAATCTCATGTAACTGTTTCAAACCAATCTTTTGACTGAATCTTAGTTTCTTCAATTTGAGAGGGCTCTCTCAAAAGGGTTAATGATATTGAATAAAGATCTGTTTAGATGGCTAACTCTATTTGGGAAACAAATTTCTTATGATGATTGTAGGTTGAAAATAGTATCAGTATGCAAACATTGGGTTTATGGAGTCAACACTTTCAGTGATTCATAAGTGAGCTTACTTGACATGGAAGCTGAGGTAGGTAAGATTTTTTAGCAGTAGTACACACACACACACATGAAATAGGAAACTACATAGTCAATTCATCTATAAAGGAAGTCAGAGCATTTCATGAATGAATTATGAGTATTATAAATTAAAACCACTACAAATGAGATACATAAAAGATATAGATAAGATAGGTAAGCACGAAAAAATCAATCAGAATCTCAGGTTGGTCAAGTAACAAATCTCTGTATTGTTGAAACAGTCAAATTACATAAAGTTGTCATTGCCAAAAAATCTCCAACCCTTGACAAATTCGACTCAATGGCCTTTAATAGACTTGTTACATCATGAGATGATTTGCCTCCTGGCTAGATTCATCAAATTTTTTCCTAATGACAACTTGCATAACCATAAAACATCTACTTAATTACAAAATGACAACTATCCTACTTAACAGTCCTTATCCTACTAGGACTAAAACTACTCATTATTACATTTAACAACCTTATCCTCTAAAGCAATTACATATTTGACAGGTATGCTTTCACATGTTCTAACTAGGGTGATGGGACTCATTAGTACATGACCACTTAACTGACCTCCTCTAAAACTGGACACAAAACCCTCTTTTTTAGGCAAAAAGGTCTTCTTCTTCCACGAATGCTTTGGCTGCTAATTTATCTTCAATTAGTGGTCTTTAAGTGATGAATGAATGTTGTCATGCTCTTATACACTTTAATAATACCCAGCTGTCCAAAAATGCTTAAAAGGCTCCCACACAGTATGCTACAAAAGTAAGGCAATATTGTAGTGTACTTTCATAGTGTTTCAAAAATGCCATTTACCTTCAAATTTTTTTATTCTTTCCTTTGGCATGTTCTTCATCATGCTTAGACACATCTCCCATACCAATTTCACCTCTTGATAGCTACAAAAACTGGATCAAAAAACAAGAAGAAAATATACAGTAGCTTCGTAGCTTTTTGTTGTCCTTCAAGCCCAGGCACACTACGAAACTACTGAAAAGTGTTGAAATTCCATATTTTTTTACAACTAGAAAAATTGAACTCATAAATGCCCAAACCTTGTTGTTAATATATCATTATCCTTAACAACCATAAACCAACTCACCTTACGATCCTTGAGGCATTTCTTCTTCATTTATAATTGGTTGAGCTATTGGCTCTTCAAGCACTGTCATTTTAAGGCCCTTTTTCTCTAACTCTTCATGAATTAGTTCAAGATGCTCTTGGAGGTCCTTAACTTTCTCTTTTAATCTTCTATTGGTGGCTTTTAGATGTGTGTTCATCCTTCTGACAAGTTTTTCCTCTTTCCTTGCTGGAATGGTCCACTTGATAAGCTGTTGTGTGTTATCCAAAGTCTTGGAAGAAGTCTCAAACTGTTCTTCCCAAATTGCCTTCATCTTTTCAAACTGAATATTCTCTACATTTTTTTTCCTTGCTTCTCTTTTCATAACAACAATTTCATGATTGGCCTATTAGCTCTCTGTAATTTGAAGGATTGGAAAAGTCAAACTACAGAGAGAACACTTGAACCACTTTGGGATTCTAGGATCTAGCCCTCCTGAATCCACAGAGGGATCTCTCCAATAAGGTGCAAAGATTTGATTTATCTTTAAATTTTTTGGGTAATGATATTAGGCTAGTTATGAAGAACGAGGGTTTTTGTTTTGTTTTGGATGGTTGAGAATGATTATCAGTTGAGTATAAATTCCTAAATAAAAGAGTTTCAAAGGTGTGAAGTTGCAAGCAATCAGAACAAGCTTCAGCTAAAAAAATAGATATAACACTGGTTTTTAGTCCATTTGGGCTATGGATTCATAAAAGGGTTTTAACTGTGCAACAATTCAAGAGTGGTCCAAGGGGCAAGGCATCTATATCACAAGATCATTGAGATTTAAAATGATGGCATGGAACAGTAAAAGTGTTGGAAGGGTGGAAAAAGATAATAATTTCAACTAGGATTTATAGTTTGTCCAAACAAGAAAAAGCCTTTTAAGCAACTGTTTAAAAACCAACCAAAGGGAAGGGCTCACCGTAAACCTCTTTGGGCAAGCTCGTATTAAAGATAACTCAAGAGACAAACAATCTAGTAATCCGCATAATTACCTTCAGAATGTATGAAAAACGCATAAGAGAAACAAAATGCAACTTAAGATCAGATAAGATAATTTTAAATCTAGTCTGCATTCAGCATACACTTAGGGAAAATTTCAGAATCTACCTTTGGAGAAAGAAGCTAGAAAACAGGGCACACCATCACTTTTCTAGTCTAACTTTAATAAGCAAATAATGGAAATAACATTCAAGAATAATATTTAAAGTAAACAGTAGGATGAGGGAATACGAGCATTCCTAACTGTTTAAAATATATTGAATCATTCTTAAATAAACGATTTAGGGGAAAACATTGAGATAAAGCTTATTAGTTAGAGAAGGGTGCTGTAAACTATAAGTCCTAACTCTATACTTACTGTTCTTTATCAGGGCATAATGGAAAATATGGCATACACAAAAGGAAAAACAATAACAATGAAAGAAGCACTTCACTAGTGATATAGACCAGGATCCCAAGAAACAGCTTGTTATTGAAGTCAAACTAGTTACATCTTCAAGTCCAATGTTTTAGTTCAGCAATCATCTTCACTTCTCAGCCTAACATATTAGATCACAAACAGAGCTCCAAGAGCCTTTGAATACTATTTACACGTAGAAAGATCGAGCACAAGTATTTTTCAAAGTTATGCAACCAAAATTGTTTCATATTCTACATGAGTATTTATAGAAGACATGAGGAGGTGGGATGGGATAAAATATCTTCAAGGTTCAATTAATATAGATAAATGCTTCTCAGCCTTTGAGGGGCTTGATGGATAAGATTACAGATATTTTTTATGTATTAATTGTTTTACATTAAGAATTAAGCTTTGTGGAAGCTTTTGTTGACTTTTTAGGCTCTATGTCATCTTGTAATAACTCTGCTGATATTTTTGTAATAAGTTCCTTTTGGCTGAATTAACTGTTCAGTTGTATTGGGCAAATATCTTTTGCTCAGATCATAACTCGGCCCTCTTTTGAATTCTTTGAGGCTCCAGGTGGCAATCTGGTAGCTGAGAGGAATCAATTAGCCTCTGATGTGGCGGTGGAGGCACCTCTGTGTGATATATATTTTTGATTTGTATTTAACTGTGTTTAATTTAGTGGATTAGGCCTTTGATTTTTGACCTTAGCCATAATCCACCAAAACTGTAAAAACAATATTCAATATTCAGTTTTGCTGTGGTTAGGTCTTCAACACTTATACTCTCTATTTCAATTATGCATTGCTGTGTCTTGTTGATGTGCAAGTGCGTAGACGGTCCTTATGGCATCAATTCTCATGATGTATTGACGAAACATGATTTGAAACCCTGTGGAATGATTTTTATTTATGCACAAAGGCATGGGGGATCGTCATCCCCAACCTTTGGTTTTCCTTTAATAAAATGGAAAAACCATTTAAAACCTACAAAATACATAAAAACGTTACAAAATCATGTGTATTTGGTAAAAATTCTTTGGAGGTTGCGGTTAGGAGCATGGCTTTTGGATGACAACATCCAACGGTGGAGATTGCGCAGAGTTAGAGGAGAGGTGGTTTGGAACAAGCAGTGGTGAAAATTAAGTCAGATTCATCAATCTTGTGAAGATCGACGGTGGTGAGCGATAGGGGAATTATAATGGAGAATGGCCGCTTTATAAAGAAATAGACGAAATACAAAGGAAATGATGAAAATTCCTTTAGGCGGAGGAAAATATGCATTGAGGAAAATTGGGGTTTTTCAGATGATCATGGGCCTTTAGATTAGATCAGCTCAACGAGACCAATGGTGGAGATCACTATGAGAAGTCCTTCGGTGAAGGCGGAGGGTGATGGTTCAAACGCGATATTGAATTTGAGCTGTTGATCTGCAAAGATCAACGGCGGGGAGCAAATGCGAAGAAATGATGTGGAAAAGGGGAAAAGTGGTTTTGGAGGAGAGAACCATGGGTTTCACGCAGCGAAAAGGTGAAGAGGTGGTTTTAACTTTTCAAACGCGATATGTGTTCCCACCTGACATGTGGCATTTCAAAACTGCCTATTTCGTGTGACTCTTGGAGAATTAACAAACGTGCTGAAAGTTACGCGAAACTGAGTGCCAACCATTAGATTTGGGTCATCAAATCGAACGATGGAGAGTGAGCGCAATATCGACAAGATGCGTAGCGAATAAAAGGCAGGGTGGTTTTATTATGGACCATCTGATCAGGGGATCGACGACAGAGATCAAATCTGGGGTTAAATGGAAAAAATAAATGAGGCAGAGAAAGTTTTAATATGGGTTGTTGATCTACAGAGATCAACTATTGAGATTGGCTGAAAAACATTACAGAGAGGGGTATATGATTTTTTAACCAAAGTGGCGAGGAGAGATCTATACTGTCCGATCTTGACACGTGGATGGCCCAGATGTAATCGGGACTTTGCGATCGAAAGGGGGGGGGGGAACTGAATGGCACCGATGCGATTGGCTTTGGACCATCAATCTACAGATTAGATCGATGGTGGGATATAAATCGAGAGGTTGGAAGGAAAAGGAAAAGGGTTTTGAGCAGGAGCAATGACAACTATCGGATCTGGGAAGGTGGGGAGGAGATCAAGGGCTAATAATTGATTAGGAGAACGGCGATCGAAGGCCGTGAATAAAATATGAAACGCACCCAATGAAAAATTCTTACGCGAGGTCGCGCAGACTGTTGATTGGTCCAAGATCAACGGTGGGGGAAAGGGTTTAACCAATGAATGGCGGGGCCCTTTATAATATAAAAAAGGTGGATTTTAATAGAAAAACAAAGGTTTATTGGCTTTGGGGTGGGTTATATATAAGGCTTAGCGCCTGACTACGGGGGACCTTTGGATATATGAGAGGGATAAAGGGATCAGAGCTTTACATGCAAAGGTGCCAATCGCAATCAGAACGATGGAGCAGCCTTTTCAATCTACCCATTTTTGAATCCACGATGCGAGATCTTGCTGACCGTCGATCGACTTTGTAAGATCAACGTTCCTTTTCATTTAAAATCACTGCACTGGCGAGGTTAGACAAAACTTAGGAAAATGGGTTTTATGTAAAATGAAAAGGGAAATTCATATCGAGAAAGCTTATTTAGAAGGTTAAAGCGCCCGATTGCAGGCTCTTTGGTTATATGAAGCAACAAAGTCTTGGGGCTTATAAACAGAGGCCAATCGCATTGGAACTCTTTGTTAACACAAATAAATGCGCTCTCTGATTTGTTCCGATGTGATAAGCGCCTGCCTATGTTAGCGCCTGTTTCTAGGAAGTGGGCACATGTGGGGAAGTGGTTAGGACTTAGCCCAAAGGGGCTTAATCCTATAGTCAAAAAAACTTTATTTTTTATGATTTTTTCAAAGTTTTTTGATGGATTTGGGGGTTTTGGCAAGGTTTAAAAATAAGTTTTAAACCTTGTAAAAAGATTTTCATGAAGGGGAAAGGGGAATAAATGAAAAATAGAGGAATTTGATGGGGGGAAAAGGGAATAAAATGAAGGTTAGTTTTGGGTGGAGGAGAGGAAAAATGGGATTTTTGCAGCAGTCTTTTCTTCATGAAATCAGCATAATTTTTTAGTTTAAAAGGGAAACAACAGTGAATATTAAACAGAGGATAAAATATCTTCATAAGGCTTCAAGAGATAACAATTTTTTGCATTAAAAATTGTTTATTGAAGGCTCTAAAAAATGATTTAGCCATCATTTGATATGACAAATTTTATTGGTGGCTAACAGTGGCTCCACTTGGGGATGGTGCCTTATTGAAGGCATCGGCATCAAGAACTTCAAATTTGCATTATCTGGGGGTTGATCAATGCCTCATCCATTGGGTTGCAACTTTCCTTACTTGGATGATCTTCTTTTGTTCTGAAAGATGTTAGCAGACATAAAAAAACAATGGATCTTCATCAACACAAGATTTCTACCTGCCCAATCCTACTGATCTAACATTTTTTCTTCTTTAGAGTGCACTTGGATTGCCAAAATATGTTACAACATTTTAGTCGTCTGAAAGAAAAAAATCTAATCTAATTCTACTCCTTATTTCTCCATGAACTTAGATTAAACAGTTGAGTTCCTAATGCTTCTCTACCTAGCTAATAATATGTTAGGATTAAATAGTCTAATAGATTTTTATTCACTAATTTCTAAACACAAATTTAAAAGCATACAAGTCAGGATTGAACAGTCTAACTTGTTGCTAATCTATGGCATAAACCACAAGCTTCACATATACATTATTTTGCAGAAAATTAAATCAAAATGGAAGGCTTAAGATCTGAAAGTTCAAAGCACGACCTTCTCTTTTTTCAGCTCTGTTTTTTACTTCTGTTTGAGCTGTTTTTTCTTTATCAACTGGTTCAGATTTTAAGCTGATTAGAACTAGTTTTACCTCTATTTTTGACTTAAAATTAAAACAGATAGGAGTCATTCTTTATTTTGGATACTTAGGTTCAGATTTTGAGCTTGTTTGAACCTTTAATTTTTATCCTAATGTACCTAACAGATAAGCCAACATTAAGCTGTTTGGAAAATCGAAATCACTAACCTATCAGCAGTCAATTTAAAACTAATTAGTCAAGATTAGACTGTATGACTAATTGGAAGTGTGCTTTTTAGGAGTGGAATTTGATCTTGCACACTTTCAGACTTTGTTTCTCTTTTTTGGTATGGGGTTGTACCTTTATTTTTTTTACAATCTGCCCTCTTTTCTTTCTTCTATTGTTTTTTGTACTTTTGATTTTTCTAACTTTGAATGCAATGATGGGTGAAATATTTATAATGAAAAAAAAGATAAAAAGGATTTCAATCATAATAGGATCAATAGAAGTAATGTTTGAGCATCCTGCCATTGACAGGACCCCCAAACAGTTATGCTCCATTCAACTCCTGTAAGAAAAAAGGCATTGTTACCAGCAGCAGAATGAATGAGATAAGGGCCAAGCCATAAGTTGTCAAATTTCCCATGCTTTCCCTTGTCTTCTATCCTTGAGTCCCACTTTAAAAAATTTTCCCCAAAATTGAAATTTTTGGCCTTTATTCTTTTGTCAAAAATCTTTTTGATGTTGTCCTGCTTTTGCAATGCTTTGTTACAAACCTCCTCTCTAGTTTGCTGAAGATGAATAGTCTGATTTATTCTTCTGATGATGTCATTGTCTTCAGATTGAACCTCTTGAATCAACTTCATAACTGGTACACCAAGGCTGGTTGGAAAAATTGCATATGTACCATACACGAGCTGGTAGGGTGACATGCCAATAGATTTCTTCAATGTCAATATATCAGCCCATATTGCATGAACTAGCTTTATGTGCCAAGACTTCTTGTTATCCTCCAACAGCTTCTTGATTATTTTCACCAAACTCTTGTTTGAGGATTCTGGTAGTCCATTACCTTGAGGGTAATAGGCCATGGAATGACCCAATTTTATTTGATATTTGTGATAGAATTCAACCATCTTCTTTGATCCAAATGTTGTTGCATTATCAGTGATGATCTTTATAGGACAACCAAATCTATACAAGATATGATTCTCAATGAATTTTATGATGACTGAGTCATTGGCTTTCCTAGAAGGGATGGCTTCTGTCCATTTAGTGAATTAATCTATGGCAGTGAGAATCCATTTATGCTGGGAAGATGATGGTGGATGGATTTCTCCTATGAAGTCAAGTCCCCACTATTGAAAAGGAGCTTCAACAGTGATTGGATGCAAAGGTAAGGGTAGCAACTTCCTTTTGCCTTCAAAAATTTGGCATTTATGATAGGCAATTATCATCTTGTGTACATCAAGAAAGAGAGTGGGCCAATAGTAACCAGCCCTTAGAATTTTGTTGGCTGTTGTCTTCCAGTAGAGGTGGCCTCCACATTCTCCTTCATGGAAATCGTGCTTAACCTTCTCTACATCATACTCAAGCAAACATTTAAGCAATATACCACTTGCATTTTTCCAATAAAGAAATTTATCTATAATGCAATAGTTTACAACTTTTAACTTCAAAAACCTTGCCTTTGTTTTTGATAAACTAGGAGGTGTGTTCAAAATAAGAAAAACATAAAGAATATCAGCATACCAAGAGGAATTCATAAAATGGTCTTCAACAATGGGAGTTGATATTTCCTCTTGTTCATCTAAAGCATTAATCATATTAATATCAAGAACTTCAAAATTTGATTCGACCATTAATCTAGCTAGACCTTGGCCTTTGATGAGTTTAGTGGGCTTTATTTCTAAATCATATTCAAGTATAACCGCAATCAACTTACCTCTCTTACCATCTGGGTCTTGTGTTAGAATTTCTTTCACAACTGAATTTGGGAAAAAGGCGATGATGTGTGAGTGCAAGATGTATACTCTGAAGTCTTTTAAAGCTTTAACCAAAGAAAAATCTTGCTTTTCCATAATGTTATACTTCAATGGAGCATCTCTTAATTCCTTGCTAAAGAATGTAATAGGCTTCTCTTGTCCCTGTGGATTTTTCTATAAAAGGATAGCAACTATTGTATGTTTTGATACAAATGAAAAAATATAAAAATCTTTTGAAAATTCAGGACTGATTAGAGCCGGTGTTTTGGTTAACGCTTGTTTCACTAGCTCAAAGGACTTCTTTGCTTCCTAGGTCCATTTTACCCCTTGCTCCTTTTTCAGCATGTTTGTAATGTTTCTAAGGAGCTCATCCAAGTTGGGTATGAACCTTCTCAAGAAATTAATCTTTCCAATGAAAGATTGGATTTCCTTGATATTTCGAGGATGAGAGATTTGCAATATAGCCTCGATCCTCTTAGGATCTATCTTAAAACCCTATTCTGAAATTATGTGTCCAAGAAGTTTACCTTCTTGGAGACCAAATAGTGTTTTCTTTGGGTTTAAATATATCCCAAGCTTTTTGCATCTCTCGAAAACGTTTCTCAAATGTTCTAAGTGCTCTTCATCTGTCTTCGAAAAAACAGTAACATCATCCAGGTAAATAATGATGAAGTAGCCTAATTTTTTCGAGAATGCTATGTCCATGGCTTTTTGTAATGTTGCACCAACATTCATTAGACCAGAGGGCATTTTCACATACATGAAAGTGCCCCAAGTTGTAGTAAACATTGTCTTTAATCGATCATCAGGATGAACTAAAATCTGATTATATCCTAAAAAGCCATCAAGGAAAGAAATTCTTTTTGAACCAACTACCCTTTGTAAAATATGGTCCATCTTGGGTAAAGGGTAGTTGTCCTTCAGTGAAGCTTTTTTAAGTCTCTAAATTCTATACAAAGCCTAATATCTCCTGTTTTATTCCTGACTGACACCACATTAGACACCCGCTCAGAATATCTAATAGGGACAATAATACTAGCTTCATACATTTTCTTGATCTCCTTCTCAACCAAACATAACTGAACAGGGTTTATTCTGTGCAGTTTCTGGTTGAATGGTTTTTGGTTTACCTTGAGAGGGATTTTGTGCTGAATTTTTTCAGTGTCATAGGTTTTCAGATCCTCATAACTCCACGCAAAAACATTAGAAAATTATTTAAACAACTCTATGTATTTGAGTTTAATGTGAGCTGGTAAAGTCTTAGATAGTTTGATCATCATTGGTTTTAGTTCACTACCTATATTACACTCTTCAACCTCAGTATCTATAGGTTCTAGTTTTGGCTTCTTGGCCACATCGTTGAAGTCAAACAACTCTTCTAAAGGTGCCAGGCCCTTTGGTAAACTCTGATCTTTAGATTGCAGGGTTTCTAAATCTTCTGTTTTTGACTCTGCAGTCAGTTCTGTTGTGTTTTCAAGTTTTCTAGATAGAAGATTTATATTAGCAACCTCAGGAGACTTTTCTTCTTCATCAAGAAAATTTTCTTCATTAGAACAACCTGTTTCATAATCTGAATCCAAACTATGTAGTTCAAATTCATTTCTGAATTGCATGAATTCTTCTATTTGTTTGTCTCTGTCGAACACTTGCCAATATTTCTCGTTATCAGGGATATATGGTCTGAATTTAATATGAGTTGTACATTCTTTGGTTTCATATGGCGTTAAGCATTTTCTAGCTATGAAAGCTAAACTGTGGGCCATGATATTTTTTCTTCTTGGGACAAAAATCAATTGGGATTCCTCAAAAGTTTTTAATAAATCCATGACATCATTTCGGTAGGCTCTAAGCCTATGGTGATTAGCGTTGTATTCCCCGTTGACCTGCCTAATGATTAATTCTGAATCCCCATGCACTTTAATTCTCTTGGCTCCTAACTTTTTCAACAAATGCAAGCCTAAAAGAAGGGATTCATATTCCACTATGTTATTCGAACACTGCAAGTTTAATCTACAGGAAATGATTTCTGTGTGGTTGTTCTCAGTGTTACGTATCCAGACCCCTACACCAGCATTGCTCCTAGTGTAGGACCCATCAAATTTCATACTCCACAGAGGATTAGTTTCGGGTTCATCAGTTAGACTATCATCCTCTAAAACAAAAGTGCTTTCAAATTTCTCTTGAGTATCAGCACTTAGTTGAACTTGTTTTGATTCCTCAGATTCTTTACTGTGTTGAGGAATGTTTTCTTGACTGTCAAGGTTTAAAAGTAATGGGTGTATGACTTGTAGCTCAAGACTGGTGTGTTGTTTATTGTTATTGACGGGTTCAACAAACTATTTTGACACTTCTGTGTTGTCTCTCTCCTCCTCTCTATCGGCCATTAATTCAGTTAAAGTGACTTGTTCAGTGAATGTTTCATCATTAAACATGATAAAATAATCAAGGCCTGTGTTTACAGAATAAAGGGGAGAATTTTGTGGTCTGTCCTGGCTAGTTACCATGTACTGCATATGTGACTCCCTGTAAAGTCTTCTTGTCTGATTGAAAATAGGGATGGTCACATATGTCATGTCCATATGCATAGTTCCTTGTAACTTAGCTCCCCAAGACCTAGATAATAACATACCATACTTTGGAGGCACATCAGCCACAAAAATATCCATGATTAGACATTTGGCTGGAATCTGTGCTAAGTTAACACAAAGGTCTTTAATTAAACCTAAACACTTTACTCTTCTTGATTCAAAGGAGTAAAGGTATTTGTAAGGTCGAGTGATCTCAAGGCCTAGGCTCTCCATTATAGCTTTGGTCATTAAATTGTGAGAGGCCCCGGAATCATGCATAGCGTTGTGCAAAATCTTGTCATGAACGTTTAAACTAATGTAGAAGGGAGGAACATGTCCCTCTTGATATCTACCTTCAATCTTTGGACCAAATATAAGCTCTAGTTGGTCATCGTTAAGATTGACTGTGTCATTATTCTCTTCTATGCTAAAAGCCTTCAAAATTTGGGATCTATATACATTCTGGGCAACTAACTTAGTAAGAGGAACAGAGATTTTAATTCTTGAAATTTCCTACTCCAAACTGAAAGGGATTTGATTCTTAGAAGTGCTTGTCTCAGCCTTATTAACTACCATTGTATCAGCAAAGTATGTTTGCTGATTTGTTCTATTTACATTTGACAAAATTGTTTTCACAGGAGTACCAACTGAGGTATTAGTAATACTAAAGTTTGCACTCTGTTTTTTTATTGTTTTGAGTGCTTTTCTCTTTACCTTTATCAGAATTTCCAGCCACTTTTTTGTCCTTCTGTTTTACAATTTTGGGTTTACTTGTAGTGCTATTTTGTGAAGATTTTTTAGAGGTTTTGGTTTTGGGAGCTTCCTGATTGCTTTTACTTCTGAGGTCATACTCTTTTTGAGACTCTATTATGAAATTTTCCATGTCTTGATAATAACTTTCATCCTCATCTCTTTTGTCATCATAAGGTGTGTATAGACCTTGTTTTCTATCATAATTAACCTCAAAGTCATCATTTTATACTCTCAACATGTTGATATCATCTTCCTCTATTTGCTCATCTGCTTCTTCGACCTCACTTACATAGCTTTGATGGAAGGGAGGAGTGATATGTTGATCATCTTCCCTAGGTCTGTTTGGAGGTTGGTTTCTTCTGAAATTCTGATTCTGGTTTTGATTTCTGTTTTGAGGAGCAGTTTGGTTTTGACTTTCTTGTGCTCTCTCAAGAATTCTCATTTTCTTCATCATCTCCTCCATCATTCTTTCCATATTTGAGCTGTAATTAGAAGGTGTGGATTCCTCTCTGAAGGACACTCTCCTCTCATTCTTCATTCTTGCTCTTTTCTCCATCAAGTTTACTTCCACAGCACCTTTTTTCATATCTTCAAGGGTTAAAGGATCTCTCTCTCTCAGCTGATACACCATCTCAGGGTCAAGCCCTCCAAGAAAATTGTTTAATGCTAAGCCTTGTGGAGGTTTTAAATCTAGGAGAAGGGCATTATACACACTATTAAATCTAGTGCAGTAATCTTGTACACTTTCCCCAACATTTCTATGAAGATTCTTATAATCAGAAAGTATTTGAAGAGGGTTTTCCTTACTTCCCATTTGTTTAGGAATGTCTGATGGAAGGCTTGGAGATCATTTATACTATGGGTGGTTAAGCCTTTAAACCATTTTCTCACTTCTCCCCGAAAACTCTGAGAAAATAGTCTAAGTTTGACAGATTCATCATCGATTTCATTTCTGTCAAATTAGTCATTCATCTTATCCACATGTTGTGATGAAGTGGTAGCATTACTAGCATCATACAATGGTATTTTGGACTGATAGTCCTATGGAAGATTGACTAAGGGAAAAGGAAGGACCAACAGGGCATACAATGCTTCCATGGTAGGAGGTGGAGGTGGATTTACAAGAGGTGGATTAACAAGATGGAAAGTGGGTTGGAATGAAGTGGTTTGAACAGTGGATGTAGGGCGAATAGAAGTGGAAGGACTAGGAATAGATTGTTGAGCTAATCTTGGATGAGAAACACCTAAATTGTGATGGAAATGTAAATCAGGTGGTTTTGTTTCTCTACTACCAGGATTTTCACTTGTTTCTGGAGATGAAACTGAAGAATCTAAATCTAGCTGGTCTAAATCATCAAGCGACCTAGTTCTAAATGGATTTCTTAAGTCAACTTGTGATTGTTGTAGAGCTGCAAGATTTTCAGGAACTGAATTAGCTCTCAAGGGTGATTTGAAAACATTTGAAAATTTAATCTTAGGAGACTTCCTAAGGATACCTTCAGGGTTATCAGCTATTTTAGGTGGATTAGGGTCAGGGAAGGCTCTAGTATGAATTTTTCTAGGAGCCATTATGATGTGTTTTTCAGACCCTACTAAACAAGAAGAGTTCAACCAAATATGATAGTATTTAAGAGGTTAATTGATCTGTTTTACACAAACTTAAATCCTAAAGCCTTCTAACTAAGTTTTTATGATGTTATAATGATAATGGTTCTTCTCAGTGGAGTCTTAAGGTCTATTTCTGATTGTGGAGTTGCCAAGTGGAATTTTTTAGCTCTTTTGGAGGTAAAAGGTTTTATGGTCCACCACCATGTTTATTTAATACCAATCTGAAATATTTTTGGGTTTTCTGAGTTATTTTTCAATCCTTATGGGTTCTAAGAGTGTCCTGAATGTGTTTCAAAACTTAGCTACGGTTACGAGACAAAGACAGTCTACTCTTATGGCTAAGCTAGCTGATCCTTCAAGGTTTGACAAGGTCTTATGAGAATCCTAGGGTTTTCCTAGTTTGTCACTGATTCAAACAAGTTTTATCATGATTACCATCTGTTTGGTAGTGCTTGAAGAGGGCTACTTGTACTCAAGGGATTTTTTGGAATGAATATTTACTCAATCCCCAGTGGAGTCGCCAGAAATGTTAGTTGCTAGTGGCTCTCTTGGCTGATATGCCAAATGTTCTTTGAAACAAATCTCTAATACCCTATGATTACCTTAAAATGAAAATGACTCATAAATCCCCAGTGGAGTCACCAGAAATGTTAGCTCCCTGTAATTTGCAAGATTGGAAAAGTCAAACTGCAGAGAGAACACTTGAACCACTTTAGGATTCTAGGATCTAGCCCTCCTGAATCCGGAGAGGGATTTCTCCAATAAGGTGCAAAGATTTTATTTATCTTTAAAGTTTTTGGGTAATGATATTAGGCTAGTTATAAAGAACGAGGGTTTTTGTTTTGTTTTGGATGGTTGAGCGTGATTATTAGTTGAGTGGAAAGTCCTAAATGAAAGAGTTTCAAAGGTGTGAAGTTGCAAGAAATTAGAACAAGCTTCGGCTAAAAAGACATAACACTGGTTTTTAGTCCATTTGGGTTATGGAGTCATAAAAGGGTTTTAATTATGCAATAATTCAAGAGTGGTCCAAGGGGCAAGTCATCTATATCACAAGATCATTGAGATTTAAAATTATGGAATGGAACAATAAAAGTGTTGGAGGGGTGGAAACAGATAATAATTTCAACTAGGATTTATAGTCTGTTAAGCAACTGTTTAAAAACCAACCAAAGGGCAGGGCTCACCGTAAAACTCTTTGGAAAAGCTCATATTAAAGATAACTCAAGAGAAAAAAAATCCAGTAATTCGCATAATTACCTTCAGAATATTAAAAACACATAAGAGAAACAAAATGCAACTTAAGATTAGATAAGATACTTTTAAAGCTAGTCTGCTTTCAGCATACACTTAGGGAAACTTTCAGAATCTACCTTTGGAGAAAGAAGCTAGAAAACAGGGCACACCATCACTTTTCTAGTCTAAATTTAATAAGAAAATAATGGAAATAACATTCAAGAATAATGTTTAAAGTAAACAGTAGGACGAGGGAACACCAACATTCCTAACAGTTTACACTGTATTGAATCATTCTTAAATAAACGATTTAGGGAAAAACATTGAGATAAAGCTTATCAGTCAGAGAAGGGTACTGTAAACTGTAATTCCTAACTCTATACTTGTTGTTATTTATCAAAGAATAATGGAAAATATGGCATACACAAAAGGAAAAACAATAACAATGAAAGAAGAAATTCACCGGTGATATAGACCAGGATCCCAAGAAACAACTTGTTATTGAAGTCAAACCAGTTACATCTTCAAGTCCAATGTTTCAGTTCAACAATAATATTCACTTCTCAGCCTAACATATTAGATCACGAACAGAGCTCCAAGAGCCTTTGAATACTATTTACACGTAGAAATTTCAAGCACAAGTATATTTCAAAGTTCTGCAACCAACATTGTTTCATCTTCTACAGGAGTATTTATAGAAGACACGAGGAGGTGGGTTGGGATAAAAGATCTTCAAGGTTCAATTAATATAGATAAATGCTTCTCGGCCTTTGAGGGGCTCGATGGAGAAGATTACAGATATTTTTTCTGTATTAATTTTTTTACATTAAGAATTAAGCTCGGTGGAATCTTTTTTTGACTTTTTAGGCTCTGTGTCATCTTGTAATAACTTTGCTGATATTTTTGTAATAATTTCCTTTTGGCTAAATTAACTGTTCGGCTGTATTGGGCAAATATCTTTTACTCAGATCATAACTCGACCCTTTATTGAATGCTTTGAGGCTACAGTTGGCAATCTGGTAGTTGAGAGGAATCAATTAGCCTCTGATGTGGCGGTGGAGGCACCTCTGTGTGATAGATATTTTTGATTTGTATTTAACTGTGTTTAATTTAGTGGATTAGGTTTTTGATTTTTGACCTTAGCTGTAATCCACCAAAACTATAAAAACAATCTTCAATCTTCAGTTCTATTATGGTTAGGTCTTCAACACTGATACTCTCTGTTTCAATTATGCATTTCTGTGTCTTGTTGATCTGCAAGTGCGTAGAGGGTCCTTATGGCATCAATTCTCATGATGCATTGAAGAAACGTGATGTTAAACCCTGTGAAATGATTTTTTTTTATGCACAAAGGCGTGGGGGATCGTCATCCCTGACCTTTGGTTTTCCTTTAATAAAATGGAAAAACCATTTAAAACCTGCAAAATACATAAAAACGTTACAAAATCCTGCGTATTTGGTTAAACTTCTTTGGAGGTTGCAGTTAGGAGCATGGCCATTGGATGACAGCATCCAACGGTGGAGATTGCACAGATTCAGAGGAGAAGTGGTGAAAAATTAAGTCAGATCTATCAATCTTGTGAAGATCGACGATGGGGAGCGACATGGGAATTATAATGGAGAATGGCCGCTTTATAAAGAAATAGACGAAATACAAAGGAAATGCTGAAAATTCCTTTGGGCAGAGGAAAATATGCATTGAGGAAAATTGGGATTTCGTAGATGATCGTGGGCAGTCGAATTAGATCAGCTCAATGAGATCAATGGTGGATATCTCTCTAAGAACTCCTTCGGTGAAGAAGGAGGGAGATGGTTCAAACGCGATATTGAATCTGAGCTGTTGATCTGCAGAGATCAACGGCTGGGAGCGAATGCGAAGAAATGTTGTGGAAAATGGAAAAAGTGGTTTCGGAGGAGAAAACCATGGGTTTCACGCAGCGAAAAGGTGAAGAGGTTGTTTTAACTTTTCAAACGCGATATGTGTTCCCACCCGAAGCGTGGAATTTCAAAAATCCCTATTTCACGCGACTCTTAGAGAATTAACAAACGTGCTGAAAGTTACGCGAAACTATGCACCAGTCATTAGATCTGGGTCGTCAGATTGAACGGTGGAGAGTGAGCACGATATCGACCAGATGCGCGACAGATAAAAGGTAGGGTGGTTTTATTATGGACCATATGATCAGGGGATTGACGACGAAGATCAAATATGGGGTTAAATGGAAAAAATAAACAAGGTGGAGAAAGGTTTAATATGGGCTGTTGATCTGCAGAGAACAACGGCTGAGATTGGACGAAAAACATTACAGAGAGGGGTATATGATTTTTTAACCAAATTGGCAAGGAGAGATCTATATCGTCCGATCTTGACACATGGATAGCCCAGATGTAATCGGGACTTTGCGATCGGCGGGGGGGGGGGGGGGGGGGGGGGCAAAACTGAATGGCGCCGATGCGATTGGCTTTGGACCTTCGATCTGTGGATCAGATCGAAAGTGGGAAATAAATCAGGAGGTTGGAAGGTGGAGGAAAAGGGCTTTTAGTGGGACCAATGACAACCGTCAGATCTGGGAAGGTGGGGAGGAGATCAATGACTAATAATTGATCAGGATATCGCTAATCGGAGGTTGTGTATAAAATATGAAACGCGCCCAATGAAAAATTTCGACGCAAGATCGCACAGACCATTGATTGGTCCAAGATCAACGGTGGGGGAAAGGGTTGAACCAATGAATGGTGGGCCCCTTTATCATATAAGAAAGGTGGATTTTAATTAAAAAACAAAGGTTTATTGGCTTTGGGGTGGGTTATATATAAGGCTTAGCACCTGAATGTGGGGGCCTTTGGATATATGAGAGGGATAAAGGGACCGGAGCTTTACATGCAAAGGTGCCAATCGAAATCAGAATGATGGAGCTGCCTTTTCAATCTACCCATTTGTGAATCCTCGATGCGAGATCTTGCTGACCGTCGATCGGCTTTGTAAGATCGACGATCCTTTTCATTTAAAATCACTGCACTAGCAGGTTTAGACAAAAATTAGGAAAAATGGGTTTTATGTAAAATGCAAAGGGAAATTCATATTGGGAAAGCTTATTTACAAGGTTAAAGCGACTGATTGAAGGCTCTTTGGTTATATGGAGCAACAAAGTCTCGGGGCTTATAAACAGAGGCCAATCGCATCGAAACTCTTTGTTAACACAAACAAATGCGCTCTTTGATTTGTTCCGATGCGATAAGCGCCCGACTGGGTTAGCACTTGGTTCTAGGGTGTGGGCACATGTGGGGAAGTGGTTAGGACTTAGCCCAAAGGGGCTTAAGCCTATAGTCAAAAAAATTTATTTTTTATGATTTTTTCAAAGTTTTTTGATGGATTTGGGGGTTTCGGCAAGGTTTAAAAATGAGTTTTAAACCTTTTAAAAGGATTTTCATGAAGGGGAAAGGGGAATAAATGAAAAATAGAGGAATTTGATGGGGGAAAAAGGGAATAAAATGAAGGTTAGTTTTTAGTGGAGGAGGGGAAAAATGGGATTTTTGTAGCAGTATTTTCTTCATGAAATCAGCAAAATTTCTGAGTTTAAAAGGGAAACAATAGTGAAGATTAAACAGAGGAAAATATCTTCATAAGGCTTCAAGAGATAACAAATTTTTGCAACAAAACTTGTTTCTTGAAGGCTCTAAAAAAATGATTTAGCCACCATTTGATATGACAAATTTTATTGGTGGCTAACATGGCCAATTTCAATTGTTCTTCAAGGAGTTGCAACTCTTTTTTTTCCATTGCCTTCTCTTTTACTTTCTTTGCTTTGCTAATTTTGTCTTTCTCTGTAGGTGATGAAAGGTCAATGACCTCATCTGGTGGTTGGACTGTGACAGTAGGTGGTGGAAGCTCTTTACTGCTCTCTAAAAGCTTCCTAGCATGCCTTGTCATAGGCTTTCTTGCTTGGAACATGAAACCTGCATCCTCTCCCTCAAATTCTAACTTTTTTGCAGATTTAGCCTTTTTTAACTTTTTTCCACCTTCCTCTATGTCCTCAGCCTGGACTATAGGAGTTTCTTCTATGTCAATGACATGTAAGATATCTTCAATATTTCCTTTATCTATTTCTCTATCCTCTACAGCCTTTGTTTTCTCTTCTAAGGCCATTGTTTGGCTCCTTGTCCTCCTTTTTGTTTCTTGTTTACACACATCTTGTTTTTGTTTTGCAGGTTTGACCACTTTTGACTTATGCTTTGCAGGTGGGATATTTGGTGTCTCAAAAATCTGCAATTTCTCTGTCTCCATCATAATTGGCTCACTTGGTTCTACTCTTACAGGTTCACTTGGTTCTGCTATTAATGGTTCACGTTGCTTTGCTGCTAATGGTGATGGAATTTTCCTAGGTTTAGAAGTTCTTGAAGGAGTAAGAGCATCCAACTCAAAAACACTAAAAAAAAAATGATGACCAATCTCTGCCTAACCTTTGGGGTTCATCTAAAACCAAAATATTCATTAAACCATGATGAAACAAAGAAGACTCACTCCCTTCAGACTTTGCTTGGACCTTATCAACCATTTTTGACAAATTTCTATGCAAATAGAGAGGTAGATCAGGGGAAATATTATTGGTAAAGTGTAGAAGTAATTTGAAATGATATGAGTATACTTTGTGGTATCTCCCTTCACAAGTAGAGTAATTTTGGATGATGAGAAGCAATTTTGAATAGTTGTATTTTATGCAGCTCCTTGGAACAACATTGGTGAGATCCATTTCATTGTTTTTAGGCTTCATGAATTCTTTTCACTACTCCATATTAAACTTGAAACCTTTGAACCACTTCTCCTGTCCTCTTGGGATCCCTATAACAACTGCAATAACCTCTGGTGTGATGAAAATATTGAGCATTCCCACTTTGGTGGCTATTCCACTGAAATTCAATGCAAAATCTTTGGAAACCTATGTGTGACAACCTTGTAATTTCTGTAGTATACCTAGGGGGGATAATATAGGGTATAGAGGGAGGTACCCAAGGGAATAATATGATGTAATAATATAAGAATGATAAATAATTAGGCCATAGTTAATAAATAAAGTGGTTAACCCACATTATGTAAGGGACCACATGTAGCTAGGGAATAAAGTGATAAGCCCATTGTATTGGATGTATGGTATTGAGATAACCATGGTAACTACCCATGGTATTGCATGTATGAAACCTATATAGAGGCTAGAGTCTCTCCATTGAGAGATGTCAAGGATTATTGTATGGGCAATCATATGGCTTGTGGAGTGATCTCCTTCCTTAAGGAGTGAATGTATGGTGTTGCCATACCTTAAGGGTTTTGATATTAATGAAGATATGAAGTTTTATCTTCTATGGTGTTAATTGTTGGGCATATTTTCCATTTCTATACATTTTCTTGTCAGATCAATGTAGTATACCTAGGGGGGATAATATAGGGTACAAAGGGAGGTACCCAAGGGAATAATATGATGTAATAATATAAGAATGATAAATAATTGGGCCATAGTTAATAAATAAAGTGGTTAACCCACATTATGTAAGGGACCACATGTAGCTAGGGAATAAAGTGATAAGCCCATTATATTGGATGTATGGTATTGAGATACCCATGGTAACTACCCATGGTATTGCATGTATGAAACCTATATAGAGGCTAGAGTCTCTCCATTGATAGATGTCAAGGATTATTGTATGGGAAAGCATATGGCTTTTGGAGTGATCTCCTTCCTTACGGAGTGAATGTATGGTGTTGCCATACCTTAAGGGTTTTTATATTAATGAAGATCTGAAGTTTTATCTTCTATGGTGTTATTTCTTGGGCATATTTTCCATTTTTATACATTTTCTTGTCAGATTTACTACAATTTCTCACAAAACTGTAGGCAACATGTCCTTCTGAAGACTTCCACTGTTGTTGGGTCTTCATTCATCAAATTCATGTCCTTTGGTTCATATCCCAAGCATTGGCCACCCTTGTTAGTTCTTCTTTATTCTGCCATAGTTTCTTTAAGGTCTTCACAGCCTCGCTTGATAATTTGCAGCCGTGCTTGATGATGCTCAATGTAAACCTTTAAAAACACCAACCACAACTTTGGGTTAGTGCGCTAGCTCTCCAGAGCTCAATATCATGCAAGAAAGAATGAGAAATGAGAAATGACTGAATTAGGAAAGGATTTGAAGTTTGGATGTCTTCTCATGACCTTATGATGACTCATACATACCTAAAATAATCATGATGACTACAAAATTGAGCATATACCTTGATTTTATCCTTCCATGACTCAAATGGCATCTAAATTACCCATTCCCAATGATTTTCTGACACCTAATAGCTAGACCGACAGGACAGACAAGACATTGTGCTTTCATAGCTTATATAGTGTAAACTTGGTTGTTTTCGCTACGAAACTATCAATAGTTTCGTAGCGAAAAGTGACTTTTCATAGTGTATTTGTAATATCCCAAATTGGGAACTGCTAGCAAGGCATGAGTGGAATTTTTTTTTTCTAGTAATGGCTGCTACAGGAATTTAAACCAAGACCTGGATCCCTTAGATCAATGCATCTAAGATTTAAATCCAAGAGATGGCTCAAAATAAATCCCTTTGGGTGGGTTAAACATATCTCCCATGTTAGCCATCTATAAATTGTGTTATACCTCATGATGGCTTAACAGGTTCCTTATCTTTCAAGAAACAAATTTTATGAAAATCTGTTAGTTCTTGAAACCTCACTGTGTTCATTATCTTCCAGAAATTATTTCACCATAAGTCTTCACTCAAAGCCTCTAATTACCCTGTTGATTCATAAAGAAAACTGCATTCAAAGCCATAATTCCCACCATTTCTCCATTTCTAAATATTCCCTTCATGTCACCCATTTTCCTCATTTTACCCTTTATTTCCTTCAAAATCCTCTTAAAACCTTATAAATCCTCTTTATTTGGTTTTAAAACCATTTCTTTATACCTATCGGAACCCCTAAAAAGGGTTTAAAAACCTAATTTTTGTCCTTTTCTGCTCCTTTTCAAACATTGGGCCTTAAGCATTGTTTAGCTTAAACCCTAGCCCCTTTTCACCATATGACCCCACACCCTGCGACCAAGCGCTAAGCCCATCGTCTATTGGCCATTGCAGTTATTTGTTTCCTTTTTCCTCTTGTATTTTCTTCTGCTGATGGCCAATCCCCCACGTAAATATCTGCGTTGATCTTGTTTTAGACCATATGGTCTGCACTCCATTGCAAACCACAAAGGGTCATGCCTGCACTCCTTTCCTCTGCTGATGGCCGATCCCCCAAGCCAATCTCCACCTTTGATCCTATTTAAGATCTGATGGTCCTCGCTCCATCGGTGCATCGCATTTCAGCAATTCCCATTCCCACTTCCATATTCCGCCGATGAAATCTCCACCGTTGATCTCCCCCAGATCAAACGGTCCGTGCTTCATCACACAACGCATCAGGATTTGTCCTTTCCCTTCCGCCTTCCCTCCTCCGCTAATGATCATCCCCCGCCGATGGAATCCTAGTCGTTGATCTCTCCCAGATCCAACGGTCCTCGCTCCATCGACACATTGCAATCGCCCCCTCCGCATTTCCTCCTCCCGTCTGTCTGGATCTCCAATGTGCGCGACCCCGATTCAATCACAGCCATCCATTTCCCCGATTCAACGGTTCCCATTGATCCTCACATTTTAATTCCACCCAACCAATTTTCACCCCGCGCATTGAACATTTCACTCCACAACAAAGTAGCTAACGCCAGCACTAGGTCCCACCTATTTCATCCGCCACACACATTTTCTCCCTTCACGTTTGATCTCAGCCATCGATCACCCAAATCTGATGGTCCATAACTATTTTCGCGCCAATCCTTGCCAAACCTTCCCATCGTGCATCTTGCATGCGAAATGGGCAGTTTTGATAGGACACGTGTCATCCTCCAACCCATATCACATTCCCACAACATAAAACCATTTACCACTTATTCCTAGCGCGAAAACCACTAGAAATTTTCAGCAAAACCACCTATCTAATGTTTTGCACCAAACTCAATTTGTAACCCTGGTTTTCATGGTTTTTTTCCATGAGGCCCTTTTCCGCTGCATCCACCGCCTCTACACGCTCTTCTACCCCTCGTCGAGCCCTCTGAAGCAGTTTTACCATATAATGTAGGTTTTTTATGGTAGGTTTGTTTTTTGTTGCAGGTTTAATGGCAACCCCAAACCCAAAGGGCCATTCCACAATCAAATTTAGTAATTGATGCCTCAGGATGACGATCCGAGGGTCTGTAAGCAAAGAAAAAGGGAATCAAGTGTTTAATTCCATGGATTAATTGATGTGTCATGAACATTGATTAGGTTTAATGAAACCTTCCGATGCAGCAATAGAAGACACATGTGCAAGAAAAGAAGATAGTGGTTAAGACTTAAATGAAGATTAAAGGTTAAAAATCATAGATGAATAGAAGTTTAAAGAAGTCTGAAAAGTGTTAAATACAACATGATGAATTGAGAAGGCTAAAATCTAAATCAACCCTTAAGCACATTTTTTTTCTTAGATCAAGAAGGCTTAGGCTAAAGCAGCCTCGAACACATCAACACAGAGCAGTTATTCAATCAGAAATATCAACTAACTCCTTTTGCCATTATTTATCTGTAAAGGCAAACAAGTAGTTATTACACAAAAGAATATATTTTAAACTATGAGAACAGTTATTGTAAAGATAAGATAAAGCCTTAAAGTCAATATTTTCCACCTATATTTATCTCAGAAATTAAGACAGAGTTATTCAATAGAGAAGTAGTTGCAGATATTATTACCTTATGCCATACGTGGTTTTCAAGGCTAGGAATGCATTTACTTTGTAATTAATAACATTTTGAACCCTAGAAGAGTTTCATCTCCTCATTTGCAACATAAATACTGCATTGGAACTCATTGTAAAAGGTTGTGTATTTATGGCTGATGCTGGAATAATACATATTCCTTTGAAGCTCTTAAAGAGAAATTGATGTCTTGGAAATCATGCATGATCTGATTTACTTGTTGATGGAGAAGGATTTTTTGCAGGATCCATAGGCTTGGTTGATGGTGAAGTTTTCTTTTGTTTATTTTTTCTAGTTTTCCATTATGTTTTCCATCTTGATATGTTGCAGTAGAACAAAGAATTTAGATTAAGAAATGTTTTCTAATGGTAGCTTAATTTTTTTTTTCCTTCATTGCCTTAATGTTTTCTTTTGCTAAGATACATTAGAGAAATCATTTATTGATCTCTAACAAGTTCTTAGCTCATCCATTTCTTGAATAATTTAGATCAGTTAGCATCAATTATGATTTATGGTTAGCCCTGCATATTGTTTCCACTGAAATATTTTGTTCTTGGAATCATCTCTTTAAAGCAGCTTTGTCTAAGGTTTGTCAAAGAAGTCTGTTTAAAATCATGCTCTTTGCCTTTACTTAGCTGAAATTGTTTTAAGGAAATCTTATAGCTGTAACTTTGGATGTTATATTTTTCTCTTCTTCTATGGTTATAAATACTTGTGTATCTTAAATTTTTTTCTGCTCTAGATGATAAAAGCTCTGAAAGTTGGATAAGTTTCTTACATTTCTGTGTTTTTATCTGAATGTTTGTATTGGTTAATTATCTGTTTTCAGTCTGAAATAAAATGGATTAGGTTCCTCTTATGCCTTTGATTCTCTTGTTTTTCTTATCAATTTTCTAACTCCCTCAGTTTACAAGTATATAAAGGATTCGGTGTCAGCCCTTTATTAGTTTTTTGTTCTCAATCTTTATGTCCATTTCATAAATCTTTCATAACCTTAAGAGATCCACCAACCAAGTAAACTTTCCCATTTAAATTCTCTTAACACCATTGACAAACTTATCTGGACCTTGTTAGACTCCATTTCCCAATCACTTAACAATATTCCATGTTTCCTATCTAAAATCTATCAAAGTATCATACCCAAACAAAAAAAAATCAAAATACCTTGCCCTTAACATTTAGCCTAAAATCAACCCTAATCAGTAAACAAGACATATCTTTTCACACATTGAGAGATCCCTCTCCGAATCCAAGAAGGCTAGGTCCTTGGATTCCAAAAATTGGTTTGATGTTACCCTTGTCAATTTGTATCTCAATCAATCTAGAAAATTACAGAGAGCTAACATCCCACACCTATTTGTCTTCAGAAAGTGCCCGATGAAGGGGCTGCAACAATGAATGAACAAGAGGTGGAATAAAAACATTATTTTGTTAAGCCTAGGAACATGAAGATGCAGATAGCCAACAAATATATATAATAGCAGAAAGGGTAGACAAATCCTTGATTAATGAGTCATTGAAGCAAGCCAATACAACCTCAAAGGAACATGTACATAAAATATGACAAACACTTCTACACATGGATTTCTACAGGCTAAGAGGACGCAATTTGTTACACCATTTTTTGGTCATCTAACTCTTCATCATTAGATGGACCCAAGTACACCATGTAAGACCAGTTTTACCCCAAGTAAAACTGCTTTCACTATGTTAATTAGGAAACCCCAAAAGGAATAATTAATTAAACCATAATTTAATTATTATTCCCAGTCATGTTTAACCCAAAAACAAATAAATTAATGAGATAAACCCATAGTTATCTTATTATTTTCTAGGAATAATTATTTAAATAATATTCCTTGTTAAAGATGACCAAATCAACCACCATTAATCAAGTAAATCATTATTTATTTGATTATATCCCAACCACTTCCTTAAAAAGATAAATAAATCATTTATTTATTTATTCTTCACTAATCAAGGGATTTGACCCAAGTCAAACACCCTTTCCCTCCAACAAATAATAATAAAGTATTCCATAGAGGTGGATCTAGATTTGATTAACATTATTTTAATCATGCACCAAGATCTAGAATGACCCAATATTTTGTTATAAATAGGAGGGTTTTCCCCTTCATTCTTCACCTTTTGTTGCATACTAGATCACTCTGGATCTATACACTTGGTCTCATTTTCTGCCATTGTTGCTCCCATTGAGCTCTACCTTCTACATTAAGTTTTCTACATCTACAAGAGAGAGAAAGCTTAGATCTGAAGTGCTGAGGACTACAAAGAACCCATCCCATTGAGGAGATCTGGATACACCTTCTTGTTTCCTCCCAGGTGCCCTGTAATATAAAAATTCATTCAAAAATCGTGTTCTTGTCTTGTCTGTTGGATGCATGGAGCAAACTCTTTACTTTAATGCTTAATGTCTTTCCATTGATAGATCTCTACAGCACTTTAACTACTAATTGCAGATCTGGAGATGTTTTGCAGCCATTATTGTTGTTAGGGCTATTAGTTATGCGTAGCTAAAGTGGTTCTTTTTCGTACGCTTCGACAAAGAATTCATACTAACACAATTTATAGAAGACACTGCATCATACTACATCATAAAAGAAAGATACAACAATGTATGGCTCATGAAATGAGGGGGAGCAAGCTATCAACCCCTGAAAACAATAATACAACAATCCTGAGGAGGATTGGCTGAAATATACAAAAATGGAAAAATGTCGGAGTTGTAGTGTAGCAACTGCAACTCAGAAAATGGAACTAGATGGAGAAGGCTCAAGATGCTGCTTCTGATGTCAATATCTCCTCCAATGGATCCTTCAGGCGAAAGGCTGATCCTATCAATGAATATCTCACCCTCCAATCAACATTGCAAAACCCCATAGCAATTACTCAATGAAAATAACACAATTATTGAAGAAAATTATGTTGTATGGGAAAGGGAATGAGTTGGCCCAATGCTAATATTTTCATTAAGCTCCAATGGCTTCCAAACTGATCCATCAAAGGAAAGAGAGAGTCCTCCTCTGAAAAAAAAAGTGATGGAAGAGGTGTTGTGATCCCTCACTGCAACACCCTGCAACACAACATTATTCTGCTGCAGAAATAACGCTGTACTGGAGAAGGATGCTCAGAATCAAGCCTAGATGTGAGGAAAATATGTATAACTCCTTCAAGATGCTTCCCAAGAAAGGAGAAGGATTCCTAAACAGGAAATCCTTGTGCTAAGCAGCACTGCAACTCAGCTGAACAACCGGGACTGCAAATAGTCTAAGCAGACACAAAATCAATAATCATATGCATGTCTAACAATGGCTGCCTTGCCCTCCTTTTAAACACATGAGATATCTCTCTCCATGGGTCCCACTCTTTAGGGTTTCCTCCATCAAGGAAAATTCCCTCCTCTTTCTCTACGATGTCCCACAAGATGCTTTCCACCTCATACCTCTATGCTGTTTGACTTGGTCAAGCTTGACCTAGCCTCTTTGAAAATGTCTCCTTTCACACATGAGGGTGTGAAATCTAGTTCCACTGATGATCCCCTTTCATACTAAGAGGTATTTTATCCATGTTTTTATTATGAATGGGCCTTCTCACCCAATTATTCAAATCCTAAGTGAAAATAGCAAAATTTAATATTCCAGTTTATTGTAGGAAAATTTTGGAATATTATAGTCCTCCCTTCCCAAACATTACTTGTCCTCAAGCAACTGCATGGATAGAACTAATAAGTTTCCCCCAAGGCATGGAGACAGAAAAGTGTTGGGAAAACATCTTCCCCAATTGGATTCTCCATCCCCAAGCAATCATCCAAACAAAATGAGTCACCTCCCAACATGACAACTCCTGAAAATCTCCTTCGACCTTGAGCTCTGGAAATGAAGGTGGGATGAAAATATGAATATGGTAAGAATCATGGCATACCCCACATTTTCCTTCTCTCCACTCATGATGAGTGTAGGGTGTTTGTTTATCCTGGGCTGCAAAAGTATTTCCCTCAAATGGAAAATTGAAGAACAATCCTCCAAAGAGTTCTCCTCCAACATTGAAGAACAAGGTGGCCCAAAATATTCCATCCATGAGAATTTTTCTGAAAATCATAATGAGAAGTTTTCTGAAGGTTTTACATGATAATACATGATACAAACAATTTCTCAAAAGGACACCACGCAATCTCATCCACTACAACTTCAGAAAATAGTATGGAAAGTAACATACAAGAATCATCACATCTATTAATGAATAGTAAATGGCTAAATGTGTCAACAATAAATGATCAAGTACTTTCCCATGGTTATATAATGGATGCATATCAATCTCATGGCCCACCCTAAAAGAGAACAAATATGTGGCTGTGGTGGCCATATCTCCTCTCATGCTCCCATTAGAACATGTAGTGCAGAAAATGTGGGAATTCTCTCCCCTCAAGGACACACCCAACTCATGTGCCTCTCTCATAATCATGCTTCCCATAAAAATTAGATCCATATCAGAAATTTAAGTCATGATCAGCAGAAAAATGAGGAAAATGCTGAAGGTTTCATGTGGTGCAAGAAGGTACCAACAATTTTCCCAATAGTGACAGCACAATTTTCCAAACTGCTGCTTCAGAAAATCACATGGCAAGTTGTTTTGTGTTACATGGATAATTATGTATGTCATGACATCTACCGATAAATATCAATTGGCTAGGTACATCAAATGAACATACATGAAAGAAAACACTTGCCCAAGTCCATATAAAATATGGTTGTCTCCATCATACAAATTGGCCCAATTTTGTCCATGGAGCTCAATGAAAATCTTGCCCTCTTGTGGAGCAATGCATTGAATATGAATGGTAAGAGCATCAAAATGTTGTGTTAGATAATCCATGGATGTAAAAAAAATATTCTTACCATATTTTGAGAGCAAGATGATGCATGTGTATATGAATGATCCATCCATAGTAGTATGGCACATTCCCAGGAAGAGAGATGAACCATATGCTGTATAAAGATCACCCTCCTTATACTTGGAAATCCAAGTCAAGAAGATCATAGAAAATGAGGCCATATCAATATAATATATGCTTCCATCCATTAATTCATGATCCTTACCTCATCCTTATCTACCAAGTGCATCAAGTGTGAAGTGATCTTGGGGATACTCCATCAATAACCCCAAGCTCCCAAGTGACAGTGCTATTGGCTTATGCAAATAAGCTCTTGCCAACTCATAGCTCCATTCTTTGAAATGCTCCTTGTCAAAGATATCTCCCATAATGATGCAATACATAAGAAGTTCCTCCCAAGGTGGAAGTACCTCTCGATCATCTAAATCTAAGGAGATAATGCCATATCCCCCTCCTGCAACCTCATGCAAAGTGTGAGAGAAAATTTTCTCTTGCTCTCCCAAGAACAAGAAAAGAAAAGAACATTTTGTTGCCTCCCCATAATTCCATCATACAAATCATGTGATGAGAACATAATGAATGATATGAAGACCATACCAGCACCGTGCATCCATACTCTATGTTGCTCAAAGATGCAAGTATCCTGCCAGATACCCTTAGAAAGAGGATTATGACCAAACTCTTTCAAAAGTAACCAACGTAGCCAAGCCTCCTGCTGCCCAGTATCATATATTTTCCAGTAGCCTCCCAGCTCCTTTCTCATTAACCACATCCACACAACCCATTGTGGATGTCTCCTTCCATCCTTCATCTTGGTGCTCCTCCCATGAGAGCCACCAACCTCCCAAATCAGATTCCTGTCTTTTCACTTCATGGGATTTTGAAATGCAATCTTCTCAAGGATCAATGTGATCCCATAAGGACCCAAATATGTGGTAGGCAAAAACCTCCCATCATGATGTGTATGGCTCAAGGAATGTCCAACACAAGCATGAGAGATGTTATTCATCCTAAAATGTCATCCATCTTCTATCTGCTCCTCCTTGAATCCATAAAGACTCAAGTGTGAGAAAGGAAGAAAATCCTTGCACTCCATGATGTGTTCAAGTGCACCTCTAATGAGATATCTCCATGAAACCTCCCTCTCAACAATAGCCCTAAAAAACCAATGAGGTCTTGGATTTGCTAAAAGTAGAATTTTATCTTTGAGCTGAGAGGAGCTCATTGAGAAAGGGTCATCGAGAAAGGAGAAAGTGTTCCTCACTTCAAGATGTCTACTATCTTCCTTCAAGTCTTCAAACCCCAACCTCAAGTGTGATGTATAATCCATAAATGGCTCAAGAGGATGATGGTTTATTTCCTCCTTGAATGTTTCCATGTTGCACAGCGCAGTGCAATCTTGCTGCTCTAAATTAGCAGTGTGATTTGACCCCTGATCATGCAAAAGAAAATTTCCACAAGTCTAAAAATAATTTTCAGCAACAAAAGATAGTGGAAATATTTTCATACCTTGATGAGATTTGGGAACTTCTTGTAGGGCTGCAAAAGTTCCTTCCTCCAATGTGTTGGCTTCCCCAACTGTTGATGCATGTGGTTTCTCATCCATGAGTGTGACAGCGTTAGAACCAAATTCCTCAAGTGGTGGTGAGGGCTTCTCCTATTATGTTCTTCTATTGCCAAACTTCTTGATCAACTCTTGAGAAAACTTAGCAAGAGTAGGCACTCTTGCATGGCTCAAATGGCTAAACCACCAAATGTGGGCTTCACCTCCTAGGTGCAACGCTGAGATCTCAACAGCCTCTTTCTCCACTACAGGATGTAGCAGGAAAAATTCTTCCAACTTCCTCACCCAAGTCCCTACTATAGATAATCCATCAAAGGTAAACGACTGAAATATATTGCCTTTTATTTCTCTTCTGCTACAGGTTCTCTTCTCTTCCTTCAACTAGAAGAATTGTGGAAAAGCTAGAGTCTCCTTGAAGGTTCTAGGTTGAGATTTGTACTCAACAAGGTACTTAAGTAGAATCAGATGATCCAAGTATCTTCCATGCTCATTATATTCTTCTTGATGAGAATAGGAAGTGCATGGTCCTTCCTCTTCTATTTCTTCAATATTCTTGACCTCCTTGGAGAGGTTTTATCTATATCTGAAAATTGATGACAGTAATCTCATCTTCTTCATCATTCTAATATTCTTGGGCTGAGACTCATAGGCTGAGCCAAGAAAGTTGCTATGATACCACTGTAATATCCCAAATTGGGAAATGCTAGCAAGGCATGACTGGAAAACAAATTTTCCAGTAATGGATGCTACATGAATTGAAACCAAGATCTGGATCCCTTAGATCAATGCTTCTAAGATTTAAATCCAAGAGGTTGCTCAAAAGAAATCCCTCTAGGTGGGTTAAATAGATCTCCCACACCTAGTTGTCTTGAGAAAGTGCCCGATGAAGGTGCTACCACAATGAATAAACAAGAGCTGGAATAACATCGTTATTTTATTAAGCCTGGGAACATGAATATGCATATAGCCAAAAAATATATATAATAGCAGTAAGGGTATACAAATCCTTGAGAAATGAGTCACTCAAGCAAGGCAATGCAGCCTCAAAGGAACATGTACATAAAATATGACAAACATTGCTATACATGGATTTATGCAGGCTAAGAGGATGCAATTTATAGAAGAAACTGCATCATACTACATCATAACATAAATATATAACAATTTATGGCTCAATAAATGAGGGGGATCAAGCTCTCAACCCCTAAAAACAATAATACAACAATCCTGAGGAGTATTGGCTGAAATATAAAAAAATGGAAAAATGCCAGAGTTGCAGTGTAGCAGCTGCAACTCAGAAAATGGAACTGGATGGAGAATACTGAAGATGCTGCATCTGATGTCAATATCTCCTCCAATGGATCCTTCAACTGAAAGGTTGATCCTATCACTGAAGATCTCACCCTCCAATCAACACTGCAAAACCCCACATCGATTGCTCAATGAAAATAACGCAGTTATTGAAGCAAACTACATTGTAGGGGCAAGGGAATGAGTTGGCCCAATTAGAAGATATGCAATATAACTCAGCTTCAGAAACAAGGGAAATATTACATTATCTGCATTATATCTCCTTGGAAAGGTTCTTCTTAGATTTGAAAATGGATTAGAGTAATCTCAACCTCTCCATAATTTTGTTCTCCTCTTCTTCTTATCTTCTAATTGGATCTGAAATCCACAGGCTGAGCCAATATGGTAGCTTTGATACCACTATAATATCCCAAAATATGGATTTTCTACACTATCGAGAATATCTTAAGATATTCCATGCCTTTTTCAGGCATGCCTTGCTAGCAGTCCCGATTTTGGGATATTACAAATCTGCGATATAATGCAAATCTTTCATATTGCAAATAACTCTTGTTATTTTCTGTGTTATATTGTAGATCTTGGATCCCTTAGATCAATGTATCTGAAGCTGCATTATATTTCATTTTTGGAGTGTAATATTCCAAATCTGGAACATCTAGCAAGGCATGAATGGAAAACACATTTTCCAGTAATGGCTGCTACAGGAATTGAAACCAAGACCTGGATCCTTTAGATAAATGTATCTAAGTCCTAAATCCAAGAGGAGGCTCCAAATAAATCCTTCTAGGTGGGTTAAACAGATCTCCCACACCTATATGTCCTCAAAAAGTGCCTGTTGAAGGGACCGCAACAATGTGTGAACATTCAATGGAGTAGCAGTGTTATATGACTACATAAATAGTCAGAAGATCCCAATAGCCATCATATTAGATCATATAAGCAACAATGTATACAAATTCTTGAGAAACAATCACTCAATTAGGGCAATGCCCCTCTCAATAGAACATATACATGATAAATGGAAAATACTACTACATGAAGGAAGCCATGGCTATAACAACGCAGTCCATAGGAGACACTGAAATATATAAAATGAAAATACATTGATATAGAAATATCAGCTCAAGAAAGGTGGGGGAGAAAGCTCTCAACCCCTGAAAATAAAAATACAACAATCCTCAAGAAGGATTGGTTGAAATACATGTACAAATGGAAAATCTGCAGAAATGCCAGAGTTGCAAGGTAGCAACTACAACACAAAACTAAAAAAATATGGAGATGGATAAATACGATGTACAATATAAATAAAACCTCCTCCAATGGACATACTGAGTGCAATATTGATCCTAGCACTGAAAATCTCTCTCTCCAGGATGATGGTGCAAACCCTCACTGCAGGTATTCACTGAAATAACATTGTCTAGTGAAGGGATTGCATTGTTGATGATGGGATATGCTTGGCCTAATGCAAAAGATGTGCAATCAGCTCTGAAATATCCTTCACTAACCCCCTAGAGGAATAGGAGCTCCCTCCTCTGAAATATGAGCCAAGGAAAGGTGTTGTGGAACCCTCCACTACAACACCTAGCAACACTACATTATACTTCAGCAAAAATAATGCAGTCACTGATGGAAGTGGCTTTGGCCTTGAGCCAAGATGTGGAGAAATGAATTTCAATCCTTCAAAAGGCCTCTGAAGAAGGAGAGGAAATCCTAAATAGGAATCCCTCGTGCTAAAAAACACTGCAACTCAGCTAAACAGCCGGAGACTGCAAATAATGTACAAGACCAATAATCAAATTCTCAAACATGTCTCACTATGGCTGCCTCTTCCTCCTTTTATGCAAGTGAATGTCTCTTTTACCCAGACCCTACACATTAGGGTTTCTTCCACAAAGAATATTTATCCCTCTCAAACTGCGTTGTCTTCTCAAGCAAGCCACACCCTCTTAGGCAACGTTGTTGACTTGGTCAAACTTCACCTTGTTCTCATGCATTTTCCCCTTTTCACACTGGAAGGTGAAAAATTAAGCTAATCCATAGATCCCTTTCACACTATGAAGGATTTTATTCCTACTCATGGGCCTTTTACCCATTTTATTCACCTCCTAGATGATATAATAAAAAATTAATATTCCAATTTGTTGCTTCAAAATTTTGGAATATTACAGTCCTCCCCTCTCAAAGATTGCTTATCCTCAAGCAAGTGCAAGGATAGACTGATTTATGTATCCTCCTCTCCCCGTAGAATCCATGTATGATGATATCCTCCAAGTTAAGTGATGCTATCTCACCAATTAAGCCTCCACATTGCTCCTCCTTAGCATGCAAGTCAACTACCAAGCCATCATCATGTAATGGTGAAATACTCAAGAGGATAGCAAAGTGATGTCTAGAGGTCCCTTTGAAGAATGAGATCTGAAATATAATGGGAACTATCTTTCCCATATGGATGCTCCATCTCCAAGTTATTAGCCATGCAAAATGAGTCACCTCCCATCTAGGGAACTCCTGAAAACTGTCCTCCACCTTTGGCTCTTGCAAAGTAGGTGGGATGAAAATCTGCACATGGTAGATAATGTAGCCTACCCCACGTTGTTCATCTCTCCACTTATGATAAATGTAGAGTGTTGGATGATCTTGGGCTGCAATAATATTTCCCTCAAGTGGCAAGATGAGGACTATATATCCAAATACCTCTCCTCCAACACTGCAAATCATGCTAGCCCAAATATCCCCATATATAATGAGTTGGAAGTCATCATCATATGGCATCTCCTCCATCATATGGCTCACCTCATATGGAAACAAATGTGTTGCTCTAGTGGCCATACCATCTCCCATGCTCCCCTTAGAACATGTAGTGAAAAAAGTGTGAGGAATTTCTACCTCAAAGGACACATTCACCCAATGTGTCTCTCTCCCAAGCATGCTCCTCATAAAGACAGAAACAATAGAACGACTGGGAGAAAAAATGAGAATCATGCTTGCTGCTATATGTAATAAATGAGAAGGAAAATGGTCCCTCAAATGTATCCAACGTATCTTGAATCTAAACTGCAATAGAGACTGATAAAATGTGTGGTTTCTCAACCAATTTCATGCTGCTCCAATCTCCTCATAAGTATGAAGGAAGTGAATGATGCAAGGTGTACAGTGAGAATGTCCTCCATAATATGCCTCTTCCCCAAGTCCTCATAGGGAATGGCCATCAACCATGCTTATGGCCTCAACCAGACCATGAAGCCAAAAAGAAAGAATGATCCTCCTTGGAGAAACATCCTGCACATATATGGTTAAGGGATACATACATACATCATATAAATAATCATGTAAACAATCATCACCCTTACCATATGTTATTCTCATACAAATGGAGTGGCTCGTAGATGAGTCTCCTCTCATCCTCCAAGATAAAAGAGGTGTCTTTTCTAACTCTCCCAAAGAGTTATTTCTCTTCTCCATCTCCATCTAGTCCATGCATCTCTTCATATGTTGATATATCTCCTCCTCAAAGCCCTTCCAAAAATACCCCTCCATGATGGTGTGGTATGCTCTCATAGAACAAGTGGGGCTGAAAAGTAAATCCTCTCGAGCTGCTTGTAGGAACTTATCATTGATCTTGTAATCTCTAGGAAAGAAGATCCTACCATGATAGAAGATGACCCCATCTCTGACTGAATATCCCTCCTCATGCAACTGGTCATCCAATATCATACAAGTAAAAATATCCTGGGAATACTCCACCAACAACTGGGAGTTCCACTACGGATATATCCTCCCTAGTGACAACGCTGATGATATCTCATGAAGAACAACTGTCATATGGTCATCCTCTCTTTTGACATTTCCTATGCCAAAGATGTAGGTTGGAAGGCTGCTATCCTTCCCTTGCTACTCCTACCATAGCGCATAATCTAAAATGGAAGTGGGTAATGATGATGTTGAGGGAATGCTCCCTCTCTCCTTGAGTCTACCCAAGACTCCTAGCGCTGTATCAAGCTCTCCCAAGGTTCCATCTCCTCTGAAATCACTGAGTGGTGCCTAAAATGGTGAAGCATACATCCTCCTCTGCTGATCCAGTGGTCTCCTCGGAAAAATGTCTCCATGCAATGGGACATCATCATCAAGAGATGACTGCATATATAAATGGACAAATTTTTCCATGCCCTCATTGTGCAATCCAATCTTCTCCTCAGGTGCATCAACCTCCTGAAGTGGATAGGGATGTGTACATATCACCTCATGGTGCTGGTTCTCCTCCCTACCTTCTCCTTGTGTCGCCATGGTTCCACACCTCCACAACAATGGCACATGAGTTGTGCCTTGATATCCACACATGAGATCCTAGGGACTTCCTTGCAAAGATGCAAGCATCCCTCTGCTTGGAGCAAGAGCTCCTCCTTCCTCTACATGAGGCACTAGATAATATCTAGATGTGACAGCATTGTTGCCATCAATATCTGCAACATGAATGGGAAACCCTCCATTGATTGGATCCCTTTTTGGAAAAGAGATGTCCATGCTTCCTTGCTCAAAGGTGTGAGATGCGAGTCTTTCTTTCGGCAAGGTATGGTGCAAGTTTTCAGCCTTCTCCATGGTTTTCTGAAGTGGAGTTGTGTTTCCATGCAAGAATTTGGTTTGAGTTCCCTTGTTTAGCTCTACCATATGTGTCTCATGAACCCTTATATCAAATCTCTTCACTAATGCCTTAGTGAAACTTGCATAAGATACAATGTGTACATTCTTCAAAGAAAAGGATTCAAAGATCCACCAGGCATAGGCCTTACCTCTCAAATGTAGCGCTGCAACTTTGATGGCTTCCTCTTCAAGAATTTGGTGTTGCTGCAAGAAGGTATCTAACTCCTCCACCCAAGATTTGGCTGAACATGTAGGTGAACCTTCAAAGGTAGGTAGAAGAAATATATCTTGCTGCTCTCTTCCCTTCACCTTCATCTTGCAAAACTCTGAAAAACTGAGATGATCTCAGAATTTCTGAGTTAGAAACTCATACTCCTTGGGGAGATCACTAAGAGTTTTCCTCCTAGCAAATTCTTCTCCTCTTTCCATCTCTCTTCTGGAAATCCTGGGCATGTGACTGTGCTGTGTATTAGGATGTGTCGCTGCTTTCTCACACTCCTCATATGTCAACCTAGAGCTTGCTTTAGATTCAAACTCTTTTGGAGATTCTTCGTACATCTCCCTTCTGATCTTCTTGAAATATTCATGAATAATATTTACAGATTTATCAAGAAGCTTTGTAAGCTTTTCCCCTTTCTCTTCTCCAAAATATGGAGTCTTCTTCCTGCTCATCTCTTTTTCTCCTTCTCGATGAGAATAGGAAGTGCAGGGTCCTTCCTCTTCTTTCTGCTTATCCTCCTTGGTGAGGTTCTTCATGGATCTGAAATATGATGAGATAAAACCCATCTTCCTCAATCTTTTGATCTCTTTGGCTAAGACTCACAGGCTGAGCCAAGAAAGTTGCTTCGATACCACTGTAATATCCCAAAGAAGGGATTCACCAAGACATGAGATGTATAATGGTATTTTAATGATGAATAAGCTTAAAATAGGTGTGAGAAACACATATACATCAATTGGAGTTACAAAATCAACTTATATTCCGATTTACAATCCAAAAGATGGGGAAAAGCAGTGATTTATGCCCTAAAAAGCTTAATTTCAGAGCTGTGCATAAAATTAAGGGCAAGTGACGTTGGGATATCATAGCTTAGGTCATTAGGGACTAAAATACCAAATTTGAGCCCAAAAAAATGACTCTAGCTATGTTAAACAGATCTCCCACTCCCGATACGGCTTAAAAACACCCAATCCCCATGGCTTGTGGTATGCAGAAATTACTGAAGATTAGGAAGTGTGATTTTTTGAAGGTGCTAGATGCAACATGGTATAAACATCAGTAAATTATATTCATAGTTTTGCTCCTATATTATAATAGGAATAATGAAGACTTTAATGAGAAAAACCCTCTAAAAGAGGTGCTGCAACAATTGTATTTCACTGTAAAACCTTGAAAGCGTTATTTTCTGAAGTATATTGAAAATATATAATGAAAATTTCAGAAACAAGATCTGAAATATAATGCAGCTTCAGATACATTGATCTAAGGGATCCAAGTCCCGGTTTCAATTCCTGTAATAACCATTACTAGAAAATGCGTTTTCCAGTCATGCCTTGCTAACTGTTCCAGATTTGGAATATTACATGAATATAAAAATGTAGAGCTCAAACATAGATGGGGGATAAATATCTTAACCCCTGGAAGCAAGCATACACAATCCTTGGAAGGATTGGCTGAAATAAGTACAAAATGGCAATTCTACAGCAATGTCGGAGTTGCAGGGTAGCAACTACAACTCAGAAAATGGAACTGTATGGAGAAGAATGAAGATGCTGCATCTGATGTCAATATCTCCTCCAATGGATCCCTCAAGTGAAAGGTTTATCCTATCACTGAAGATCTCACCCTCCAATCAACAATGCAAAACCCCACAGCCAATGCTCAATCAAAATAACGTAGTTACTTAAGAAAACTGCACTGTAGGGGAAAGGGAATGAGTTGGCACAATGCCAAGATCTACAATAAGCTCCAATGGCTTCCAAAATGATCTCCCAAAGGAAATATAGAGTCCTCCTCTAAAAAACAAATGATGGAAGAGGTGTGATCCCTCACTGGAATAGCCTGCAACTCAACATTACTCTGCTGCAGAAATAATGCTGTACTGGAGGAGGATGCTTGGCCTCAATCCTAGATGTGAGGAAAATCTGTACAAATCCTTCAGGAGGTTTCTCAATAAAGGAGAAGGATTCCTAAACATGAAATCCTCGCACTAAGTAGCAATGCAACTCAACTAAGTAGCCGAGACTGCAAATAGTCTAAGTAGACACAAAATCAATAATCATATGCATGTGTAAAAATGGCTGCCTTGCCCTCCTTTTAAACACATGAGAGCTCCCTCTCCATGGGTCCCACTCTTTAGGGTTTCCTTCATCAAGGAAACTTCCCTCCTCTTTCTCTGCACTGTCCCACAAGATGATTTCCACCTCATACCTCTTGCAAATGTCTCCTTTCACACATGAGGGTGTGAAATTTAGTTCCACTGATGATCCCCTTTCATACTAAGAGGGATTTTATGCATGTTTTTATTATGAATGGGACTTCTCACCCAATTATTCAAATCCTAAGTGAAAATAGAAAAAGTTAGTATTCCAATTTATTGTAGGAAAATTTTGGAATATTACAGTATTTCGCTACGAAACTGTGGTTTCTTGGCTAAAATGGAATTATCGGTACAAAAACCTTGGAATTGAAATCAGTCAGAAAATGATGAGTGATGTGAGATGAGGGAGTTTGAAAATGAGTGGGTTTAGACCTTAGGGTAAAATTTAAACAAGAAAAAATTAATATCTCCCTTGACCAAGCATAAAAAGTGAATCCTACAACCTAACTTTTGACACATGAACCTGTTTGACCTTATCAAAAGATGCTTCATTTTTTTTTGGGTGATAACAGTGGTTCCACTTGGGATGGTGTGCCCCAATGGTACACCAAAGAACCAGTAGTTCCAGTGTTGCTATCCATCTTCTTGAAAAAACAAAAAACTTTGAAACTGCCAAGCGTTTTCTTCAAACACTAATGGCCTTCACTTCGGCCTCAAGCTTGATGATTCAAATTTTCATTGCTAGTAGAAAAAACACATAAAATGGAATATATACAATGGTATGAATGATCGATAGATTTTAAGAAGAGTAGTGCTTCAAAAACCTGCCATTCAAAGACCCTACAACACATGGTTGTTCGTCCATCTCCTGAAGAATGTAAGTGTTGTTCCCATGGAATGCAGTTACTTTGAATGGACCCTTCCAAATGTTCTCAAAAATACCATGTTTCCCCTTATCTTCAATCCTGGCCTCCCATTTCAAAACCACATCTTGGATTTGAAACTTTTCTTCCTTGGCCTTCTTGTCAAATTTCTTCTTGATTATCTTTTGAGATTGTTGATTATTGTTATAGAATTCCTCCCTCTTCTCTTGCAAAGCTATCAGCTAATTGATTATTCTATGAATTTCAATTGGCTCCTCCTCCAATCCTTGTAGCAACTTCATGATGGGCACTCCTAAGGATGTAGGAAAAATAGCTTCAGCCCCATATACCAACTCATAAGGTGAAGTTCCAATTGACCTCTTTGTGCACACTCTATCAGCCCATATAGCATACTTCAGCTTCAAATGTCATGACTTCATATTTTCCTGAAACACCATCTTTATAATCCTCACAATGCTCTTATTAGAAGATTCAGCAAGATCATTCCCTTGTGGATAATATGCAGTAGAATGCCCAAGAGTAATATGATATTGATGACAAAAACTAATCAGCTTCTTAGACTTAAATTCCTGAGAATTATTAGTGATGATCTTCCTAGGACAGCCAAATCTAGACAATATATTATTTTCCAAAAATGAAATGATAACAGAATCATTTGCTTACCTAGTTGGGATTGCTTCAATCCATTTGGTGAAATAGTCAGTTGCTATAAGAATCCAGCGACACTGACCTGATGATGATGGATGGATCTCACCAACAAAATCTAGCCCCCACTGCTGAAATGGCGCCTAAACATAGATAGGCATTAAAGGTAAAGGCACAAGCTTCTTCTTACCATAAAAAATTTGGCATTCATGGTAGGCAACAATATTTTTGTAGACATCTTTAAACATTGTAGGCCAATAGCACCCTGCTCTGAGAATCTTCTTTGCTGTAGCCTTCCAATAATGATGACCTCCACAATCTCCTTTGTGGAACTCTTCAATCACTTTATCGACCTCCTCTTCTAGAAAGAAATTCAACAAAATACCACCAGTGTCCTTCCAATACAAATTATTGTCAATGATGTAATACCTCAAAGATTTTAAATTCACAAATCTTGCCTAGGACGTTGTTAACTCAACAGGTGCTCTATGATGATGTAATACAAACACTATGTCCCTGTACCAATCTAAAATGATGTAATTTTATTCAATAGGGATCAACTCTTCTTCTTCATCTGAAATTTATCAAATTTCTGCAATTAAATTCATGTCAAGACAGTCAAATTTTGACTGTGACATCAGCTTTGCTAGACCTTTTCCTTTGACCAGTTTTGTTGGCTTGATCTCTATTTCATATTCTATCAAGTTAGCAATCCATTTCCCTCTCTTATCATTAGGTTCAGCTTGAGCTAGGATGTCTTTCACAACAACATTAGGAACAAAAGCTACATTATGAGAATGCAGAATGTAAATTTTGAAATCTTTGATGGCCTTAACCAAGGCATAAGCTTGCTTCTCTAAGATTTTGTACTTCAGCTCTGAGTTAGCTAATGTCCTACTAAAAATTGAAATGAGCTGCTCAGTACCTTGTTCTTCTTTCTGCAACAAAACTCCAGCAATTGTATTTTTATATTCAAAGGTAAAAACTAGAAATTCTTTTGAGAAATCTAGGCTGATCAACACTGGTGCTTAGGTGAGTTCTTTTTTGAACTCCTCAAATGAGTGCTTTGCTTCTATTTTCCACTTGATGTAAGCTCATTTCTTTAACATCCTTGTTATGTCCTTTACAATCTTAGAAAAATTAGGAATAAACCTCCTTACAAAATTTACCTTTCCAAGAAAATATTGAATCTCCCTTCTGCTCCTAGGAAAATCCACTTTCTTAATTGCATTGACCTTGTTTGGATCAATCTTAATCCAATCTTTATAAATAATGTTTCCAAGTGATTTACTTGAAGTTAAAGAAAAAATACTTTTGGTGGGATTGAGAGAAATTCCAAACCTTCTACACTTCAGCAAAATTCTTTCTAGGTGCTTCAAGTGATCTTCTTCCCTCCTTCAGAAGACTGTTATGTCATCTAAAATGACAACCACCATTTTTTCCTTCTCCTTAGCGAAAGCAATGTCCATTTCCCTCTGAAAGATATCTCCTGCATTCATCAGACCAAAGGGAATCTTGGCATACATGAATGTGCCCCATGGTGTAGTAAAGGTTGTTTTTTCCTGATCATCTGGATACGCAAGTATCTAATTATAACCTGAAAAACCATCAAGCATATACATCCTTTGGGAGCCAAAAATGTTATGCAAAATTTGGTCCATATTTGGGAGATGGTAGTTGTCCTTCAGAGAGTCTTTGTTCAAGTTTTGAAGTCAATGCATATTATGATTTCTCCACTCTTTTTTCTAACTGGAACCAAGTTTGCAAGCCACTTTTAGAATCTGATTGGAACAATGATTTTGGCATCAAAAAGTTTCTTGATTTCCTTCTCAATCAAAGGCATGAGAAGTGGATTAATTCTCCTCAAATTCTTCTTGAAAGGTTTTTCATTTTCTTTAATGGGAATAGTATCCTGAATGATAGTAGGGTCATAATTCTTCAAGTCAGCATAATGTTAGTGTCCCATGATTTGGAAGATTGGTAAACCAAATGATAGGGTAACATCTGATAGTCTTTGGAGTCCTAGGAACTAGCCTTCCTGGGCTCAAAGAGGGCTCTCTCTACTATGCGAAGGATGTGACCTTGTTCGCTTTGGGTGATTGATTTTAGGCTAGTTGTTAAGTGTAGGTTTGATTGTTTTTTTTGGGTTGGGACTAAGTAGGATAGGTGGAGTGAGAGGTTATCAAATCAATTGGGCAATGGATTCTATGAAGTTCTTGATATCTTGGTAGCGAATCGGGGTACATCACAGGGAAAATCTAGTGTAGTCAATGGATATTTAAGTTTATGTGTGGGGTGAAATGGACAATAAGTTTGGGAACCAAGGTAGGGCAAAGGCCAGTTAAGAATCCTTTTTCAAATAACTATGAACAGGGAGGTATTTAATATTTATAAGAAAAATATACTAATCATGAGATAGGGTGCACCATTTACTAAGTGACAATACTTTTAAACAAATAAACATTGAAGATAAAACAATCCAGTAGAACACGGAAGAAAGAAAAGTTATCTGACTTCAATGATTCAACTTTCAAGATTTGAAAACATATAAGAAACAAATATCATCAATAAATGAAGAGGGAATGCCTAAACATCATTCATTAAACTATAAATAACTTTGAGGCAAACTGATACGCATATTCAAAGGGCAAGATTGAAACAATACCTCTTTGACTTAACCTAACAATCAATACATCAAAGAGAGATTTCAAGACAGAGTTTAGATAGCATTAAACAATTAGGGCTTACCATGAATCATGTTTATAAACTAACATATTAATCCAACAATGAAATAGACAAGCTTAGGTGGGCCTAAGGAGAAATGAAGAATTCTTTGGGCTAACCCAACAGAAGAAAATATGAAAACAATAACTAACAGGAGGACTAAGGTGCCTCAAGCAACATTTCTCATCCTATAGTTTTCCGAGCTATTAAAAAATAGAAATATGGAAATATGGAAAAAAAGAAAAAACATGAACATATGAGAGGTACATCACCATTAACTAAACTCAGGGATCCTGCAAGAAAGCCTTCATCGCCATCAATCAAGGCAATCCATCAACAAGCTCCACAACACTAAATTTTTCTTCAACTTTCAAAAACCATGTATTGCTCTTAATGTTGGGAAAAATACTGAGAGGGGGGGGGGGGGTGAGTCAGTATTTGTGCAGACAGCAAACTATTTAATTTTTCTTTCTTTTAAACCCATACGCTACTTTGTTGAACAAAACTCGCGTATACACGCGGATAACCAGAAGGAAACTAGTGTATGCACAGAGATCTAATTATGCACTTAATTATTAACTTAGATCATTGCTTCATTCATTCATCAGATGTTAAGTAAGTAGTAAACAGGTGCAGTAAGAAAAGAATAAATCATCACACATCATCAACACACATGAACACCAGGATTTAAGGTGGAAACCCAATTTGGGAGAAAACCACCGTTGTCGTCGTCTCAGTCTTCAATATTTATTATATAAAGAAAACATCTTACAACTATGTATTGGCGCAGACTCATACCAGCACGCAGGAACCCACTTGCAGAAGGCTACAACCTTCTCTCATTTACCAGCCTCTCCTGGAAGGGAGCTACAACCCCCTGCTCTCGTTTACCAGCCTCTCTTGGAAGGGAGCCACTACCCCCTGCTCTCGTTTACCAGTTATCACTGGAAGGGAGCTACTACCCCCTTTCTGAAAGCTTCAACCCTCAACACCACTGCAGACCACGTTTCATCAATTTTCAAACTGGATCAAACATCTTCAACATGACCCTTCACTTATCAACCATCATACTATGCCCATAGCTTCAAACATAACAGTGAGACCACTGTAACCAGAATATCAGAGATAACCCAGACTTCAGAATAGATTTGCAGATGTAACCTCAGCCCAAACCATTCAATGATTCAAATATCATACGCTACTTTTATTCACTGAAGTAGCATGTATATGTGCTTTCATGTTTACCAACCCGCGTATACCTCTGTGCAAACCCTAACTACTCATACGTGCTTTTCATTCATCGATACTGCATATTGTTGGTCGCTTTAATTGCTTTCACAATTCAAGCTCCACATAAATTGTCAACCCGAGGAAGTCTTTTTATTTCAAAGATAATCACGCACTGGATATGCTCAATTTCAAAAGCAGAAACAATGTTGTAGTAAAAAGCCACACAATTATTAATCTCACAAATCTACTGGTTCACACTCTGTTTAATCAGAGCTGAAGTCAATTAAGTTATAGCAGAAATAATTTCTATGTTGCAGTTACAATCCAAACAAAGGAAAACCAATCTGCAAGGAAAGAAATCAATCAACCATAGCAGGAACAGGACCCTATTCCTTGGTTAGGAACTTCAGCACCTGATGCCTGACACTTAATCACATTGTATGAAAGGTAATTTCAAGAGACAATACCCTATTCCTATGAACAGGAACCTTCAGCACTTGTTCTCTTGTTTCTAATCACACTGCAGGAAAAAGGAAAGCAATGAGTGAGAGCAGGACCCTATTCCTTTATGCAGGAATCTTCAGCACCTGCCTCCCAACATCATACATTCATACAATCAATAGAAATGGATTTCTCAACTTCCAAGAGTGAATGCATTCAATATATGGAGCGCTAAAGAAACAGAGTATTACTAAACTGTGTAACTAGTGTCCAACAACAGAATTAAAGTGAAGCGCAAACAACATAAAGAATTAAACAAATTACAGGAACCAAAGGGTGAATCTTGTGAGGAAGGCGGGCCCTTTCCCTCTCACAAGATTCCCCGGGGGAAAGAATTAAATTGGAACGCTCAAAGGAAGAATTTATTCATCTGTCAAAGTAACTGTTATATTACAGATGGAGACTAGCTCTAGTTCTCACACAATACTCTCCTGTAGCTTTACAACGATTGACCCTACTAATGATGATGTCTCCTCTTTTTAAAGAGGAGACATCTTTTACAATTTACATGAGAGCGAATCTACATTATCTCAAATCTGTTTTCTTTCCCAAAACAGGACTATTCTGTTCTTCCAAGAAAAGATACTGTTACAACAGAGACAACACGAATGCTATCTTCAGGATGATCCAAGTAACCGTGTCTTCATGCTGTTGCTGCTGTTTCCACAAAAAGTTCTTCCAGAATCGCAAATTACGCATGGCGGAATTTGCGTGCTTGACGGCTGTTTCAGCAACTGAGTCAGCTGTTTCAACAACGGCCGCTTGTTCCTAGCAACGCATATAACTATCTGCGATCTTTGGACTTGTGTTAGCAACGATACACTTCAATTAATGATAAAATATAAGAGTATTATGGAATTAAATGTAAAACAGATTAAACATATAATAAAGAAGAGGTTTCTATATACCTTGGGATAAAGTAGGTGAAAATGATAATGGAATCCTTTCTAATCATGGTTATAAAAGTAAAATGGTGTCAAAGTATATAGCAAGAATGATACATAGTGGAGTCCTAACATCCCCCCAAGCTAAAAATGTTGCATGTCCTCAGGCAACCCCTAGTCTGAATCAGAGTCTGAGTACTGGGACTGAGCATGCAAATTACTCAAGCAATAGCTGGAGAAGGTGGCATCTGTAGGAGCTCTGAATCCACTGTTGTTCTGCAAGTTTTTCCATGCCATGGCTTCATCTCTGTCAGTCAACTGGTAATGACACTGATATTTGTCTGAAGGCAGCCATAAAATTGGAAGATGGAAATGATAGCCAATCCAGTTTACTCCACAACGTTGAATGCAACCAATGTAATTAGAAACCCTGGATAATGCAGCTTGAAGATTGTGAGGGTTAAAAGGGTGATAATCCTGTCTTTATTTACATGACTGCTGCCAAAACATAACATTGGTCTTCAATGCAGCAGTACCCTTTACTCTAATCTGTTGTTGACACTTAGAAAGTGTTGAAGCCTGTAACTGCTGTATATACCTCTGCATTCCTGGCTTCTGTAAGAATTTATGATATTGTGCTATGAACATGGCTGGGCTTAAAGGTTCTGGTCTGATCCATAGGAGTCTATTCTTCTCATTATGACTGCTTGCAGTGAACGCAGTTTGCCAAGTGAGCTGGTTAGACAAAAATGAAACAAATGCCCTTATTTGTATATCTCCTGCAATTGGAATAAGATTAACTCTTCTATTGTCGGGAATGACCTCATTATGAAGGTAGAGTTCGCACAGCAAATGCTGGTCACTCTCGGGGGCCTCATTAAAAGTCTCAACAAATTTCTCTGAAGTCATTAACTCATATGGTCTGCCATCTTTTATTGCTTTTAATTGAAAATAAACTAATCGTTCAGAAAGAAAGAGAGAGTAGTTTACAGAGGGTTTGCGTGTAGCCAACAACTTCTGGACTAATGAAAACATCAAGGCCATCTTTTCCTTAGATTCCTTGACTTCCTTTTTGGAGTCCTTGAGCTGTTGCATCATTTGATCCCAACTATCCCAGTTGGCATATACATGGTTCTGCCATTGTAACTTATGTTGGCGTAATATTATATCTTGTTCTTCAGCATATTGCTTCTTCCATTTGTTCATCTGTTCCAATTGATTCCATGGCAAGGTCTGTGTCTTGGCATCAGAAGTACTGGGTTGGGACGTTGTTTGAATGGCTACACTGACTAATTTAGAACGAGATATCTGTGGTGATGCTTCTGTCTGAGTAGCTGCATTAACTGATAAAGGATGAGACATCTGTGGTGGTGCTTCCGTCTGAATGGCTGCATTAACTGATAAAGGACGAGATATCTGTGGTAGTGCTTCTGTCTGAATAGCTGCATTAACTAGCAAAAGGCGAGGTATCTGAGGTTTGATTTCTTTTTCTTCCTTTATAGAGAGCCCTACTGGTTCTTGTGGAGCAGTAGGGCATCCCTCTTTTATTCCAGCTGATGTAGATGCCTCTGATAATTGAATTTTAACTAGCTTGTAGCCTGCATCCTGGTAAATGTTGCCACACTCATGGCACATGTAGTCCTTGCATGGCTCTTTATTTTGGATTGAGGCTGTGTGTGCTAACATATAGAGATTCAGTTCTCTATCAAAAGCTTCTCGAGCCATGGTTAGTTCATTCTTGTAGGCTTCCAATTCAGACTTCAAAAATTCATTCTCCTGCAGTAAAGATGTCATAGTATGTAAACCTTGTGCGCTGGTTGACTCTGTTGGGGTAATCTGTTGATGCACAGTCGTAGCTGGTTCTTGTGGGACAGCTACTGCTGATCTCCCACTATCATTATGCTTGGTGTATTTTTGTACCACAGTGGCTGGTTCTTGTGTTTCAGCCACTGGGTAAGTGACTGGTTCTTGTGTGACAGTCACTTATTGAGCCATAAACAATGTCGTATTATCCCGGGGCACTGGTTCTTGTGTGGCAGTGCCACCGGACGAGACGGGTTGGGCGGTTTGAATTGGGGAAGAAGATTGGAGTTTTAACAGAATAGTGGCAGGGTCAGGGGAAATGGAGGTGAGTCTTGTCTCAACAGTCATCTTCATTTTTCTTTTTGGTAGGAAGGCAGCAAAGTCACTGCCTTTCCTTTTCTTTGAGGGGGAGGGTTCTTCTCTGGGGGAAGGGCTTTCAGAAGAAGTGAGGATTTGAAATCTAGCCCTTGTCCGTCGTCTGGAGACTGAGACTGTTGGGGTTCTTTTCTTTTTAAAGGTGGGTGGGGAAGGGGGTGTTAGAGAGTCGTCACTAGGGATAGAAATAGTGGGGACAGATGACTCTACTAAGTGGGGCGAGCTCGGGGTTGGGTCAACTGGGGAATATGGAATATCGTCCTGCTGTCCTTCATAAGGAATTTCAGGAGTATCATGAGAACTTTCGGGTTGTTGGGACGTTTGAGCCTGCTGAGGAATTTCAGGCAACTGGGGAACAGGGAGTGGAACATGCAGAGGGGGATTTTGCTGAGCAAAACCCCTCTGTATCAACAACTGGCATAAACGGTGGTGGGTGAGGGATAACATTGGGAATTTAGACCGTCTACAATAATAAGACATGTTTCTAATACAGCCAAGCAAATAATAGGGGATATTAATCAGTCGTCCATTTCTCAAATGATTCATCAAGACAAAATCGTGATTGTACACTACCTGGTAACGCCCTTCACACGTTAAGTAGTGTTTGATGAACTCTGCCACCGATGGCCATGGTTGAGGAAGTGAGTGCGGACTAACCCCGCGGCCTTTGAGTTCAACTGGCTCATCTGGACGAAGAAAATCTTGTTGTGCGTTCAGAATGACCTGCTTTCTGCTGAACCAGCGAGTACCAATAGTTGGCAACCCTGATACCTGAACTATGTCCTCCTCTGTTACTGAAATGCGAACCCCTTGAACCACTGAAAAATCACCTTGAAGGTTTTGTGCAAACTCTAAGACTTGTGCCTGGTCAAACTCACCCAACCTTTCAAAATATACTGTCCATCCCGCTTGTTGGAAAATCTGATGGGCTTCAGGAAACAATTGAAGAAGATTTATGGAGCCGGGCTCATGTCTAATGGCTGACCCTCCCATGGCTGTAGCTTTGAGTTATACGCAGAGGCACAGAACACAGTAAACACAGACCCTGATCGCGCTAGTTGTTGCAACAGAGGTTGCAAGGTCCAAATGACGGCGGAAATGGATATGACAAGGGACAGAGGCTTGGTAAATGCGAAATGATTGTTCAATTTTTGAAATTCCCCCCCCCCTACGTATGGTGTAATGATGATTGGGCGTGTGAAGATCTGTAATCATTATGAATGAAATCCTCTCTTTAATATAATTTAACTGAATTACATTAAAACCTCATACCTTACATTTTTTTACCTTTGGTTTAATAATTCGAAGTGTCGATTGCTTCAAAATGGCTTAATGTACATGGAAGAATCTGTAGATTTCTTAGAAATTTAGAACAGGAGTGTAGCTGGATCTGGTCAGTGCTGAATAATTTTTCACCAGAAGGATCTGAAGTATAATCGTGGAGAACCAAAAAGCTTATATAACAGTGAAGAGAAATGATGTTTTAATGATAACAGGTTGCTGAAACATGTGTTTCAGCAACGGAAAAAATGAATGGTACGTTGCTGAAACAGGTGTTTCAGCAACGGGAAAAATCAGAGAAATGGGATAAATGACTTGGGTCTGTAAACAGTAGGGAAAATATTTGATGGGGAATAATTTCAGCAGTAAGGGATGGGAAATACTGACTGAAGGAAGATATTTCAGGGATGGTAGGGGTGGGAAAAATGGAGAAATGGGAATAATGTAGGAATAGGTATGAAGGGATATTGCTAGGAAATGGGGTAAAATGATGGGAACAAGCTTCTGTGATTGAAGCTTCAGATCTTCTTATGATGAATCTGTCCTCCTTAATGAGATTTTCCAGAATCTGCAAAATTCCATTGTAATATGCCAATCCTTGACAGGGATTATTAGTGCTAAATCTAATCTAATACTAAAAATACAGTGCAGAAATTTAAATGCTGTGAGGAGCAGAAGACTCCCCTAGAAAAAGATAATGAATATCAGTCATGCAAGCAGTCTTGAAATCCTCTTTAGAAACGGGGCGCTGATATAGACGGAGCCTATGACCATTGACTAGTAGAGGTGTTTTAGAATCATCAATTGTTAAAAGTCTTACCGTTCCATTTGGAAAAACAACATCTACCTCATATGGTCCAAGCCAACGTGTACGTAGCTTACCCTGAAAATTTTCAAACCGAGAGTCATACAACAAGGCCCAATTACCTTTTTGGAACTGCTTGTGTTTGATCATTTTGTCATGCCACTTCATCCTTTGTTGCTGTATCATGGTGGTTTGATGGATGGAATCTAATCTCTTTTCATCCAACTCGAGAAGCTGCTGCAACCTAGATGTCTGCACATCAGTCAAATCAAGATTAACAGCTAAAGCAGTTCTTAAAGTTTTAATCTCGAATTCCACAGGAAAAACATCATTTTTACCATAAACCAATTCATAGGGAGAAAAACCTGTAGTGTTTCTCCAAGTAGTTCTGTAAGCCCATAATGCCTCAGGGAGCCTTTGGGACCAATCCTTCTGGTTGTCCTTCACTGTTTTAGTTAGAATGGCTTCTAAAACTTTATTTGTGCTTTCCACCTGTCCATTAGCCTGGGGGTGGTATGGTGTAGTCATTCTATGTTGAATATGATATTTGTGAAGGGTGGATTTAAAACCATGAGAATTAAATGGAGGTCCTCCATCAGTAACTAGCTCTCTAGGAATTCCAAATCTAGTGAAGATTTCTTCAAATAAGAAAGCTAGGACAACCTCTTCATTGGCTCTAATAAGTGCTTTTGCCTCCACCCATTTAGTCATATAGTCTGTACAGACTAATATATAAGTTCTTTGATTGGATGGAGGGTTAATGGGTCCTATGAAATCCAAGGCCCATCTTTCAAATGGTTCAGAAACTACCTGGGGGTTTAATGGCATTTGGTCTCTATGATTGGGTTGACCCATTCTTTGGCAGCTGTCACAAGCCCTTACATACTTCTTTGCATCCTTGAATAATGACGGTCAATAGTAACCCATCCTCAGAATTTTGTGTGCTGTTCTCTTATCAGCAAAATGCCCTCCACAAGGGCCATCATGACAAGCTTTCAATATGTCATACACTTCATCTTCTCTAATGCATCTTCGGATTTCCTGATCAAGCCCTGTGTAGAAAAGACACCCACTTATCCAGCTATACCTGGCACTTTGTTGAACAATTCTTCTCTTTTCTCTGTATGACAGGTGTGATGGTAATTTTCTTGCAACCAAATAATTAGCAATATCTGCATACCATGGAGAGTGAGTAGAAACTGCAAACAAATACTCATCAGGAAAAGAATCATCTACTGGAATATCATTATCAGTTTTTAACCGTGAAAGGAAATCGGCCACCACATTTTCTTTACCAGGCCGATCTACAATTGTGATATCAAATTCCTGCAGTAATAATAGCCATCTGGTAACTCTAGCATTTGTAACAGATTTTTTCATTAAATACTTGATAGCTTAGTGGTCAGTGTGCACAAAAGTAGAATAACCAGTGATATAGTGTCGAAATTTATTAATGGCATAAATTACTGCAAGAAACTCCTTTTCGGTAACTGTATAATTAAGCTCAGCAGGGGTCATATTCTTACTAATAAAGTAGATAGCATAAGGAAGATGATTTTCCTCTTGTCCCAAGATAGCTCCAATTGCAGTGTCTGAAGCATCAGAAGATATGTGAAAAGGGAGGTTCCAATCAGGCCCCCTCAAAATAGGAGCAGTAGATAACTGATGCTTGAGTTCTTCAAAAGCTTTCTGACAAGAATTAGTCCACTTAAATTCAGCATTTTCATAAGCAACACAAATAATGGAGAAGCTATCTTAGAGAAATCTTTAATAAATCTTCTGTAGTATCCAGCATGTCCTAGAAAACTTCTCACATCAGTTTGAGTTTTAGGAACAGAAAGATTCTGAATGACCAATATTTTAGATGGATCTACTTGAATACCTTGAGATGAAATAAAATGTCCAAGCACTATTCCTTCACTCATCATCATATGGCATTTTTCAGTACTTAGGGAAAGGTGAGCTTGTATACATCTTTTAAGTACTTTCTCAAGGTTTTGTAATGCATCTTCAAAAGACACACCATAAGGAGTAAAATCATCCATAAATATTTCCATAGAATCATTCAGCATATCAGAAAAAATTTCTATAACAGCTCTTTGAAAAGTTGCTGGTGCATTACATAGCCCGAATGGAAGAACTCTATAGGCAAAAGTTCCCCAGGGGCTGGTGAAAGTGGTCTTGTCTTGGTCTTGGGGTGCAATTCTTATCTGATTATACCCACTAAATCCATCTAGAAAAGAAAAGAATTTCTTCCCTGCCAGACTATCCAACACCTAATCAATGAAGGGTAAAGGAAAGTGATCCTTTTGAGTAGCTTTGTTTAAAGCTCTGTAGTCAACACATACTCTCCATTTCCCGTTTTTCTTAGGGACAATTACCAATGGGGAAACCCATTCACTGTCAGATATAGGGTATATAAATCCTGCATTAAGCAATTTTTGAAGTTCTTCCTTAACAATTTCTCGTAAATTAGGATTCATTCGTCTTTGGGGTTGACAAACAGGTCGACATCCCTCTTTAATGTAAATTCGATGAGTACATAATTCAGAAGAAATACCTTTCATATCTGTGTAATCCCATGCAAATGCCTCCTTATATTCATGCAATAACTTCATTAATTGTTGTGTTTCAGCATCTGTTAGATCAGGATTTATGTTTAATGTCTTGCCAGGTTCAATTTCAACTGTTATGCTTTTAGATGAGATGGTGGTTAAAGTCTGAGATGAGTCTTCAGATTCAATCTTTTCTTGTGTATCAGTTTCAAAAATTGCGGTTAATTGATTGTGTGTTTCAGTAATGACAGAAGAAGGTTCACAAATAAAATTATTAATTATCTCATCCTCTGTATTGTCTTTAAGAGTTAAAGCTTGTCCAATAGTTAGAATAGGCTGAACATCATTATCATCATAATCCATCCATATAGAATCTTCATTATTAATTATTGGTGTAGCATGAGGATAAAGAGTAAGCTGTTTTGTTTCATAACCATTAGAAATTGTCATTGAACCAGATCTGCAACTGATAAAAGCATCAGTTGTGGCCAACCATGGCCTTCCTAGAATTAAGGGGTGTCCCCCCAGCTTTGTTTTAGTCTGCAATACAACAAAATCAGCTGGGTATTTCCAGGATTCAACTGAAATAAGTAGATCCTCAACAACTCCTTCAGGTTTAATTGTAGAACGATCAGGCAACTCTAGAATGGTGGGTGTATCTCTGATTGTGTTATTCAGCTGTAACAATTGTGAAGTTTCAAGAGTCATTATGTTAATTGCAGCACCTAAATCTACCAGAACTTGGGGAATCATTGTTTTACCAATCTGAACTGTTACTGTAGGATGGCCGGGATCACCATATTTCACAGGAGGGGCTTTTCCGGACATTAATGTAGACAAGTCCCCCATCACATGCACTGTAAGGGGGTCCTTGGTTTTCCTACCAGGTTTCTTGACACAAATATCCCTTAATGTTCTGGCATAAATTGGTACATCTCTTAATGCTTGTAAGAGTGGAATTTTAACATACAAATTTTGCAATTCCCCTAGAAGATTAAAAGCAGGTGTTTCAATTGTTCTGGTTAAAACCAAACGCTCGGGGAATGGTGGTTCTGTTTTTTCCACATTTTTGTTAGGAGGTGGTTGTGCTTTCTTATGTTTCTCAGTTTCCTCTTTATCAGAATCAGAAGAAGTTATGTCATCAATAATAGGCTCTACTATTTTCCCAGATCTTAAATGAATATCATTACATTGCATAGTAGGAAATATAGACTGATTCTGAATATCAATGACTTGCACAACTTTATTATTGGGGTTAGGATTTGGTTGCACGGGTAGCTGGGGTCTCATTTGGTTATTTGGCGGAGCATTTGATGGCAGAGGAAGTGGTTGTTGGAATTGAGGCAATTGATTTGGATACGGGAGTGGTTGACTTCTCCAATTTGAATTCCAAGGGTTAAAAGAAGATGGCTGCTGTGGAGGCCAAGGAGTCCACATTGAAGGATCAACAAAGGGTGGGTTTGATTGCTGCATGGGTGGGAAATTCATTTGGTTGAAGGGTGGGTATTGCATTTGATTGAAGGGAGGGTAATTTGTTTGACCAAAAGCAGAATAATTGTTCCAACGATTAAATAGCATACTAGAGTTCATACCTTGTCCTTTTGGTTGCCATTGTCTTCTTTGAGTTAGCAGGTAAACTGCTTCAGCTTCTTCTTCCGTTGGCTGCAATGCTGCCTTTATTCCTGGTAGAGATGGACATTGTTTTGTTTCATGATATTTCTCACAAAGGGTGCAAATTGGTATTTTATCCATTGGGCATTCCCTTAGTGGATGTTTGTCTCTGCACTTTGGGCAAAAGACAGCCAGAGTTGCTTCTGCTTCAGCCTGCTTCTTCTTAACCTGCAAAGTGTCAATTTGTGAAGCAAAAGAGCTTAACATCTCAGTTTTAAATTCCTCAAGTAAATTACCTATTTCAGCTCTTGTTTCTCCTCCATTGGCCGATTTCTGCACTCTTGAATAGGTGGAATCTCTTGTTCTGTTTCTTGCAGCTCCCCTAGAACACCTCTTAGCAAGTTCACAAATCTCATCATATGATTCCTTAGATATATCTCCCTTGGCAAGCATGTTCAACATATCTAAACAATCATCCCTTAAACCTTTAAGTAATATGGTTTTGCGAATTTCCTTACTTATATTCGGATGATCGGACCTTTGTATATTGTACTGCAGCCTTTCTATATAGTCCTCCGGACTCTCATCCGTCTTTTGTGTCATATTGAATAGTTCATCCTTCTTTTCTCTCGTCCGGCAGTAGTCTTGATATTTAAGCAGAAATTTCTGTTTCATCTACTCCCATGTTGTGATCACCTGACTTCCAAGGCTCATGAACCATCTTAAAGCATTCCCTTTTAAGGTGGCTGGAAACAGTTTCAACTTTTGAGCATTAGTAACATAATCATAATTTCTGCATAATATATCAAATTCAAAAAGAAATTCATCCGGATCCTCAGAGGATAAACCATGAAAGTTAGGTAAAGCAGACAATGGAATATTTTTCATAGGAGTTATCCCTGCAGGAAGATCACTGATAGGAAATCCCAAGGTAGAGAGGGAATTTTCATCCCTTCTTTCTCCTTCAGGATCTACACGTCCTCCACCAAAGAAACCATCATTGTTTCCTTCCATTGTTGGCTCTCCTACTGCACTTGCTCGATCGTCAAGATCTTCTATTGGCTCTTCGATGTTTTCTACCGGTCGTCCAACGCTTTCTATTATTTACTCAATGTACTCTACTGATTTACTAACACTTTCCTCTGACTCTCCGACGCGATTCTTTTGGGACCTTCTATATTTTCGGGACACAACTTCTCGTGCCTTAATCGATTGGGGAGTGCTGAAATTTTGATTTTCAAGAACTTAATCTCTGCGATGATTCAGCCTTTGATACAATCTCGTCAATGAAAGTCTTTCTTCCTCCCCTTCCTTCGCCTTTGCCACCTGTGGGGTTAGTTTTCTTCTGGGTTAAGTATCTATGCAATACGCATTTAAACGTTAATGCTTTTGAAATCTATAGTACCTTCCCCCGACTGCTTGGCGCCAAAATATTCGTCATGTTAATTGCTGCAATTCAGCTCAAATAAATTGTCAACTGAGGGAAGTCTTTTATTTCCAGAATAATCACCCCTTTTGGATATGTGCTCAATTTCAAAAGCGAAAAAATGTTGTAGTAAAAAAACACAATTATTAATCTCACAAATCTCTAAAGGTTCACACTACTGTTTAATCAAGAAGCTGAAGTCAATTAAGTTATAGCGAGAAATAATTTCTGGCTGCCAGGTTACAATCAAACCAAAGGAAAACCAATCGCAAGGGAGAAAAATCAATCGACCTTTAGAGCAGGACCCTATTCCTTGGTTAGGAACTTCAGCACCTGATGCCTGACACTTAATCACACTGTATGAAAGGTAACTTCAAGAGACAAGACCCTATTCCTATGAGCAGGAACCTTCAGCACTTGTTCTCTTGTTTCTAATCACACTGCAAAAAAGGAAGGCAATTAATGGGAGCAGGACCCTATTCCCTTATACAGGAATCTTCAGCACCTGCTTCCCAGCATCATACATCCATACAATTAATAGAAATGGATTTCTCAACTTCCAAGAGTGAATGCATTCAATACATGCAGCGCTAAAGAAACAGAGTATTACTAAACTGTGTAACTAGTGTCCAACAACAGAATTAAAGTGAAGTGCAAATAACATAAAGAATTAAACAAATTACAGGAACAAAAGGGGTGAATCTTGTGAGGAAGGCAGGCCCTTTCCCTCTCACAAGATTCCCCTGGGGAAAGAATTAAATCGGAACGCTCAAAGGAAGAATTTATTCATCTGTCAAAATAATTGATACATTACAAATGGAGACTAGCTCCAGTTCTCACACAATACTCTCCTGTAGCTTTACAACCATTGACTCCCTACTAATGATGATGTCTCCTCTTTTTAAAGAGGAGACATCTTCTAATTACATGAAGCAAGATCATTATCTCAAAATGTTTTCCCAAACGAGGACTAATACATTCTTCAGAAAAGATCTTGTTACAACGGGGGAACAACACGAATGTATCTTCGGGGATGATCCAAGTGCTTAGTGTCTTCATGCTGTTCTTCTTTGTTTCCTAGTTCTTCCCGAATGTAGATACATGGTGGAATTTGCGTGCTTAACATTTTGTTTAGGCAAGCTAATTAAATTTGTTTTGACAACGGCCGCTTGTTCCTAGCAACGCATATAACTATCTGCGATCTTTGGACTTGTGTTAGCAACGATACACTTCAATTAATGATAAAATATAAGAGTATTATGGAATTAAATGTAAAACAGATTAAATGTATAATAAAGAAGAGGATTGTATATACCTTGGGATAAAGTAGATGAGAAATGATAATGGAATCCTTTCTAATCATGGTTTAAAAAGTAAAATGGTGTCAAAGTATATAGCAAAAATGATATGGTGAGTCCTATACATATATATTCTGCCTTTTATGAAGAGAACCCGCGTATAGATTTATTAACTTTTTAGGTGTGCGGTTCTTGAGGATGGATAAAGCTGGAATTTCATCCTTCACTTTAGCAAGATTTTTTTCCGGATTATGATCCATGACTGCTCATGGATCTAGAAGAAACAGACATTTCGAGGATCTAGAGATCACTCTTTATCATTTTCTTCATGGGTGCACTATTAATTCAGATCAATCATTAAATAGTTACCCATTCCACACAGATATAATTCAGAGTGAAGTATTCATTAAAGCTCAGACACTTGCACAAACTTTGCACAATGAATTTCTTCTCCTTAAATAGATTTAGCCTTTGACAATACCATGAGTCAAAACCACATTACTTCCGATGGTATTCCTGGACGGGATCAAATAGACAATCCAACGCTCAATAAAATGGGCCAATACCAAGGTAAAGTCCCCTAGTTTTACAAATTTAGAGCGCAATTAGGCATACGCGACTTGGCACGTACTTTTCCGCGTGCATACACAACTTCTCCTAAACAAACCTGCGCTGTGCTTTGTGACACGGACACTCCTCATTGTTACGGCCCCGCTAATTTTCTATCAGGTCTCTCTGGTGCTTTTCTCTGGTACTTGTAGAACATCAGATTTACATCAATAATAAACTCATCCAAACATCGAGGACAAATTCATCAAGTAGGCTTCCATCATCTTCATCAAATGGGTTGCTGTCAAGAGACAACTTTCTGCATCAAGTCACCAAATCACCAACAATCTCCCCTTTGGACTTGATATTGCTTCTTCTGTGCTCGATGACCAAGGTAGTCCAAAAGCAGATAGATACATTGATTGTAACCATGATATTCTCTACTATTCAAACACCATGTTACTCTCCCCCTTTGACATCAGGGGCAAAGGGCGGATTTAATGAAGAGCGTTGTAGATCTGATGTGCACTGAAGTTACCATGCTCCCCCTGAGTTCAAGCTGAATCTTCAACCATATTTATCAAAGAAGTACATGACTCTATGACCTTCCTATCACCAAGGAATCATACTTACATCAATGATCCAACCAAGTGGATTTACATATGAGACTCAAGTACCCAACCAAGTGGGTTTACACATTTTGACTCAACTATCCAACCAAGTGGATTTATAGAAATTGAACAAGTCCTTTACATGACTGAATATTACAAGTTTACATCATAGGTTTCAACATGACCTTTTCATCAAAATACAAATATGACTTTTATAACCAAAACTAAGAAGACCTCAAGAGAGAGATCATATTTCGGAATCATCATAATGCCAACAATGCATAATACTCAACAAAGCTAATGCTCCCCCTGAAACCATAGATCTGTTCTTGAGTCAGTTTATTCCTTCATCTCCCCCTTAGCTTGTGCAACCTGAACACTTTCAATCAGTAGATCATCAGGGCATCTTCATCAAATATCAGAGAGTGAAACAGAACTATGAGAGCTGAAACATCACCAGAGATACCATACAACACCATAGCTTGTGCTGAAAAATGCTGACCCACAACAATTGTCAGCAATCAACCATACGCAGCTTTCAGTGTATAAAATCGCATATATACGTGACTGTATTTCAGGAAACCCGCGTATCCAATTTAATCTTCTGAATTTAATCAGATCTGATCTTCTGAGAGGCAGAGACAACACCCAGCTTCTGTCTGAGGTATTTGAATGCTTCCCTAGGCAGAGGTTTGGTAAATATATTAGCAACTTGTTCTTTGGAGGGAACATACTCCAACTTCACCTTTTGTTCAAGCACTTGTTCACGTAAGAAGTGATACCTGATGGGAATGTGCTTGGTCTTCGAATGCATAACAAGATTATTTGAGATACGTGGCACTTGTATTATCACACATAATTGAGATAGGAGGTGAACAATTGATTTGAAATTCTTGTAAGGTTTCAATCATCCAAAGAAGTTCAGTGAAACATGATGCGGTAGCCACATATTCTGCTTCTGCTGTAGATAAGGCAATAAATTTTTTCTTCTTGCTAAACCAAGATACTAACCGAGGCCCCATATAGAATGCACCACCACTAGTGCTTTTTTAATCATCAACATTTCCAGTCCAATCTGCATCGATGTAAGCATGAAGAGTAAGATTAGAATTCTTTGGATACCATAGTCCAAAATCTTGAGTTCCTTGTAGATATTTTAATATTCTTTTGATAGCCTGAAGGTGAGACTCTTTTGGATTAGCTTGGAATCTTCCAACAATCCCAACTGCATGCATAATGTCTGGTCTAGTCCCAGTGAGATAGAGTAGACTTCCAATCATAGATCTGTATTCTGGTTGATTCACCGTGGGAGAATCATCATGAGAACTGAGATTACATCCGGTTATCATTGGTGTACTTATAGGTTTTCATTCTTCCATGCCATACTTCTTCAGAATTTTCTTAAGGTATTTTTCTTGTGATAAGAATATACCATTTGTCATTTGATGTACTTTCAAGCCAAGGAAGAATGTTAGTTCCCCAAGTAAATACATTTCAAATTCTTGCTGCATAATAGAAGCAAATTTTTGACTCATAGATTCTTCATTACTTCCAAAGATGATATCATCAACATATACAATCACAATCAATAATTTATCATTTTCAATTTTTGTGTATAAGTTGCTATCAGCAGACCACTTTGTAAATCCTTGTTGATGAAGATATTTGTCAAGACGATAATACCATGCCCTTGGAGCTTGTTTGAGACCATATAGAGCCTTTTAAGTCTACAAACAAGATTTTCATCATTTCCCAAAATGAATCTTACAGTTGTTCTATATAAACTTCTTCTTCTAGATCACCATTGAGAAATGCGGACTTAACATCCATTTGATAAAATTTGATTTGTTGGAAGCTTGAAAAGGCAAGAAACATTCTTATGACTTCAAGTCTAGCTACGGAGCAAAGTTTCTTCAAAGTCTATACCTTCTTGTTAGAATATACCCTTTGCAAACAAGTTTAGCTTTGTTTCTTATAACATCCCCATTCTCATTTAACTTGTTTTTGAATATCCATTTAGTTCCAATGACATTTTTATCATGTGGTCTTTGTACTAATTCCCAAGTGAGTTCTTTTTCATTTGATCAAGCTCTTCATTCATGGCCTGAATCCAACATTCATCTTTGCTAGCTTGATTGACATTGTGTGGTTCAATAGTGGATAGAAATGCCAGATAGCTAGAAGATCCCACAAGAGTCCTTCTTGTTTGTACACCAGATCCCTTGTCTCCCAAAATTTCAGATTCTGGATGATTCTTTTGAACATATCTGGATGGAGCTTTTTCAGATAAATCATCTTTGGGTTCTTCATTGGATCCACTGTCTATATCATTTCTATTTGATGTAGAGGGATATACGTCATCTTCGTCTTCATCTGTTGTTTGTTTTTCTTCTTTTGGATCTACAGGAGACTCATCAATAACAACATAAATACATTCAACAATCTTTTGAAGTCTTTTATTGTAACATTTATATGCTTTACTCGTAGAGGAGTAACCAATAAATATTCCCTCATCTGCTCTAGGTTCAAACTTACCAAGTTTTTCATCATTGTTTTTGATAAAGCATCTGCTTCAAAAAACTCTAAAATGCTTCACAGTGGGAGGATTACCATACCATAGTTCATATGGAGTTTTATCACTGTTTACTCGAATATGTGCCTTGTTAAGAATATTTGCTACCATGTGTGCTGCTTCTCCCCAAAAAGTGTCAGGTGTTCCAAAATCATCAAGCATAGCTCTAGCCATTTGTTGAACTTTTCTATTCATTCTTTCTGCTACGCCATTTTGTTGTGGAGTGACTACTACAGAAAACTATCTTTTTATGCCATGTTGTTCACAAAATTCAAGGAATTAATCTAATGTATATTCTCCTCCTCGATCAGATCTGAGACACTTGATTTTTAGGTCTAATTCATTTTCAACCAATGCTTTGAAGATCTGAAATTTCTCAAATGCTTCATCTTTGTGTTTAAGTAACCCAATCCAACACATTCTAGAGAAATCATCAATAAATAAGATATAGTATTGTTCACCACATGGTGAATTTTTCCTCATAGGTCCACATATGTCAGAATGAATGAGTTCAAGAGGCCTACTTGATGATCCTTCCTTGGCATTAAATTGCACTCTGGTCTGTTTACCAAATTGGCAAGATTTGCATATGATACTTTCGGGTAGAGTAATATTGGGAAGACCACAAACAGCTTTAAGTCTGCTTGATTTGTTGATTTGAGAGAAGCTCAAATGCCCCAACCTTCTATGCCATAGCCAATTTTCTGAAGATTTGCTCAAGTAACACTGATCTTTGCAGTTCTTCAATACATACAGGTTGCTTGGAGTTCTTTTTCCTTTTATAATTGTTTTGTATCGAATCCCACGTATCACACATTCTTTTGAACTAAAGACAACTTTAGTTCCTTGATCACACATTTGACTTACACTTAATAGGTTATGTCTTAATCCATCCACATACATGACATTATTAGCTTTCACCTTTTCTTTTTAGAAAAACGAGACCCTTTTCCTTTAATGACGACGGGTGTATCATTTCCAGAATGTAACATTCTTTTCTTTTTCTAGAGCATTATATGCAAGAAGTTTGTTTTTGTCACTTGTCATATGTCTTGAGCACCCACTATCGATGTACCATTGATTTTCTTCACCTTCTGCAAATAATGCTATCCCACAATTTTCAACTAGCGGTTCTTTCTTTTTCCACACTTTAGAGCTTGAGGGAACATGTTCTTTTGGCTGGATCTTGTTCCTGCATTCAAATTCTTCATGGCCAAAGTTATTACAATAAGTACATTCAACTTCACTTTGTAGAGGAGAAAAATTGTTATAGGTATTCTTCTTTGGTTCAATATTCAACCTTTTCTTTCTTGCTTCTCTTGTCATGATGGTTTTATATGCAACACATTGAATAGCTTTATGACCAAAATTGTGACAAGTGAAACATTGCCCATTGAAGTAGAAATTTCTGCGATCATGGAATCTTCTATTTGAATTTACCTGTTGGTTGAAGTGTCTTTGAAAGCTATCTCTGTTAGTGTTCCTTGAATTGAGATGGTCCTGCTTTCCCTGTAGAGATCCTTTATTCCCTTGCTGAGTGGCTGAATGATGTAAACCACCTGTAACTGCTTTTAGATAGTTTGGTGCTGAAGTTTGAGAAGATTCTCCGGTATATCCAAGACCTGTCTTTATAAGAGGAGAAAGTTGTACCTTGATGATCTCATCTAAGGTTTCAGATCCTTTAGCAAATCTAAGATTCAAGGTTTTTGCTTTCTCAACTTCTTTTCTTTGACTTACCACTTCACATTCTAGTTTTTCAATATGTTTCTTTGCTTCTTCAAGCTGATTTTCAATGGTCTCTCTGATTATCTTTTGTTCTTCTAAGCGTAGTTTGAGTTGATTATTTTCTTCAAGAAAATCGTTTTCCTCTAGAGCATCCATAAAAGTATCCTTTTCTTCTCTAGATTCAATACCACGAAGTCTAAGATCTTGTTCACATTCTTCCTCACTATCAGATAACCCATCACTGTCTTCATTAGTATAGTAACTTTTCTTAGTGATAGATTGGTTCTTATTCCTTCTTGCTACTTCTTTCCCTTTAGTAGATGTTTCTTTATAAGGACACTTTGTAGCATAATGACCAACTCTTCCACAATCAAAACATTTGAAAGGAAGCTTACCTTTGAATCTTCCGGTTCCTAGTTGTAGTCTTCTCACAAAGTTTTCTTAATCTTCTTCTGAGATATATCTTGGTCCTTCTGCCTTTTGAACATATTTCCCTTTTGTAGAAGCTTTAAAAACAACTTCTTTGACTTCAGATGGTCCTCCTCTCCTCATTTCATATGCAGTCAGTATGCCATGAAGTTGCACCACAGTAAGAGTTTGAAGATCCTGTTTTTCTCCAAGAGTAGAGACTTTTGATTCAAATTTTGTCGTTAGCGATCTTAAGATTTTCTCAACCAAAGTAGATTCCATGAATGTTTCTCCTAGATTTCTCATACGATTTACAACATCATCAAGACGTAAAAAGAAGCTGGCAATATTCCCATCACTATGCATTTTTAAATTTTCATAATCAATTCTGAGAGTTTGAAGTTTTGCACTTTTTACCTTTGCATCACCTTCATAACTTAGAATGATTTTGTCCCATATCTCCTTTGATGTATTCATCTGCATAACCTTGAAAAATTATGATTCAGTTAGACTTCCGGTTAGAGCATTGAACGCTCTTGCATTTGATTCATAATCCTTCTTTTCAGTTGGATCTGTTGGTATATGAAATTTGGATATTGATATCCTTGTTCAACGATGGCCCATATATTTGCTCCCATAGGCCAGAGATATGATCTCATCCTTATTTTCGAGAATATTAAATTACTTCCTTTAAAGAGCGGAGGCTTGATAGATTATGTTCCATCTTGATTGCTCATCTTGCTTGATCTTCCTTCTAGCGGTTAAGCTTTTCGAGAAGGACCGGCTCCGTTACCAATTGTTGGGAAAAATACTAAAAGGGGGGGGGGGGCGGTGAATCAGTATTAGTGCAGACAACAAAATATTTAATTTTTCTTACTTTTAAACCCATACGCTACTTTACTGAACAAAACTCGTGTATACACACGGATAACCAGAAGGAAACTAGCGTATGCACAGAGATCTAATTATGCACTTAATTCTTAACTTAGATCATTGCCTTAATTTCGGCCAAGTCGAGATGTGAAGTAAGCGATGAAGCAGAACTGTGAAATCATCACACATCATCGACACACATGAACACCGGATTTAAGGTGGAACCCAATTCGGGAGAGAACCACATTTGTCGTCGTCTATGTCTTCTTTGTCCTTTATTATATAAAGAAAGCATCTTACAACCATGTACTGGCGCAGACTCATACCAGAATGCAGGCACCCACCTGCAGAAGGCTACAACCTTCTCTCTTTTACCAGCCTCTCCTGGAAGGGAGCTACAACCCCCTGCTCTCGTTTACCAACCTCTCCTGGAAGGGAGTCACTACCCCCTGCTCTCGTTTACCAGTTATCACTGGAAGGGAGCTACTACCCCCTTACTGAAAGCTTCAACCCTCAGCACCACTGCAGACCACGTTTCATCAATTTTCAAACTGGATCAAACAGCTTCAACACGACCCTTCACTTATCAACCATCATACTATGCCCATAGCTTCAAACAGAACAATGAGACCACTGTAACCAAAATATCATAGATAACCCAGACTTCAGAATAGATATGCATATGTAACCTCAGCCTAGACCATTCAATGATTCAAATATCATACGCTACTTTTATTCACTGAAGTAGCGTGTATACGCGCTTTCATGTTTACCAACCCGCGTATACCTTTGTGCAAACCCTAATTGCTCATACGCACTTTTCATTCATCGATACTACGTATATACGCGCTTTTTATGAAGAGAACCCGTGTATAGATTTGTAACTTTTCAGGACTGTGCAGTTCTTTAGATCAGATAAACAACTCAGAATTCATCCTTCACTTCAGCAAAGATTCGCCAGTTCATAGATCTAAAAATTCCATCATGAGATCTAGAAGAAACATAGACATTTCAGATCTAGAGATCCCTCTTTATTATTTTCTTCATGGGTGCACTATTAATTCAGATCAATCATTAAACAGTTACCCATTCCATACAGATATACTTCAGAGTGAAGTATTCATTAAAGCTTAGACACTTGCACACCCTTTGCACAATGAATTTCTTCTCCTTAAATAGATTTAGCCTTTGACAATACCATGAGCCAAAACCACATTACTTCCGATGGTATTTCTGGACGGGATCAAATAGACAATCCAATGCTCAATACAATGGGCCAATACCATGGTAAAGTCCCCTGGTTTTACAATTTTAGAGCGCAATTAGGCATACGTGACTTGGCACGTACTTTTCCGCGTGCATACGCAACTTCTCCTAAACAAACCCGCGTATGCTTTGTGACACACACTTTTCATCATTGTTCTGGCCCTTACTGATATTTCTTTCTCTGGTACTTCTGAGCTGCTTGTAGAACATCAGATTTACATCATTAATAAACTCATCAAGCTTCAAGGACAACTTCATCAAGTAGGTTGCCATCATCTTCATCAAGTGGGTTGCCATCAAGGACAACACTTTGCACATCAAGTACTTAACATAACACATCAAGTTCCCAACTGTTTACAATGAATCATCATGCCTTATATAACAAGCAAGGAAGAGGAAAACCAAAGAGAGTATCTAGAAGCCTATTGGCCAACAAGAAATATCCTTAGCTGTCCTTGAGGCTTTGCAAAGCCCAAGGCACAAAAATATCTAACAAATATATTTTCCGACTATAAATGAAAATTAAATTTACTTTTATGCCTGACATGCCTTTGAAAAATTTATAAACGCACATTCTCTCCAGTCACCCATAGGAGCGCATCACACTGTGTCAAACTCTGAAATTATGCCAGGAGCGCAACACAAAAATAGGCCTTTTTGCAGTAGTGTTTTAGAGGCCTTCCCGATGTCAGAAGAGGCTTCGTGATGGCTCGTTGGAAAGCCATTGAAATATAATTTCTAGATATACCTTTATTTATTCAATCTTACCTTTGAAAGTTACCCAAAAACTAAAAATTCAAAGACTATCAGGAGTGCAGCACATGCTCAGAAAAGTGGGCAGAAAGGTGAAAAATTGAGTGTTTTTGACACTTTTTGGGGGTAAAAAAAACTCCAATCGAGCTGAAATTTGGTGAGCATACTCCTATTATGATGGGGAATCAAAAAATTTAAACTGATCCTCTTGAATATGCCCCGGGAAAAAGCACATCATAGGGTGTGATGCCCTCCTAGCCTCAAAATTTGCAAAAAACAAAAATTTGTTCAATTTTTCTCAAAATTGGTAGGTAGGTGCCTCATGGGTCCCTGGAGACCTGTAGAGAATCTTGGGCCAAAATACCAAGCCTAGCTTGGTATTTTTAATATTTTGGTGTCGGGCCCTCATTTTGGGTAGTTTTGAGTTTTTTCCTTGCAAAGTGGTTTCTTCGTTTATAGTGCTCAGTCATTCTTCTTTGCAAGTTCAAATCTCTGTTGGCCTTCTCTTGTTTGGTCTCAAGATGTATGTTGGCCCTTTCAAGCCATGATTCTCTGTTATGCTCAATTTCCATGGCAAGGAGTTTAGTGAGGGGAAATTGTTGTGCTTGGGTTGATTCTTGCTCCCTTTATCGTGCCAAAGCCTTTCTTAGACCCATAGTTCTAGGGCTCTGTCTAGACTGAACCTCCTCATCCTCACTTTCTTCATAGGCGCCCATGTACTCCTCTAACTTTACCTATGATCTTTGAGCCTCTTTCTGGTATTTGAGCACCCTTTCTTCATAGATGGCCTACTGGCCACTCATTTTTTTTTCTGCATTTGTAAGAAATGAATGACATCCTTAGCTCTCTCTAATTCAGCCTCCAAATTTCTGATCTGTGCATTCCTATCTTGTAGGAGAGAGTTTTCAATTCTTGTTTCATTTTCCTCATCACTGTCTATGTGAATGAGCTGAAATTATCTCTCCTCTTCATGATTGTCTTCTTCCTCTTTTACTTGTTCTTTACCTTTGTCAATCATTTGAGTTGAGGAGGATGGCATGGCCCCTTGCCCTTTAGAGGTAGCAAACACATGCCTCACTCCTCTTTGATAGATAATGGGGAAAGGTGTAACAAGTTTCATTTGCAAACTTTTATTATTAGTGAAATTAGGACTGCTTCTTTCCTCATGTATTATCTCTATGAGTGAATCCTTTTCACCTTGCCCTTGACTGCCCTTTTGATAAGAAGTCTCACTATCTCTTATGCCATCGTCACTGTCAAGACCTTTAGGACTGTCATCCTCTATTTTTGCAATGTTAGAGGTGTCTTCATCATTGCTGGGTATATCTTCATTTCTATGACTGTCCTCTTCTTTATATTTTGACCCACTGTATTCACTATCTAACTCAGACTTTGTATCACTGTTTGCACTCTTGGTAGTGTCACTGTCTTGGGCATTCTCATCAGCCTTTCCCTTACTGTGATGGTTATTTTCTTCTTCACTAGGTGAGTTTTCTAGGCTGGTTTCTTCTTCACTGTCCTGTTCATCATATTCATTGCTTGGCTCATGATCTTCATTGTTTTTCTCATTGAAATCAATTTCAAACTCCACTTCTTGGCTGCCATTTCCATCTTGGTCAATTTCTTCCTTGTCCTCTTTGCTGCTTTCATATGCCTCCTCTCCACTGTCCTTTGTATTTTCAATGTCACTTTCTTCATTGTCTACTTCTATTCCTTGACTATCATTTATTTTTTGACTGTCACTAGCCTCACTGTTTTGGTCTTTTTGTACCTCACTGTTTTCCTCTTGATAAGTTGCCTCTGACCCTGTGTCCTTGGAGTCATCCTCTTCACCTTCAGACCCATTGTTTTGGCCATTTTTCTCATCATCTGGCTGACTGCTTTCTTCATTTGCATCATCCTCTCCCTCACTACTTTCTTCATTTGCATCACTAATTTTATCACTTTCTTTTGCATCACTGCTTTCTTCTTGCCCATCTCTACTTTCTTCTTGGCCATATTCCTCTCCTTGACTACTTTCTTCAATTTCATCATCCTCTCCCTCACTACTTTCTTCATTTGCATCATCCTCTATTGTGTAACCAGCTCCAAAAAGAGAAGAAAAGAGATATCAACGCCCTAGAAATAAGCCACTTCAAGGGGGAAACCTCCAATACATTACATAAATGAAAAATTCTTGGATGATACAAATGACCAAAACCTCCTTCTATATATAGGAGTCCATGGGGCCACAATATAATCCTAGTGGGGCCACAATGTAATCCTAGTCAACCTAACAATAATAATGTAAGGGCACAATAATAACAATATGGGGGTTACAGGGGTACAACAATAACAATAAGGGGGGCTACACTAACATAATAAGGGACTACACTATTAATATAGGGACTTAACATGCCCTCTCCTTCAAACAAGTGTTGTCCTCAACGCTTGATTATTTCTTGATGCTTCTGTATAAAATTCTCATCCTCCCATGTGAAATATTTTACAGGAAAGTTCTTCCACTTGCTGAGATACTCTGAAATTGATCGTACTTGTTGAGTTCTTGTTTCTATGACTGCTTCATAACTTCTTTCGATGTCATGTTGATCTTCCTGTTGTTTCATTAGATTCTGCACCAAAGTTGGGTTATCCTTTGAGAGTTGGAGAAATTGTTGTTGATGCTCGATGTGATCTTCCACTAATTTATCATCCATATTTGCTATTATTTTATCCTTCAAACCATCCAAATTAGCCTCCATTTCTGCTTTTAAATCATCTATTTCATCTTCAATTTCTCTTCGTAAGATCGAAACTTGTTGCACTTGGTACCGTAATTTTGATATCTCATACTGCAACTCTTCCTCTTCATGCGTCATAGTATAGATTTTTGAGAGATTAATGGGTATGGAATTATTTTTAGGGGCCATTTTATAATTCAATACTAATATCTATTATAAAATATGCCCTTGCAGTCAATTCAACTTGATTCTTCAAGACTTATGCAATTTGGAAAAAACATATGCACCTTTTACTTGCTTTCGAGTAGCTCGATATTGAAATTGGATTATCTCTGTGATTGTGGCTCTTCAATATCTGAAATTCAACACTGGAGTCTCCCTATAAATTCTCTTTTGAATGCCACAGGTCTGACTTGGTTTGGATTCTCCAAGACAAAGTTATGTCCAATCTCCCACAATGACCTAATTATGGACTGGTTCAGTATAGCGAACTTGTATGGCTTGAAACGTGTCACTGTTTCATCCTTCACCTCTGAAATTGATAGAAAAGAAACTACAGTCCATGTAATTGCGACCACTTTTTATGGCACTCCAATCCGATGCTCAGAGAGAGAGTTATTGAAATTTTCCCACGATCACCTCTTTGAGATGAAATTCAGGAGCTTGAAAAAGGACTACCTTCCACAGATCATATCTCCAAAAATATTGCGAACCAAGCTCTGAAATTTTTTGAAGACTTTCCTCAGGCTTTCATCTTCGCAACAAATGAATTTTCAATTCTGAACCTTCGTAGAAAATAATTTATAGAGAAAATTCCACGATGACCTGTTTGGAGCAGCGAAACCCTAGAATCCAAAGCTTTGATACCAAATGTTGTGTAACCAGCTCCAAAAGGAGAAGAAAAGAGATATCAACGCCTTAGAAATGAGCCACTTCGAGCGGGAAACCTCCAATATATTACATAAATGAAAAATTCTTTGATGATACTGTTGGAGTTCCCATGTTTTGGCTAGATTGGCAAGACCAAAAGATGAGACAACATCAGAACCACTTTTGGGCCCTAGGATCTAGCCCTCCTGGACCCGGAGAGGGATCTCTCCAATAAAGAAAAGAATGATGTATCTTTGAGAGCTCAAAATGAGATGTTAGGCTAGGTATGAAGCACAAAGGGGGTTTCAAATGATTTGGTTGGTTGGTTGCTGGGTTGGTTAGGAGATCATAAACTGAGAAGGTAATGGGAGAAAGGAACAAGGTAGCAGGATATTTCAACAAAGGAGATAGGCCAAGAAAGTGCCATCCATCGGGCTATGGAGTCATGAAAGGTAATTACATGCAACAACTAGTCAAGGCTTCCAAAGGGCAAGTCATCTATACTAAAGGATCTTTTAGATAGATGGTGGAATGGAACATTAAGGATTGAAGGTGAGAGAAGGAAAACAGCCAAGTTTCTGTCTATAGATCAGGTCAGAGGTCATTTAACTCTAGACCTGCTTGGACATACTCAAAGGTAGCTCTCAAAGAGGGACAAAGGGGCTGCTTATAGATCGGACCAGAGGTCATTTAACTCCAGGTCTGTTTTAGCAACTCCAAGGGAAAAACAGAGATAGATTTGACAAAGAAACATCCAACCAGCAAACCCCTAAGTTCATACATCAGCCAGTAGGCAATAACATCCACTGCACTAGTTAAACCACATGAATTCACTCTTAGATACACATAAAGTAGAAAAAATTAAATGTAGGGAGAGAAGGAACATAGGGCACCTAACAAGGGTGAATCCTATGCTATACTTCTATTGCCTACCAGAAGAACACGAAATAGTATGAAAATGTAATAAACAGAGTTAGGAAAAACATCACCAATAGTAATAGACTAGGATCTTGTGAAATATGCTTTGATTAATTGGTGAAAAACCAGTCATGCACAGTAAGCTCAATGGCTAATACAGTCCAGACTTTCTCCTCCCAGCCTATTACATACAACTACTCTGCTACTCCCTCCCACGACTATTCTAACAGTCAAGAAAGAATCCCTCTAACAACAACTGCCATAGCAAGGCAACAAGAACCATCTTTACAATGTGTTCTTCTGGATTCTTATAGGAAAAACAGAGCAGAAGAGGTAGGTGAAGAATTAAATGAAGAATTAACGCTCAGAAGAGGAGGAAGGCCGCAACCCATTATGCCTTAAATCTGTGCATCTACCTCTGGCAGTCTGGCTGCAGTATTAATGCCATTCTCTGTTGACTAGAAAAATAGGCGAAATACTGATGTTAGGGTCTCCATACCATGTAACAAATGCTTTTGATGGTGTAGGACTGCTGAAAGGGCATAAATCCTTATTTGGGCACAATGTAGACTGAAAAAATGATGTGTACCATGTCCTTTCATGGAAGAATGCTCTGCTGATAAGGAAACCCATATAATATTATCTCTCTGTGCATTGGATCGTCTAAGAGATCCACGGGGTCTCCCAATTTGTACTTTTGCCTTCCAAACATCCCTGCAGAAACCCAAAAGTCTTCTATTTTTTTCCTCGAGCTCTCTGCTGACCTTGTCTGTGAATTTCGAGCTTCAATGGCGCCGGAGGGTTGGTAAAGTTTTAAAATCTGTCCTTTGATTAATTAATGGCGCAAGAAACCCTCCAGACGCTTCCTGTAACATCAAGCTCTGAAAATAACCTCTGCACCTGGTCTTCATTGATCCCTCTGTCACGATGACAGAGATCGTGCATCATGGCAGTCATTTACTGTTGAAAACCCTACAACAACCCAATATCTGTGAAGAAGACAATGGATGGGGCGATGGATGCAGCGGGATGATGAGGGTGGATGCGCAGGTTGGTGACATGGCGGAATGATGCGGGTTTACAGTGAAATATGCATGGCATGGAGAAAGGTGGCGGAATGCAGTCGCAGGCGAAATTTCAATGAAAAACATTAAAAATGGCCCTTTTGGATGAATCGAAATGAATGGATGGGGAGATTTTACGGAGGGTACACGTGGGGATGACCTAGCGTACGGTGAAGACACGTGGACGGATGATGTGGAGGCCGGGGCGACTGTGGAAAGGTCAACAGTGGGCAGACGAATCTGGACCGTTGATCGTGGCGGAGATCAACGACGGAGGACGATGGACGGCAGGCCATGGCGTGAGCTATTGCGCATGCAACTTCATTAGACTTCGTGCATCTTGAGCGGGCGATGGCCCGTCCCAGATCGGACGGTCGACGATCATTTCGCTGGGCACACACGTCCGACAGATAATGCACGGGGGATGACTTTAACGGGCGGGAAAAGTGGTTTGGGAATCGTACAGAAGGACGCGTGGCGAAAGGTGAGTGGAATCGCTGGCCTCCGGGGAAAAACCACCAAGCGCGCGAGGGTGGTGCGGAATAAACTAGAGGTTTGTGAACAGTGAAAGTGGGGAGTGGGACCACCATGTTAGGCATGCTCCGCGCCGTTAGATCTAGAACAGATCAACGGTGGAAAATGCGCTCGAAGCGCTCTGGCTATGAACCATTGATCTGTGGATTTAAATGGACGGTGGAGATGGACTGCGGGGGGGCCAAGGTGTATGGCCATGAGATTTTGGAGCAACCCCCCGTAGTGAATAACAACCGTTAGATCGGGTTTTCCCACATCCCGAGGAGTCAACTATGGGGGCTCCATGGTTTGACTCTACGGACAGAGAAAAACCCCCGCAGGGAAAAAGCCTTGGTCACGACGCTAGGCTATATGGAGCGGAAAGGCGCTGGGCTAGCGGAGAAGGGGGCTTAGGCCTATTACAAGATCTGAAGTGGGTTTTTAACCCATTTCTAATGTATTTTGAGGCCCAAAGGGTAACGATAGGGAGATGGAGGGGGAAAATGGGGAAACAAAAGGGTGTGGGAAAAATTTGAAGGGGATTTTGGAGGGGTTTAGAGGGTTGATAAGGGGAAATAGAGGGGAGCAGAGACACTTTGACAGAAGGAGAAAAAAGGGAAAATGGACATTTTGCAGGGGTACAAGGGGTAAATGAATGCTTTGAGCTAGGGAAATAGCAGAGGGGATTTGTATAAGGCAATAGAGACCTCAAGGATGATGTGTCTTCAAGGGAGATGCATTCCTTGAAGGTCTCCAAAATGACATAGCCCCCTAGCTTGCTTGTCTAGAATTTCATAGGGGGGGGCTAACAGATACAAATGAACAAAACCTCCTTCTATATATAGGATTCCATGGGGCCACAATATAATCCTAGTGGGGCCACAATGTAATCCTAGCCGACCTAACAATAATAATGTAAGGGCACAATAATAACAATATGGGGGTTACAGGGGTACAATAATAACAATAAGGGGGGCTACACTAACATAATAAGGGGCTACACTATTAATATAGGGACTTAACATCCTCTCCCTCACTTCTTTCTTCATTTTGATCATCCTCTTCCTTACTACTTTATTCTTTGCCATCACTGCTTTCTTCTTGGCCATCTTCCTCTCCTTCAATGCTTTCTTCATTTTCTGATTTCTTAGCGGAAGGTGAATGAGGAAGTTCTATTTGAGGAAATGATTCATGTGAAGAAGATGAACCAAGGTCAGTGGAGGGTGATGGAGGTGTGTGAGGAGGATTTTGAGATGATGATGGTATACTTTATAGAGGGATGGGCTGTGGAGTTTTGAAATCATCATGGGAGATGAAAACCTCCCACGATATGCCTTGTTTTTCTAGTTGGTGTGATACAATCACATTGATGAGGGAATGATGAAAAAGGCTTGACATTTGTTGGGATGGAGGCCTATTTTACATGATGGAAAACATTTTCTCAATACTTTTGTAAAGGTAGTAGGGCATATATAACATCTTGGTTTTGGTGAAGCGCATGAGGAGACTTATGTGGTAGGAATAGGCTTTGGGGAACCTACCCTCGCAGGTGAAATATTTCATAATGATCTTCATTAGAAGAACATATCTGTCCAATAGATGAGAGAAGGGGAACATGGTTTTGCAATCAGCTTGAAAACTTGGTTTCAAGAATGGGTGATAGTGGCTTAGGTCCAGGTGCATTTGTTTGAACCACCTTTCTCCTATGCAAGGTATTCCAGTGGCCCTAGAGATGGCATTGGTGGTCAACTCAAATTTCACCCTGGCTAGGTGTACTTGATGATTATGAATGTTTAAGGCAAAGAGCTTGGTCAACTAAGGGTGACTTTGGATATTTTGTAGCTTTTTACAGAATTCATAGCACCCCAATTCTTGAAAACAGGAAAAAATAGTAGGGCAAGTTATCGGCTCTTCAGTGATTATAGGTTCAAACCTATTTGGCATCCCTCCTTCATTTTCTACTTTTTAGGCCTTTGAATTGCCTCATCAATGTCAACATTATCTTCTTTAGACATTTTGTTTTTTACCCTTGTGTGTAGGAAATTTAGCGTCCTAAATTGCTAACATAAATTATCAATCAGGGCTAGTAAAATGATGAAGTGTGGTGCACTATATGTGTGTAAGTGACCTCTTCCTTACTTCGTTGTATGTGTTTTTTTTTTTTTTTTGGGAACAGAAATGTAATCTACCTCCGGAGTACTCTCACTAAATTAACATGCAACTAGTCTATGGAATTATACAGCCCATCCTATTCATGATGAATGATATTTTGGAAGAGTTTGTAAAACAGTCCTGGCTGTATTATCCAATGCAATTGAACATAAACGTAAAACTGAAAGCAAATACAATTAAAATCTAAGACACCACAACTATTTCTTACTCATTGTTATGATATTTTGGAAGAGCTTTATAAGAGTAAGAATGGCTATGCCACTTAGTGTAAACAAGCAACTAAAACCTACAATACCACAGTTATGCCTTATTCATCATAATGATATCTTGGAAGAGTTTATTAGAGTAAGTCTAACTGTGATAATTAACGAAAGGAATTGCAACTAAAAATGCTAACTAACTCAACATAATACAACCAAATATTTTTCATCTGATAATGATATGTTGGAAGAGCGTTTTAAGAAAAATAATGATTGTAAGATAATGAGGATCTTTTAATCTAATTGCAAAACAGAAAATGCTAATTAATACAACATGATACAACCAAATCTCTTTCATCTAATATTGATATGTTGGAAGAGTGTTTTAAGAAAAGGAATGATTGTAATATGATGAGGATCTTTCAGTTAAACAAATAATGCAAGACATGAATTAAAAGCTAACAACACATAATTAAAAGCTACTTATCTAGAAAACATGTAGAATCCTCCTTGGATAGCAGGGGCCCTCTGCTACCAATTTGGTGAAGTCCTTCAGCTCCTTAAAGTTGTAATCAAAACAGCATCAAAGAACTGAATTTCTCTATTGAAAAACTCACAAATCTACATCCCATTCCATCTTGAACTTTGTTACAAAATACTCTCTATTCCTTTCTCTTTTCTCCTATTTTTCACTACTTTTTCATTACTTCCTCATTACCCATGATAAGAGAAAGCTTCTCCTATTTATACAAAATATGAGGCGTCATCTCATTAATGGGAGTCCATGAATCTCTCCCTCCATCTCTAGAGTTAAAATCAAAATAGGAAATGATAAGACACATGTCTTTCTAGAGTTTCAACACAACTAAGAAAGGAGACACATATCCTCTTAGAGTTTCAATACAACAAGGAAGTGAGACACATATCCTCTTAGAGTGTCAATACAACAAGGAAGTGGGACACATATCCTCTTGATCCCATAATCTTCTCCAACCAAATTCGAATTTTCCCTTAGAGTGCCACATAAGGGTCTTCTAAAAGTCTCCTTTTGACCTACACATGTCACAAAACTCATAACACATATATAGATATATGAAACTATGTTAATTTTCTAGTTTCTAATCATAAATTCACTTTAAATACATAAAATAAATAACTTTGGAAAACAAGGATCCTAACCCATATATTTATGAAAATGGTTACTTGATGTGGGGTTTTAGGTCAGATGGCTATGAAATAAGGCTAAATAGTTATGACATAATGGAAATATGTATGAATATGGAAAACACTTTTGAGACTCAACACCTTGCCTCAAAATATTTAAAGAGGATTGGCACTGCTTGTAGTGATGTGACAATGGTGACTAAGATGGTGAGGTTTCTAATTAGATCAAGGCATCAACATTTTGTAGGCCAAGTGTTTCTTTAGGATTTCACTACCTTCTCTAAACCAACTTTCAATTTTCTTTGTGACCTTATCTTTAGAAAAACATGAACATGAAGGAAAATTTCAAAATACCTCTCTTCTTGGGTGTGGAGCTTGATTATCTTGTTTACTTTGTATCACAACATTGGACCCCTGTACCTTAAAAGGGGAGGCAACGCCGCCCGTAATTAATCGCTGCCGTGGGGGGTCCAGGGGGGGCGGCGGTTTTTGGGGGCAGCGCCCCTGAAGCTAAAAACATATGTAAAATTGCCTTGTAAATGTATAGTAATTTCGAGTCAATCTGGACCGTTCATTAAGCAAATGATCTGACGGTAGAAGTTATGTTTAGATTAGGGTTTTTTTCCCTAGAAGGCAACCCCTCGTTCTTATGAGGGCATTGTATTGCGGTTGTGTATTGTATGTGTATTCTCGGAGTGAGAAACAGAGAGGGATACTGTGAGAGAGAACAAAGGATATTACAAAAAATATGTTGTAGGTTTTGTCTTTTCATTTTTGCTAGATAATAGAAAGGAAGGACTGGTTGTTCGGGGTGGACGTAGCCCAAACTGGGTGAACCACGTATATCTGTGTCTCTTTGGTTTTATGTGTTTTGTGTGCTTGTATTTTCTGCATATTTTATGTGTTGCATTGCTCCATAATATATAATTTTCTAACAACTGGTATCAAAGCCGAAGGTATATTTGGCTGATAAACTCGCAGGAAAGAAGGGTTCTTGGTTCGAGTGGGAGCATTGGTAGACGATGGTAAGTTTAGGGTCGAGAAATTTAACGGCCAAAACTTCCCGCTGTGGAAGATGCAGATGGAATATTATCTGTATCAGAAAGATCTATACCTACCATTGAGCAGAAAAACAAAGAAGCCGGCGGCCATGAAAGATGCGGAATGGAACATTCTCGATAGAAAGGCACTCGGAATAGTACGATTGTGTCTTGCGGCGTCAGTTTCCTTAAATATTTCGAAGGAAACAACAACAGAGGGTTTGATGCAGATGTTGGTGAAACTATATGAAAAACCCTCGGCCTCAAACAAGGTATTTCTTATGAAACGACTATTTAATATGAAGATGTCGGAAGGTGGATCTGTTGCATACCATTTAAATGAATTTAATACAGTTACCAGTCAGTTAAGTTCTGTAGGGGTAAAATTTGATGATGAAGTTAGAGCTCTGTTATTCTTGTGCTCATTACCAGAAAGCTGGAATGGTTTAGTTATGGCCATTAGTAACTCTGTCTCTGGATCTAGTACTTTAAAGTTTGATGATATTGTTGGTGCTATCCTTAGCGAGTAAATGTGACGGAAAAGCTCCGGTGAGACATCAGGTAATGCTTTGAGTGCAGAGTCTTGGGGAAGAAGAATGGAAAGAGGAAAGAGCTCGGGATATCGCAGTAAATCAAGGAAAGGCAGATTCAAGTCCAGATCGGGGATCGTGTGCTGGAATTATGGAAATAAAGGACACCTAAAGAAAGACTGTAGATCTCGAAAGGGAAAAGAAGGAGACACACAGCAAGAAAACAATCATGAAGCAAATGTGACAGGTGATGTGTTACAAGATGCTTTGATTCTTTCTTTCGAAAATGTTACTAATTCTTGGGTTGTAGATTCAAGGGCTTCATTCCATGCCACACCTGATAAGAAATATTTTCATGACTATGTTCAAGGAGATTTTGGACAAGTTCGTTTGGGTGATGATAAACCCTGTAAAATTGTTGGAATGGGTAAAGTTCTTGTAAAACAACAGAATAGAAACCAATGGCTACTAAAGGAGGTAAGGCATGTTCCAAATCTGCAGAAAAATCTGATTTCAACAGGGCAGTTAGGCAGTGAAGGTTGTGTGACAAATTTCACGAATAAAACTTGAAAGGTCACCAAAGGAGCCTTGGTAATAGCAAAAGGCGAAAAGGTTGGCACATTGTATTTATGCAATGGTATTTCTAACTCTATTAATGCTTTAACTTCCAGAGGAGCAGATGCAACATTATGGCATCATAGGCCTGGACACATGAGTGAGAAGGGAATGAAGATTCTTCACTTAAGAAATTTGTTGCCAGGATTGAAGAATGTTGATTTGGATTTCTGTGAGAATTGCATTTATGGAAAACAAAAGACAGTCAGATTTCTCAGAGTTGGGAAAGAAAAGAAGAGTGAAAAATTGGAGCTTGTGCATACAGATGTATGGGGACCTGCTCAGGTATCATCTCTCGGTGGCTCTCGTTATTATGTTACTTTTATTGATGATGAAACTAGAAAAACATGGATTTATTGTATTCAGAATAAATCTGATGTATTTGATACTTTCAAGAAATGGAAAGCTTTGGTTGAGATTGAGATAGGAAAGAAGTTGAAGTGTCTCAGATCAGAAAATGGAGGTGAGTATTGCAGCAAAGAGTTTGATAGGTACTGTTCAGAGCATGGAATTCATAGAGAGAAGATAGTTCCAAGAACACCGCAAGAAAATGGTGTGTCAGAAAGGACGAACAGAACAATCATGGAGCGTGCAAGGTGCATGAGATTGCATGCAGGATTTCCTTTACAATTTTGGGCAGATGCTGTAGATACTGTTTTTTATCTAATAAACAGAGGGACTTCAAGTTCCTTGGATGGTGGTATTCCAGAGGAAGCATGGACAGGTAAAAAGGTAAACTAATTTTTTTTAAAGCCTTTTGGTTGTGAGGCCTTTGTCCATATTAATAGAGAAAACAGAACAAAACTTGAGGCAAAATCAAAGAAATGTACCTTTATTGGATATGGTGCTAATGATTTTGGTTATTGCTTATATGATTATGAAAATCAAAAAATAATTAGGAGCAGAGATGTAATATTCAATGAAAAGGTCTTGTATAAGATTCAGTTGCAGAAAAAGAAACAGGAAAAAGAAAGCAAGGAATATGCGGTTCTTGACGAGATATCTGAAAAAGTAAAGGTGCCTGAAAATAATAATAATCAACAACCACAGCAGCAGCAACCACCACAACAGCAACAGGCACCTCAAACACCTGAAAGTGGTGTTAGAAGATCTACCAGGATAAGTAGACCCCCTGAACGATACTCTCCTTCATTATATTATTTATTATTGATTGATTCTGGTGAACTCGAATGTTATGAAGAAGCAATGCAAGTTGAAAGCAGGAAGAAGTGGGAGCTAGCAATGGATGAAGAGATGGACTCCTTAATGCATAACCAGACTTGGGACTTAGTCAGGTTGCCTGCAGGTAAAACTACATTGCAGAATAAATGGGTTTACAAGCTGAAGGAAGAAGATGGAGGAAAACAGAGGTACAAAGCTAGACTTGTGGTGAAGGGGTTTGCACAAAAGAAAGGTATTGATTTTGATGAAATATTTTCTCCCGTTGTTAAGATGAATTCAATCAGAACTATCTTAAGTCTTGTAGCAGCGGAAGATTTACATCTTGAACAGTTAGATGTAAAGACAACATTTCTCCATGGAGATTTGGAGGAAGAGATATACATGCACCAACCAGAAGGATATGAGGTAAAAGGGAAAGAAAAATTGGTGTGCAGGTTAAAGAAGAGCTTGTATGGCTTAAAACAGGCTCCAAGGCAGTGGTATCTAAAATTTGACAAGTTTATGTCCGAACAAGGTTATATTAGATGTCACTCTGATCATTGTGTTTATCTAAAAAGGAAAAATGATGGCAGCTATATTATATTGTTATTGTATGTATATGACATGCTTGTTGCAGGGTCTAACATGCAGGAAATAAATGTGCTCAAAATAAAATTGGCAAATTCATTTGCAATGAAGGATTTGGGAGCTGCAAAACAAATCCTTGGTATGAGGATAACTAGAGATAGGAAAAATCGTAAATTAACACTGTCTCAGAATGAGTACATAGAAAAGGTGTTGAAAAGATTTAATATGCACAATGAAAAACCAGTTAGTACACCTTTTGCTAGCCATTTCAAACTTAGTAAGGAGATGTGCCCAAAGACCCAAGAAGACATGGATTATATATCTAAAGTTCCATATGCATCTGCAGTTGGAAGCTTAATGTATGCAATGGTCTGCACAAGGCCTGATATTGCACATGCAGTGGGAGTTGTAAGAAGGTACATGAATAATCCAGGAAAAGAACATTGGATGGCAGTAAAATGGATTCTCAGATATTTGAGAGGTACCACAAATCAAGCATTATGTTTTGGTGGTTCAAACATTGCTCTACAGGGATATGTTGATGCAGATATGGCAGGTGACAGAGATAACAGGAGGAGCACTACAGGATATGTATTTACTGTAGGTGGAACAGCTGTCAGTTGGGTTTCAAAATCCAAAGTGTTGTTGCACTTTCAACAACAGAAGCCGAGTATGTTGCTGCTACAGAGGCTAGTAAAGAAATGATTTGGTTACAAAGGTTTATGGATGAATTAGGTAAGAAGCATGATATGGGCACACTATACAGTGATAGCCAAAGTGCTATTCATCTTGCAAAGAACTCAACATTTCATTCCAGGACTAAACACATACATCTCAAGTACCATTTCATACGGTCAGTATTGGAAGATGGAGAGTTGAAGCTGGAAAATATACACACTAGCCAAAATCCTGCAGATATGCTAACAAAAGTTGTAACCAGGGAGAAACTGAGAACATGCTCAGTTTAAATTGGTCTTCAAGGATGATGATGAAGATGAGAAACATCCAGGTTCAAAGAGGATTCATTGTCTAGCAAATGAAGGGTATGAAGGAGCTACACACCGCCTCCAAGGGTGTATAGATTTGTCGTGTGTGGAGTCGATTATCTGTTTAATTTGCACGCAAAGATGGACCCCCCGAGACGGTAAGGCGGCAACACCGCCTGTAATTAATCACCGTCGTGGGGGGTCCCAGAGCCGTTGTTTGTTCTTTGGTTGGTGGGCTCTTCGGCAGCGCCCTCGAAGCTAAAAACAGATGTAAAATTTCCTTGTAAAAGTATAGTAATTTCTAGTCAATCTGGGCTGTTCATTAGGAAAATGATCTGATGGTAGAAGTTATGTTTAGATTAGGGTTTTTTGCCCTAGAAGGAAAACCCTCGTTCTTATGAGGGAATTGTATTGCAGCTGTGTATTGTATGTGTATTCTCAGAGCAAGAAACAGAGAGGGAGACTATGAGAGAGAACAAAGGATATTACAGTGGATCTGCTGTAGGTTTTGTCTCTTCATTTTTTCTAGATAATAGAAAGGAAGGACTGGCTGTTCGGGGTGAACGTAGCCCAAACTGGGTGAACCACGTATATCTGTGTCTCTCTGGTTTTATGTGTTTTGTGTGCTTGTATTTTCCACATATTTTATTTGTTGCATTGCTCCATAATATATAATTTTCTAACATATCTAAATTCCTTCACAGCAGAAAAAACTAGCTCAAAAACATGCCTGGGTAGCTCAGGTCACCTCCTGAACAAAGATTCAAGAAATAGGCTGCACGCTGTGGCAGGAGTGCAACACATCCTCTGCATGCAGCTTGGGTCACCTCCTGAATGAAGACTCGGGCAAAGGCAGCACGTTGTTGCAGGAGTGTAGCATAGCCTCTGCACGCAGCTCGGGTCACCTCCTGAACATAGATTCGGGCAATAGGCTACACGCTATGGCAGGAGCACAACACCATATCTGCATGTAGCTCAGGTCACCTCCTGAATGAAGACTTGGGAAAAAGCTACACGTTGTGGCAGGAGTGCAGCACCCTGATGTCAGGTGGCCCTGGAAGGGTTTTTGTTTAGAGGCTTCACGTGGAGTTTTCTACAGGTGTGAATTGCCTCTGGATAGGAATGGAACGCCAAATGGAAAATAGCATAGGGAGACAGTACAGGAGCACAGTACCTGAGAAAATTTTCTCGAGCACTCTGGAGAAAAATTCGAAAAAACCCTCACTCCTTCTGCAAATATTCAAATGGTGAATGGGAGATGTTTTTCTGGAGCTGTTTTATACCCTTTGATAAAAATTAAATGCAAAACCCACTTTATAAGTTTTTTTCCCTTTTTATTTTTCTCACTCTGCCTTTTGACTACCTTTGGTCTTGTAGGGGGCATTTTGATAGGAACTTTGTTCTTTTCACTGCTGGAGGCCTCTTAAGGTTCTTTTCAAATTTATAACCTTCCTAAAGAAGCCAAGACTATGCCTCTCACCTATATTTGGAAAATGAACATTTTTTTATGACTTTTAACACCTATACACAACAAAATTATCATTTCTACAATTTCTCCCTGTGACTAATAATCTGCCATGTTTTCATCTTTAAGTAATGAAGAAAAAACCTCTTAGTGGGAGAAATACCCTAGTAGTAAGTATAAACAATAGTCTGGTATTTTGAGATGTGCCACCTTCATTTGAAACATTTTTTGTCTTGGCCTTATGAATTTTCTTATAAGAAAACACTTTTGACAGTCTTGTAAAGTGCCATTCATGTTCATCTATCTTTTGCAGAATAGTCATTTTATAAGGAGGCCCTTGTTGGGAGTTCCACTGCTCTGCCATAAACCAGGGGTATATCCGTTTCTCAGGCCACTTGAATATGCCTCTAACTATTCTTCAGAAAAAATACCCTTGAACTAACATTTCTTTCCTCTTTTTGCTGATACTCTTCATCATTTTTCTACCTTTGGTGTAGTGGAGTATTGATTTTCATGTCTGCCCTTCTTGATCTTCTTTAAAACCTTTGATTTTACCTTTTGATGAAGTGGAGTTAGTGCTTGTCTGCTAAACGCTAGAAGGTAGTTTTAAAACCCTTTGAAGCCATCTACTGTGATGAAGGAGGCTTCTTTGTCACTATTTGACCATCTTTTTCCATCTTCCCAAACTTCTGAGTTTTTTGGGATGCTTAGAAAAAACAAACAGTGTTTTCTTCTAAGTTTTCAAATTTTTTTTTATCAAACTCATCGCTTATGTCTAAGAAGTCTTCAATGATCATTTTAAGGGGTTGAGGTGTCCTTTGCCTTTGTAACCCTGGTATTGATTTATTTCTTGATCAAAATAGTGATTAAACTTGATTCCCATCAAACCCATACCTTACTGCTTTCTTCTTGGTTTTGAGTGGTTTTATTGTGATGGTGCCTCTCATTACTTTACCTCTTGCTAGGTTGATAGCCTTTTGAATCTTTTGTAGAAATGTAAGCAAGGGGCAGCTGTCCCCCTACAAAACTTGTGCTTCAAGCCAAAACCTTTTTAATGATATCTTTGATGAGTTTAAGACAAGATCGCTAGTCCTTTCCTTCTTTGAATGAAATTTCTTCATATAGGAAAAACAGAGTTTGCAGGGCACCAAATCCATCCTATGACTTTGTGAAACTCTAGGAGACCTAGTGGAGGCTTTCTGGGACTTGGCCTTTTGGACTGAAACCTAGAACCTGGGATTTATCAAGAGTGAGATAGAGTTCATAATAACTAATGTATTGAAGACCTGAAACCTAATGTACTTTATTTATTAAAGAGCCTACAGAGATAGTTTGAGACTATCAGTGTTTAGGAGTAGTTTGGTGGACACAACAAGCTGATTGATTGGTGAGATTAGGTAGTAGTGGGGTTCTTAGGTGAAACAAAAATAGGGGATTTGGGTCAAAGGTGACAAGTTATAGATAAAATGGGTGACATGGGTTCTTAATGGGTATTCTGAGACTGGTAAGAAAAGCTAGATAAGATGAAATGATAAAAATAGTGAAAATTTATCTTAAGGATAATGAAGGCAGTGAGATTTCTAGAACTCACAATGTCTATGAAATTTGTTTCTAGAAATCCTGGGATAATCATTTAGTCATCTAAACAGGTAAAAATTAGTTATGAATAACACATAACTCCAAGAAAAAACATCTATAAATATTTTTATCATCTCAATATATTTGTGCTTCATATCAGCTGAAAGAAACTTTGAAAGTTTAATCATTTTTGGCATAGCTATTGTACCAAGGTTACAACTCTCTACCTCTTCATCATCAGCTTGTATCCTAGGAGATTTGAACACACCGTTATGATAAAAAATCTTCTCAAGGGGTATGAGGCCTTTGGGTATAGAGTTATTCTTCAGCTATAACACTTTAGAATTTCCCTTAGATTCAACAAGCATGTTTTGCTGATCTACTTGTATATTTTCAAATTCTTCTTTCAGCTCAATAAAGTTCTTTACTTGTTGGTAATCCTCAAAGACTTGCCAATGGATAATGTTGTCAGGGATAGCTGGTCTATGGAAAACCTCAACCTCATATTTTTCAGTGGAGTGTATGGGAATGATGAAAATACTAGAAAAGACAGCTAGGGAGTTAGTAATGGAGTTTTGATCCCTAGTATTAACAATGAATGAATGTTCTTGGAAATTTTCCAACATGTCCATGACTTAATTTCTGTATGCCCTCATTCTCACATCCTTTTTTTGATAAACACCTTCAACTTGTTTAATGAATAACTTAGAATATCCACAAACATAAATATTTTGAGCACCCATTCTTTTCAAAACTTTTAAGCCCAAAATCAAAGATTCATACTCAGCCATGTTAATTGTGCAATCAAAATTTAGTTTTTAAGAAAATAACTTACTTTAATCATTTGGAATTGTGATCCAAATCCCTTATCCTACCCCCTCTCCTCCTATTGATCCATCAAAGTGCAACTACCACCAACCTTCTGCCCTCTCCTCACTGATTTTCTGATCTTTTGCTTGCTGATTTTATGTTTGTTGAATTACAGATTGTTGATTTTCTGCCTTCTTTTCATTTTCTTCATCAGTCAACCCATTGAAAATAATAGCAGATCCAAGTTCAGTATCGAGAACATAAATTGGAAAGTTTTGAGGTTTATCTTTACTACTCACCATATAAGCCGTTCTTGTCTCTCTATTAAGTCTACTTTGCTCACCAAAAACAGGAATGGTGGCATAAGTAAGGTCCATATGCATTGTATCTTTGATTTTTGTTGCCCATGACCTTGATAATAGCATGCCAAAATTTGGTGGAATGTCTGCTACCATAATGCCCATGACCATTGTCTTGGCAGGGACTTGTGTAAGACCAACAACAACATCTTTAATTAAACCAATGCACTGAACTCGTTTTGAATCAAAGGAAAAAAAATCCTTATATGGTCTAGTAATTTATAAACCCATCCTCTCCATGATTACTTTGGGCATAAGATTGTGAGAGGCCCCTGAATCCAACATGGCATTATGCAATGTCATGTCATGAATGCTAAGGATAACATAAAAAGGAGGCACCTCCTCATTCTGCTCATCTTCTAATATTGGACCGAAGTATATGGTTGGATGATCCTCTTGAATATTTAAGATATCAATAGCTCCTGGTTGTGAATTCATCATTTTCAAAATCTTAATTCTATATTCATTTACCTTAAGAATTTCTCGAAAAGGTATTAGTATTTTGATCTTAGAAATTTCACTCTCCAAACTGAAAACACAAGCAATTTTTTCAGTCTCTTTGATATGAGGAGGAGGTGAAGTATCTTTCTTACCTTCAACAACTTTGAGGGCATATTTCTTAGGCTATGTTTTTTTTTTCAATGAGTGGCACATTTATGTTTCTGAGGTTGTATTGTTTCTACATCTCAAAGATTGCATGTTTATACCCTTTAAAATAATCATATGGTTCCTCACCTTTATTCACTTCATGGTCTGATTCATCATGTTCCTCCTTAGTCAAGAAAATTCCAGACATATATTCATCTAGAGAATGAATGGAATCTTCTGGAATTTCAAGTTCATCATCTTCATCAACTAAGTTTTGCTGAAAAGGAGGTCTCACTAGAGGGTCAGGCTGATGATTTCTTTTTTCCCTTGGCCTTTGCTGGTTTTGAGGTCTTTTGAATTGAGGATTTATAAACTAAGGCTCATGTTGTGTAGGAGGAGCAGAGGTATTCCCAAGGGCAAGCCTGTCCATCAATTTTTCCATTATCTTCATCATTGAATCAAATTTGTCATCAGGTGTGGAAGGCTTATCTTCTTCTTTCAACTTAGTCTTACCCATCTTGGACTTTTTTTTTTTTGTCATATTAACCTCTACCTTCATTGCATCATTCTGCATTTTTGCAAGTGAAGGGGATTCTCTTTCTCTCAACAATATTGAAAATTCATAATCAGGAGCTTCAGCATATCTAATTTGAGCTATGGCTTGTGGATGTTGTAAATGGGTAGGAATAGAATCATAAACTTTGTTAAATATTTTTGAATTTTTTTTTACAGTTTCATCAACAACTATTCTTAAAATATTGTACTAATTGATGGCTTGTACAGGATTGGTTCTATTTCCCCATTTCCTCAAAAATTTATCTTCAATTTCATTCCAATTATGAATGCTTCCAGGAGTAAGGGCTTTGAACCATTTCCTAACTTCACCAATAAAGCTTTGAGAAAACAATCTCATCTTGACATCCTCATGGTCAACTTCCTCCCTATCTATAAAGTCATTAAATTGATCTACATGCTCTTCAGCTATAATCTCCTCATCACTTACCCAAGTTTTGATTATAGCAGAGTATTTTCTAGGGAGGGCATGAAGGACAGCTGGAAGAACAAGAGGGGCATATCTAGCAGGTGCAGCAAGTGGATGAGGTACATTTCCTGCCATGATGAATGGGACTGTGGTAGTTTTAGGGAAAACAACAGTGGAGGAAGAGGAAATTTTAGGAGGAGGGTTGTTTGCTCTTTGCTGTCCACTGAAAATTGAACTCCAATCAGGAAGAGGAAAACTATTTTTACTTTTCAACAAAATATCAAAAGGGTCAAGCTCCTTCAACCTATCCAAAGACTCCCTTTCCAACAGCAACTCAGAAGTGACTTCTTCTATTATCACTCCAAAAAAAAAAATCAAAACATCATTATGACAAGGTTACTTAGGTTCATGGGTAAAAATAGGCCTTAGGAATCATTTCTTGAGTTTGACCAAGGGAAGTATTAATTTTTTTATAGTTTGAGCCTACCCTAGTTTTTAAATAAACTCATTTTTTAAGGTCTTTCATGTCAAGTCTTTCATCATTTTAGGATTCATTTCATTTCCCAAATTTTTTGTATCAAAACCACCTAATTAGCCAAGAAACCACAGTTTCATGGCACATCACGTTGAAAAAATTCACTTGGCGCTACGAAAGCGTTGGTAGTTTCGTAGTGCAAACAACAAAAATTACACTACAAACGCTACGAAAGCGCAATTTTGTAAATGTCTTGTCAGTTGAGTTGTCAAATGTCAGAAACCATTGGGAAAGTGTAAGATAGAGGATTTTTGAGTCATGTAATGATGAAATCGAATTACACACCCACGTTTGCAGTCATCATGGTCAGTATAGGTTATGAGTGGGCCATCATTTTTAGTTATGAAAGGAAACTTACAATTCAAATTCTTTCTTAATTAGTCATTCTCCTTCCTTCTGCCTTCATTCGTATGTATGAGCTCTGAGTATTGAGCCAAAATTGTGGTTGGTTCTTACAAAGGTTTATTACTTCCATATCAAGTGAGGCTGATACATTTATTCAAGTGAGGATGAAAGATTTATATCAAGTGAGGCTGAGAGGTTATCTGAAGAATATGGCAGAGGAAAGAAAAATACACAGAGGAGGATAGTGCTTAAGGCATGAACCTGAAGACATGAAGGCAATAACTGAAGACCCAGCAGTGATGGAAGCATCCAGAAGAGAAATTTTCCTACAATTTTGTGAGAAATTGCAGGGCTATCACACACAGGTATCCAAGGAATTTTCTATGAATTTCAATGGAACAACTACTAAAGTGGGGATGCTAAGTTTGTCTATCACACCAGAGGTCATTGCTACCGTTACAGAGATTCCAAGAGGTCAAGAAACTTGGTTCAAAGGGTGAAATTTAATACGGAGAAGTGTAAAGAGTTCATGAAGCCTGAGTAAATTAAGATGGATCTCAACAATGCTATCCCAAGAAGCTGCATCAAAGATAATTATTAAAAAATGTTGCTCAGCATTCAGAAATATTTTACCTGTGAAGGCGGGTATCACAAGGTTTATTCATACCATTTCAAATTACTTCTACACTTCACTGGTAATATTTCACTTGACTTACCTTTTTATCTGCATAGAAGTCTTGAAAATATGGCTGATAAGGTGAAAGCAAAGTTTGAGGGGAGTGAGACATCATTATTTCATCATGGCTTAATGAAATTATTAATTTTAGATCAACTTCAAACATAGGCAGATATTGGTCCTCATTCTTGTATGTTAATGGTTTTGATTTGGAAACCCTAACTCTTGCAAGAAACCCTAAAGCTAAAAGAGTTCCATCACCATGAGTAGCAAAACCAAAAGAACTTGCAAGAGTAAAGCCAAGAAAGAAAACTGAGAAAAGGCCAGAGAAAATGCAAATTCTTGATACACCAACTCTCCTATCTGCAAAACATAAATCAAAGGTTTTCAAAGATGCAAAAAAAGAACAAGATGTCAGCAAACAAGGGACGAAAAGAATAACTAGAAGCCAAGCAGCGGTTTTGAAAGGAAAGACAGTTGCTATAGAAGACAATTCAGTAACAAAGGGGAATATAGAGGATATTCTTCATACCATTGACATAGAGGAAACACCTATTGTCCAAGTTGAATTTATTGGGGAGGATGAGCAGAATTTGAAAAATGATAAGTCTAAAAAGAGATTCTATTTTAAGGGGGAAGATGCAGGTTTCATTTTTCAAGCAAGAAATCCTATGACAAGGCATGCTAGGAAATTAATGGAAGGCAGCAAAGAAGTTCAAAAACCCACTAAGACAACTAAATCACCTAAAGATATTATTGATATCTAATCACCCATAGTGAAGGATATAATCAAAAAATTAAAAAGGGGAAAAGAGAAAGTGATAGAGAAAACAAAGTTTCAGCGCCTTGAGGAAAATTTAAAGTTTGAAAATCAAGAAATTGCTCTCATTAAAAAGAGAGCTAGAAAACACAGTGTCGAGAAAGTACTGTTGTAGCTTCCTTTTTGTTTCCTTTGATCAGTATTTAAGGGGTTAAAGGCCTAGTTAAGAGATGAAATATCTATGAAAGAGGTGTTAAAGGGTGATTAAAATGATGCACGAGGAAAGAGTCAATTTTTTGGAGGAAAAAGGCTTGTAATGGCAGCGCTACAAAAAACACTACAAAATTGCTGTATTTTCATAGCGCAATACATTACATCCTTTTGAGAAGTTTTTGAAGCATTTTTAGATAGCTGGAGGCTAGGAAAGAGTTATGGTACATGTTAAGTCAACTTTCAACAGCCAAGGACCACGAAATGAAGATTAAATGATAGTCAGAATGTTCAAAGAAGGAAAAAGATCCTATGCCTAAAAAACAGGGTACTGTTTCCTATTTTTATGGAGGTCATCTAAGTGGTCATGAAGAACTGAATGCCATTATCCAAATTCAACCATATGATGATACACTTGTCAATGATGTAATTTTAAATAGATAAGGCTGTTATAGATAGCAATAAGGAGTTTGAGTCCTTTTCGAAATAGGATTGTCAAGTAGGATAGGTGTATTTTTGTAAGAAGTTTCATGTTTTATAGTTATGCAAGGTGTTAATGGATAGAAATTCGATGTATCTAGCCTAGAGGTAGATCATCTCAGGATGTAACATCTCTATTAAAGGCCATTGGGTTTAATTTGTCAAGGGTTGGAAATTTTTCGCAAAACTAAACTTGTTGTGAATTGATTGTTTTCAGTTAATACAAAGATATTCTACTTGACCAACTTGAGATTCTGAAGGGGTTTTTAGTGTGTTCCTATTCTATTTTTATTTCTTATACATCTCATTTTCAATGGTGTTCATCTATATTACTCAGAATTCATCTATAAGATGATATGAATTCATTTATAAGTGAACTGACACTGTTTTTACATGTTTCATGTGTCTGTGCCTTATCACTAAAAACTATGATATGCCTCAACTTCCATGTTAAGTAGACTCACTAAATTACTTAATTGCTTTGACTCCATAAGCCCAATGTATACATGTTGATGTTATTTTCAACCTACATCTATCAATATCAGTTTATTTCCTAAATAGAGTCAGCCATCTATATCTTTATCCATATCATTAACCCTTGAGAGAGACCTCTCAAGCTAAGGAGGCTAAGCCTCAGTCACAAGATTAGGTTTGAAATAGTTACATGAGATTGTCTAATCAAGTAGCCTATCAGGTCCAATTTTGTGATAATAGCTTCCGAAAACTCTTCTTTATATTTTTGTGTCACTAAGGCTAAGGTATCAATACCTCTCCTATGTAGGTATAAGAAAATTTCAGTTAATTTTTTTTCACTTTCAGACCTAAAAAAGACTTCCTAAATTTTATCATCAAATATTTTTTCTTCGAGACTTCTTAAAACTTCAAAGGACAAGGAATTCGTACGTGATGGAGTACTTGATATTACAGAAATTCCTTGACTGCCTCTGGATATTGTGTTTGGATTGTCCACAATGGTAGGTGGATCTGGATCAGGATTACTCCTTGTGTATCTCCTTCTCGAAGCCACCTTTGATCATATTAATTTTGAATGGAGTCGCCAAGATAGATGCAGCCTCGAAAAAATTCCTGAGCTCCTGCTACCTTTAGAAGTTTAGCTTCAAAATTTCGGGAAAATACAATCTTTAGGCTCCTGGCAGATGCGCCAAAATGTTATAAAAAAATTGCACCTGATAGGCTGCTAATTAGACAATCTCATGTAACTATTTCAAACCAATATTTTGACTGAAGCTTAGCCTTTTCAGTCTCAGAGGGCTCTCTCAAAAGGGTTAATGATATTGAATAAAGATGTGTTTAGATGGCTAACTCTATTTGGGAAACAAATTGATTATGATGATTGTAGGTTGAAAATAGTATCAGTATGCAAACATTGGGCTTATGGAGTCAACACTTTCATTGATTCAAAAGTGATCTTACTTGACATGGAAGCTGAGGCAGGTAAGATTTTTTAGCAGTAGTACACACACACATGAAATAGGAAAATACACAGTCAATTCATCTATAAAGGAAGTCGGAGCATTGCATGAATTAATTCTAATTATTATAAATGAAAACCACTGCAAATGAGATACATAAAAGATATAGATAATATAGGTAAGCAATAAAAATATATTTAAGCACTAAAAACTCAATCAGAATATCAGGTTGGTCAAGTAACAAATCTATGTATTGTTGAAACAACCAAATTACATAAAGCTATCTTTGCCAAAAGATCTCCAACCCTTGAAAAATTTGACTCAATGGACTTTAATAGACTTGTTACATCATGAGATGATCTACCTTCTCGCCAGATTCATTGAATTTTTACCTAATGACACCTTGCAAAACCATAAAATATCTACTTAATTACAAATAACAACTATCCTACTTGACAGTCCTTATCCTACTAGGACTCAAACTGCTCATTATTACATTTAACAACCTTATCCTCTGAATAAATTACATATTTGAAAAATATGCTTTCACATGTTCTAATTGGGGTGATGGGAATCATCACTACATGACCACTTAATTGACCTCCTCTAAAACTGGAAACAAAACCCTGTTTTTTAGGAAAAATGGTCTTCTTCTTCCACGAATGCTTTGGCTACTAATTTATCTTCAATTCATGGTCTTTAAGTGATGAATGACTATTTTCATGCTCCTCTAACACTTGAATAATACCTAACTATCCATAAATGCTCAAAAGTCTGCTTGCAAGGCTCCCACATAGTACGCTACGAAAGTAAGGCAGTTTCGTAGCGTACTTTCGTAATGCTTCAAAAATACCATTTACCTTCAAAAAAATTTATTCTTTCCTTTGGCACGGTCTTCATCATGCTTAAAAACATCTTCCATACCAATTTCACCTCTTGAAAACTACAAAAAATAGATCAAAGAGCAAGAAGAAAAGCTACAGTAGTTTCGTAGCGTTTTGTTGTCCTTCAAGCCCAGGCACTCTACGAAACTGCTGAAAAGTGCTGAAATTCCAGATTTTTGTAGAACTTGAAAAATGAACCTCATAAATGCCCAGATTTTCTTTTTGATATATCATTAGCCTTAACAACCATAAACCAACTCACCTTGTGATCCTTGAGGCATTTCTTCCTCATTTATAATTGGTTGAGCTATTGGCTCTTCAAGCAATGTCATTTTAAGGCCTTTTTTCTCTAACTCTTCTTGAATTAGTTCAAGCTGCTCCTACAAGTCCTTAACCTGGTCTTTCAATCTTCTATTAGTGGCTTTCAGATGTGTGTTCATTCTTATGAGATGTTTTGCCTCTTTCCTTGCTGGAATGGTCCACTTGATAAGCTGTTGTGTGTTATCCAAAGTCTTGGAAACTGTGTCAACCTGTTCTTCCCAAATTTCCTTCATCTTTTCAAACTAAATATTCTCTACACTGTGTTTCCGTGCTTCGCTTTTCATAACAAAAATTTCATGATTGGCCAATTTCAATTTTTCTTCAAGGAGCTGCAACTCTATTTTTTCCATCACCTTCTCTTTTCCTTTCTTTGTTTTGCTAATTTTATCTTTCTCTGTAGGTGATGAAAGGTAAATGACCTCCTGTGGTGGTTGGACTGTGACAGTAGGTGGTAGAAGTTATTTAATTCTCTCTAAAAGCTTCATAGCATGCCTTATCATTGGCTTTATTGCTTGGAACATGAAACCTGCATCCTCTCCCTCAATTTCTAATTTCTTTGTAGATTTAGCCTTTTTTAACTTCTTTCCGCCTTCCTCTATGTCTTCAGCCTAGACTATAGGATTTTATTCTATGTAAATTGCATGTAAGATATCTTCAATATTTCCTTTATCTATTTCTATGTCCTCTACAACCACTATTTCTCTTCTAAGGCCAATGTTTGGCTCCTTGTCCTCCTTTTTGTTTTTTGTTTACTCACATCTTGTTTTTGTTTTGCAGGTTTAACCACCTTTGAATTCTGTTTTACAGGTGGGATATTTGTTGTGTCAACTCTGCAATTGCTCTGTCTCCATCATAATTGTCTCACCTGGTTCTAGTCTTGCAGGTTCACTTGGTTCTGTTATCAATGGTTCACGATGCTCTGCTGCTAATGGTGATGGAATTTTCCTAGGTTTAGGATTTCTTGAAGGAGTAAGAGCATCTAACTCAAAAAAACAAAAAAAACAAAATGATGACCAATCTTTGGCTAACCTTTGGAGTTCATCTAAAACCAAAATCTTCATTAAACCATGATGAAACAAAGAATTCGTACTCCCTTCAGACTTTTCTTGGACCTTATCTTCCATTTTTGACAAACTTCTATGCAAATATAAAGGCAGATCAAGGGAAATCTTACCAGTAAAGTGCATAACTAATTTTAAATGATATGAGTATAGTTTGTGGTATCTCCCTTCACAAGTAAAGTACTTTTGGATGATGAGAAGAAATTTTGAATAGTTGTCTTTTATGCAGCTCCTTGGAACAACATTGGTGAGATCCATTTCACTGTTTTCAAGCTTCATGAATTCTTTGCACTGCTACATATTAAACTTGAAACCTTTGAACCACCTCTCTTGTCCTCTTGGGATAGCAGCTGCAATAACCTCTGGTGTGATGGAAATATTGAGAATTCCCACTTTGGTGGCTATTCCACTGAAATTCAAAGCAAAATATTTGGAAACTTGTGTGTGACAACATTGTAATTCCTCACAAAACTGCAGGAAACCTCTCCCTCTAAATACTTCCACTCTTGTTGGGTCTTCATTGATCAAATTTATGTCTGTTTGTTCATATCTCAAGCATTAGCCACCCTTTTTAGTTCTTATTTTTTCTTCCATGGTTTATGTTATCACTCAGGTTTTCCTTGAAGTTGTGGAAAAGGAAAGTATACCCGAGGTAACCACAAACCAACCTTCAGATACAGAATCTAGCCAATCTGTATCCAGAGAGGGCTCTCTCTTTAAAATTTAGCTTTTTTCTTAGAAAGTTTTAGGCTAGTTATAAGTCCAAGAAATTTGGTTTGAATTTGAATGGTGGAATCCGCCAACTGAGGGCAAGATTGAGTATTTCAGGCCATTGTGCTATGGAGTCAAAAGGATGGCTTTACTGGATTACTCTTCTACACACAAGATGGCTTTGCAGGGCAAGATAGCCAAACAGAGAACAATTTTAGAAATTAAAGTGAATGGAATGGATTTTGAAGGGATGAAAGGCAATTAAGAATCTTTCAACATGTTCAAAGAAAGAAAATGAATGATTACAAATAAAGAGCAGTTAAGAATTCTTTACTATAGTAATCAAAATGTTTAAACCAGCGAAACAAGAGCAATTAAGAATTCGTTGCTTATAACCAGTTTAGAAGAAAACATTTAGAATAATCACAATTGAAATCAGAGTACACTTAAGTAAGTTTTGATTTATTCTTTCATGTCAATTATTCAGAATGGAACACAGTGATATTATAAATAGATATAAAACTTAAAACATAGGATAGAAAGGACTTATTGAACTGTAGTCAGACACATGAATCCTGCAAAAAGTCTTGAGCTTCAAATCATCATCCAACAAGCCACAAAGAAGTTTCTCCAAAACACTTTTATTCCAAAAGATCAATGTTACAGCAAAGTAGTAGAATCCACCCAAAATACTTCCAAGAGTGAAGTATTTATACAAATTCTAAACTAAAATATCTTGAAAAAATATCAAGATTAGTTCACAAATCTCTCCAACTATTTTACATAAATAAAACTTAAGTAAAGGACACTCAAACTAATACATCTATTTGGCACTATTTTGTATGGATAGGTGATGAAAAAGAGGATAATTCGAATTTGATCCAACTCTTAGTTGATGATGAGGCATCCAAGTCACTAACTGCTTCCTTTTTTTGTGAATTCTGCTCCAACAATTCTGCAAACTTTGGGTCCAATGATATATTTTTATTTGTCAATCCGTAATATATATGTAAAACGTGAAATAGGTTATTGTAGATTAATATGTTAGTGAGATAAAACTCTTTCATTTTCCCCAAATTACTCTCCAGCTGTGCAAACAAGGCTCTGCAAAAATATGTGTAAAATAGAGTTTTACAAAGTCTGAAAAATAACCTGTAAAGATGTGCATGTATCTCTCATTCTGAAATCACTGTGCAAAAAGTGAGATATTTTTTTGTCGATGGGTCCCTTAGGAACAAAAACCTCTTTCAGTTTTGTGAAATTTATTTCTAATTGGCCACAAGAATCTCTGAAAAAAGATGACTGGACTGTAATTTTCTGCAAAAAGTGCTTTCCAACATTGTTTAATATTTCCAAAAACGTAATAGCTGTTAGAAACGTGAGAGAGGTTTTTGTAGATGGTCCTCTTAAGAACATAAACCTCCTTAAGTTTTTTAAAATTCATCTTTGATTGATCACAATAGTTTCTTCAAAACAATGACTAAAACATGCAATTTCTGCAAAAATATTACTTCTTGTTGTGTTTTTCATCTTTTCACTTTTTTGTTCTTTTGACTGTTTTACTTTCACTTTAGACAAACTTCAATGTTGGTGAAAGTATTTTCATTTCCTCTTTTTACCATTTTACTGCCTCTGTAATTACTTTTACTGTTTACATTTGACTGCCCTGTAACTTCATTTTAACTTTCACTTTGACTTTTACCTGATACACTTTAACCACTGATACTCTTTAACTGTTATGCTCTCTAACTGTTATTTACTGTGTCCTTTTACGTTCAATGTGTAGTTTAGGTTTTTACTGTCTGTTTCAAAAGTAAATCGTTTAATATCCTGTTTCCTTTGCTTGTCTTTCAACTGTATCTTTTATCTTCCATCTCTGTTTGAATAGATTTGATAACACTCTTGGAGTAAACAAGTCTTATGACTAGTATTAAGACTGTTTATCCAAGGATGTGGTCTTCTGATCACCTGTAAAACAAAACAAATTGCTAAGAAAGCATTGATTATCAGGGGAGGTCGAAAAGGTTTCATTTGATTTTGAGATGTCTGTGGAGTGAATCTAGAATGATTTTTGGGAGGTAAACCATGCTCGAATTGGTTAACAGAGGATTCAGGTGGCGCAGTTGGGTTACAAAGGGTTTTACTGAACAATCAAGTGAGAGCAACACTAGGGTGTTTGAACAGTGATTTGAACGGGTACTGGTTATGGCGGACGAGCTTCTGGGAAGCTTGACTACAATTTTCTTCAATGAGACAAAGGTTGATGGACTTCAGCAATGAATATTTAAATTTCTGTGCATGGAGGTGTAGTCGTTCTCTGCAAGTGAAATAATGAAAACGACGCAAACTTTTGTTTTATTGGAAAAGTCAAACGGGGTGGCGGGGTTTTTAACAAATGACGTCAGCATGTACTGGAGGTGAGTCATAGGGGGAAACAGTGGTAAGCGGTTTTATTCTGCACCGCTTTTGAGGGGAAGCAGTTTTATGCGAATCGGCAGCGATTCCATAGATTGAAAGACACGTGGCCCGGGCACTATTTAAAAACCGCTTTGATTTCGCGCATTATCTTTCGGATGGAGGATGGCCAGTGGAATTAACGTCAATATTCGATCTTGGAGCGGGAGATCGCACGATGGACGGGACAGGGAATTGATGGGGGTTTAACAGTGCGGGCCCGTTGTAATTAACAGTTAATTAATTATTTCGGGAGGTGTTTGATTGGCGGGGAGGTTATTAATTAACCTGGAGGGTTAATTTATCCCATAACTAAGAAAGTGAGAATTTCAAAAGTAAAATCATCACTTAGACTTAGAATAACAAGTAATTTTGAGGGCTTTTATGGAACATAGCATGATTTTTCTAAGTAAAATGAGATTTTACTTAGAAAAAGATTTTGCATGAATGAATGAGTATGATGATGAATATTTTTAAATACTAAGGTTTCCTCCAATCATTGGGCCGAGGGTCCGGTCCCTCCAAAAGTCAAGGAAATGCCTTGAGCCCCTTTAATCTTCAAATTCCTTAGCACTTAGGGGAAATTAGTAAATTTTTAGGGAAAAATTGAGATGGGAAGTTAATGATTTTGACCTTGCTGTGTTCTGAAATTCTGCCAATGTGGTGTTCTGCCTTTGCACTTGGTGATGAAAATAAAAGATTACAAACATTTTAAAGCCATCATTCATCACATGAGAATTTGCAATGCCATCTACTTATCCTACTTACCTTACCCTACCATTTTCTCTTCTTTATTAGGGTGCATTTGAACTAGCAAACCCTTATAATTCTTCTTTTCTTTTTACATGGAAAATCTATCTATTTCTACACTTATTACATCCAAGGGTTCAGATTAAACTGTTGAGCACCTTTTATTAACTCTACCTATCTACTTATCTGCCAAGATTAAACTGTTTGGTCAGATATTTATTCTCTATTCTACGACATGAAATTGAAAAATGAATGAGTCAAGTTTAAACAGTTCGACTCTTCATAAATTGTGGCAAAAGTTTGACAAGCTGCACACAATTGTTTATTACAGAAAATGAAATAGTAGTGGCATTTAGACTTGCACACTTTCCTAGTCTATTTTTGTTTGGGGTTCATTTCTTTCATTTTTTTGACCATTTTATTCTTTTTACCCTTTGATTTTTCGTTTAGGGTATACCCTATTTACATTTTTTTAAATTTTTTGATTTTTTAAGAATATGGAACACCTTTGCACAAGAAAAAGGTTAGAACATATTGCATAGTTCAATAAGACAATCATGAAAAATGACACCTATTGGTATAGGAGTTTAACACTGGCTCCATTTGGGGATGACTTTTCCTGGTGAAAAGTCAAGAACAGCAGGTCAGTTGTCCTCATCCATTGACCTTGGTGAACCTGTAAATGTCTTCTGTCTTCTGCAAACTAAAATCTATTCTGAAACTAAAACAACACACAAAAGTTTTCAAACCAACTTAATGAAAAACTAGCTGAAAATTGAAACTAAAAAAATGCTCAAAATTCTGAGCTTATTGATACTCATCTACCTACTCAATCTACTAAAAATCTTATTGAATCAGGTAATACAAAAATGCCAATGAAGCCAATCAAGTAGCTGTAAAAATAAATGGATAACTTGATTGCTTATGATCAAAATTGGAAGTATGTTATGATCATGTGCCTTTATAATAAATGACATGATGTGTAAAGGGCACTTTTGATGTATTTGATCCTTATAGAGAAAACATGTTTGCATATTTGGGCTCAAAAGATTCTCCATATAATTTGATATAGGATCAATAAAAGCATGATGTATGTTATTTACTTCTAGGCCTTCAATGACTAATTTTTCAATTGAATTATGAATATTAGACCATGAACTTATTTCTTCAGTCTTGTGTTTGAAAGAATAATCATCTTCAATATGCAAGTCAAAATATAGTACAATTTCCTCTTGCTTTGGAGAAGGAAAATTTTCAAAGAATTCTTTAGGATTTCGGAAATTGTATGACTGAATTTGAGAATGCAAAAGTTTGATTTCATTTTCATAATTTTCAGAAATTATATCAAGAAGCCATTTTTTAACTTGAGGAGAACATTTTATTGATTTTAAGAGAAGAAAGAAAGCTCTTAGAAAATCCTCATCAAGCTGAAGTTCTAATATCTCATCCCTCAAAATAGCTAGTGATTGTTTTGTGAAATTATCTTGAATTGGGAGAACATAATTATCATCATATTGATCATATTTAGGCAAATTTTCAGAAGAATGAATGTCATCAATTATAAACAATGGATCAGTAGATTTATCTTCCAACAATCCCAATATATCTTGATTAGATTGGTTGCATTCTGTTTGAAAATCATTGTTTTGTTCAATAGGCGTGATATCAAGCAATGGGCCTTTTTGGGAAGGTAGAATAACATGAGCATCAACTTGTTCTTCTGTCCCTTCATGGATAAAAAATTTTGTACATTCATCAACATTAGAAGAAGTTGAAACAATCTCTTCATTATGTAAATATTTTGAGGATGGTTGCATGTTTAGAAGAAAATTGATTTCTTCTTCGGTGAGGAGGGGTGGGAATCTATGAATTCTTAGATTGGAATGACAGTTGTTTTTTATCTTATCTAAAAATTGATCATGAGCTTGATTATTTTCTTTAACTCCATTCAAAACATTAAATGAAACATCATTTGTTAATACAAAGGAGTTTTGTGGATCTTGATTTATCCCCTGATTTATTTCATCTTTGTTTAACTCCTCCTGATTATTATGACATTTAACTTGAGAATGAAAGTTTTGGACTTCTTCTAATAAATCTTCAGGATGCCAATTTTCAAAATCTTCATCAATATTTTTAAGGTAATGTATAAGATATTCAGCTTGATCACAACAATTTTCAGCTAATGACAAAGATGGAAAATCTTCTTTGTAATGCTCATAAAATACACTATGAAAATCTTTTAGAGAAAACAAACTTGCGGGTTTGAGAGCTTCATACCATTCCCTTGCTTTTCCTTCTAAGGTTCCCATGAATATCTTCATGAGGAAATCCTCATGCCAATCACCCTTCAATCTTGTTGAGTGTATATGAAATTTAATGAGATGTAGTAAAGGATCATCAATATTCTCATCTTGAAACATGGGCAGATTTTCACCCCAATTTGCTTTCGGTAGTTTGTGTGGAAATCCAGGTATGTGATCTCTGCTCATGGGAGCATATCTTCGTTTTATTCTTGGATCATCTTGAAAATCAGCTATAATGAAAGGCCACGATATCTGTAAAACCAAGTTAGATCCTTATATAAAATACAATACATATTGAAAAACGTTCTTAACGAGAAAGAACATAATGTCTTGGCTTAAGATCCAAGTTGAAAGCTTGATCTTTCCATATTGTTCTTCCAGGTTCATTCCTCCAATGGAGTCTTGATTGTGAAATGGATTTGGAGTCGCCAGGTGGATGATTTTAACCTCTGTGTGTCTGATCCCTATCCACCATCATAGATCAGATCTGAACCTATAAAGTATTTTTGAAGAAAAAGGTTAGCCTTCCCAGTCAGTTTTCTAGATAATTCTCCTTTTTTTTTTTTTTTTTTTAAATGGAATAAACAATACAACTTCGATAATCTCTTTAAGAAGTTCTAGATATGAGATTTAAATTTTCTTAAAGATTTATTAAACTAGAGAGTCTGATTGAATGTTTGAAACTAAGGTTCAGTTTATAAGCTAAATCAGAGATAGACTGAAGCAGCGTTTATTTACTATACATTTGCAGGGCAAAAGCATTTCAAAGGCTACCTGGCTGATCTTCAGACTCTGTCTATAGCTTATAAGCAAACAATAATAAAAATGATTCAGATCCCCAGTGGAGTTGCCACTATGTTATCACTCAGGTTTTCCTTAAAGTTGTGGAAAAGGAAAGTATACCCGAGGTAACCACAAACCAACCTTCAAATACATAATCTAGCCAATCTGTATCCAGAGAGGGCTCTACCTTTAAAATTTAGCTTTGTTCTTAGAAAGTTTTAGGCTAGTTATAAGTCTAAGAAATTTGGTTTGAATTTGAATGTTGGAATCCGCCAACTAAGGGCAAGGTTGAATATTTCAGGCCATTGGGCTATGGATTCAAAAGGATGGCTTTACTGGATTAATATTCTACACACAAGATGGCTTTACAGGGCAAGATAGCCAAACAGAGAACAATTTTAGAAATTAAAGTGAATGGAATGGATTTTGAAGGGATGAAAAGCAATCAAGAATCTTTCAACATGTTCAAAGAAAGAAAATGAATGATTACAAATAAAGAGCAGTGAAGAATTCTTTACTCTAGTAATCAAAATGTTTAAACCAGCGAAACAAGAGCAATTAAGAATTCGTTGCTTATAACCAGTTTAGAAGAAAACATTTAGAATAATCACAAGTGAAATCAGAGTACACTTAAGTAAGTTCTGATTTATTCTTTTATGTCAATTATTCAGAAATGGAACACAGTGATATTATAAACATATATAAAACTTAAAACATAGGATAGAAAAGACTTATTGAACTGTAGTCGGACACATGAATCCTGCAAAAAGTCTTGAGCTTCAAATCATCATCCAGCAAGCCACAAAGAAATTTCTCCAAAGCACTTTTATTCCAAAAGATCAATGTTACTGCAAAGTAGTAGAATCCCCCCCAAAATACTTCCAAGAGTGAAGTATTTATACAAATTCTAAACTAAAATATCTTGAAAAAATATCAAGATTAGTTCACAAATCTCTCCAACTATTTTACATAAATAGAACTTAAGTAAAGGACACTCAAACTAATGCATCTATTTGGCACTATTTTGTATGGATAGGTGATTACAAAGAGGAGAATTCGAATTTTATCCAACTCTTAGTTGATGATGAGGCATCCAAGTCACTAACTGCTTCCTTTCTTTGTGCATTCTGCTCCAACAATTCTGCAAACTTGGGGTCCAATGATATATTTTTATTTCTCAATCCGTAATATATATGTAAAAAGTGAAAGAGGTTATTGTGGATTAATATGTTGGTGAGATAAACCTCTTTCAGTTTCCCAAAATTCCTCTCCAGCTGTGCATAATATTCTCTGTAAAAAATATGCGTAAAACAGAGTTTTACAGAGTCTGAAAAATGGCCTGTAAAGATGCGCATGTATCTCTCATTATAAAACCACTGTGAAAAAACGGAGATAGGTTTTTGTAGATGGGTCCCTTAGGAACAAAAACCTCCTTCAGTTTTGTGAAATGTATTTCTAATTGGCCACAATATTCTCTGCAAAATGATGACTTGACTGTAATTTTCTGCAAAAAGTGCTTTTCAACATTGTTTAATATTTCCAAAACCATAATAGTTGTTAGGAAAGTGAGAGAGGTTTTTGTAGATGGTACTCTTAAGAACATAAACCTCCTTCAGTTTTTCAAAATTCATCTTGTATTGGTCACAATATTTTCTGCAAAATAATGACTAAAACATGCAATTTCTGCAAAAATGTTCCTTCTTGTTATGTTTTTTCATCTTTTTACTTTCTTGCTCTTTTGACTGTTTTACTTTCACTTTAGACAAAACTCACTATTGGTGAAAGTATTCTCATCTCTTTTTACCATTTTACTGCCTCTGTAATTACTTTTACTGTTTTACCTTTGACTGCTCTGTAACTTCATTTTAACTTTCACTCTGACTTTTACCTAATACACTTTAACCACCGATACTCTTTCACTGTTATGCTCTCTAACCATTCTTTACTGTGTTCTTTTGCCTTCAATGTGTAGTTTAGGTTTTTACTATCTATTTCAACAGTAAATCGTTTAATGTCCTGTTTCCTTTGCTTGTCTTTCAATTGTATGTTTTATCTTCCATCTTTGTTTGAATAGATTTGATAACACTCTTGGAGTAAACAAGTCTTATGACTAGTATTAAGACTGTTTATCCAAGGATGTGGTCTTCTGATCACCTGTAAAACAAAACAAATTGTTAAGAAAGCATTGATTAGCAGGGGAGGTCGAAAAGGTTTCATTTGATTTTGAGATGTCTGTGGAGTGAATCTAGAATGATTTTTGGGAGGTAAACCATGCTCGAATTGGTTAACAGAGGATTCAGGTGGCGCAGCTGGGTTACAAAGGGTTTTACTGCACAATCAAGTGAGAGCAACACTAGGGTGTTTGAACAGTGATTTGAACGGGTACTGGTTATGGCGGACGAGCTTTTGGGAAGCTTGACTACAATTTTCTTCGATGAGACAAAGGTTGACGGACTTCAGCAGTGAATATTTGAATTTCTATGCATGGAGGTGTAGTCGTTCTCTGCAAATGAAATAATGAAAATGACGCGAACTTTTGTTTTATTGGCAAAGTCAAACGGGGTGGCGGGGTTTTTAACAAATGACGTCAGCATGTACTGGAGGTGAGTCACAGGGGGAAACAGTGGTAAGCGGTTTTATTCCGCACCGCTTTTGAGGGGAAGCAGTTTTATGCGAATCGGCAGCGATTCCATAGATTGAAAGACACGTGGCCTGGGCACTATTTAAAAACTGCTTTGATTTCGCGCATTATCTTTCGGATGGAGGATTGCCAGCGGAATTAACGTCAATCGTCGATCTTGGAGCAGGAGATTGCACGATGGACGGGACAGGGAATTTATGGGGGTTTAACAGTGCGGGCCCGTTGTAATTAACAGTTAATTAATTATTTCGGGAGGTGTTTGATTGGCGGGGAGGTTATTAATTAACCTGGAGGGTTAATTTATCCCATACGGAAAAAATGGTCAGAGAATGTTTGTTTTTGTTTTTAAACACATATAAATATATGTTTAAGAGATTTTTCGTATATATTTTTATTATATAGTAATTAAATCAATGTGACTTATTACCATAGGGGGTGGGAATAGATTAAATTTTACATTTTAGCCAAAAGGGAACATATTGTGGGTTTTTTATTTGAATAAGTTGGAATAAAATACTTTTGGCTAAAATAGCTATAATACATGGGTTTTGGGGATATTATATGGAAAGGAATTATATACATAGGAAAAGGTGATTTTCATAGGGAGTTAATAGATAAATTAGAGTTAATATGAAAAGGGACAATGTAAACTCAAAATACTTAAATATAACTAAGAAAGTGAGAATTTCAAAAGTAAATAGTATTATAATACTTTCATCACTTAGACTTAGAATAACAAGTAATTTTGAGGGCTTTTATGGAACATAGCATGATTTTTCTAAGTAAAATGAGATTTTACTTAGAAAAAGATTTTGCATGAATGAATGAGTATGATGATGAATATTTTTAAATACTAAGGTTTTCTCCAATCATTGGGCCGAGGGTCCGGTCCCTCCAAAAGTCAAGGAAATGCCTTGAGCCCCTTTAATCTTCAAATTCCTTAGCACTTAGGGGAAATTAGTAAATTGTTAGGGAAAAATTGAGATGGGAAGTTAATTATTTTGACCTTGTTGTGTTCTGAAATTCTGCCAATGCGGTGTTCTGCCTTTGCACTTGGTGATGAAAGTAAAATATTACAAACATTGTAGAGCAATCATTCATCACATGAGAATTTGCAATGCCATCTACCTACCCTACTTATCTTACCCTAGAATTTTCTCTTCTTTATTAGGGTGCATTTGAACTAGCAAACCCTTATCAATCTTCTTTTCTTTTACATGGAAAATCTATCTATTTCTACACTTATTACATCCAAGGGCTCAGATTAAACTGTTGAGCACCTTTTATTAACTCTACCTATCTACTTATCTGCCAAGATTAAATTGTTTGGTCAGATATTTATTCTCTATTCTACAACATGAAATTGAAAAATGAATGAGTCAAGTTTAAACAGTTTGACTCTTCATAAATTGTGGCAAAAGTTTGACAAGCTGCACACAATTGTTTATTACAGAAAATGAAATAGTAGTGGCATTTAGACTTGCACACTTTCCTGGTCTATTTTTGTTTCGGGTTCATTTCTTTCATTTTTTTGACCATTTTATTCTTTTTACCCTTTGATTTTTCTTTTAGGGTATACCCTCTTTACATTTTTTAAATTTTTTGATTTTTTAAGAATATGAAACACCTTTGCACAAGAGAAAGGTTTGAACATATTGCATAGTTCAATAAGACAATCATGAGAAATGACACCTATTGGTATAGGAGTCTAATGGTTTAAAGGTCTTCATAGCCTCGCTTGATAATTTGCAGCCTCACTTGATGATGCTCAATGTAAAACTTTAAAAAAACTAGCCACAACTTTGGCTTAGTGCAGTAGCTATCCAGAGCTCAATATCACGCAAGAAGAAATGAGAAATGAGAAATGACTGAATTAGGAAATGATTTGAAGTTTGGATGTCTTCTCATGACCTTATGATGACTCATACGTACCTAAAATGATCATGATGACTACATACCTGAGCATGTACTTTTATTTTATCCTTCCATGACTCGAATGGCATCTAACTTACCCATTACCAATGATTTTCTGACACGTAAAAAATAGATTGAAAAAAAAGACAGGAAACTGCACTTTCGTAGCGTATCTAGTGTAAATTTGGTTATTTTCGCTATGAAACTATCAACAATTTCATATCAAAAAGTGAATTTTCACAATGTATTTCACTACAAAATTATGGTTTCTTGGCTAAAATGGAATTTTTGGTACAAAAACCTTGGAAATTTAAATCAGTCAGAAAATGATGAGTGATGTGACATGAGGGAGTTTGAAAATGAGTGGGTTTAGACCTTAGGGTAAACTTTAAACAAGAAAAATCTAATAGTTCCCTTGACGAAGCATAAAAAATTAATCCTACAACCAAATTTTTGACACATGAACCTGTTTGACCTTGTCAAAAGATGCTTCATTTTTTTTTGTGTGATAACAGCGACGATGGATGGTACAATATGACTAGAATTCTTACCATTACCTTTCAGAGGGTGTGAGGTATGTTACGGTCCTATAATAATAGGATTCATAATTTTTTAATTGACTTTGATTAGTCTTGTAATATGTACATACTTTTCTTTCTACAAGTTGTTTTCCCATATTAGAAAATAAAAAATGAAAAGAGGGTAAAAGCCCTAAAAGAAAATCAAAGGACTTGAAAATAAAAAGAAAAATAAAATGGACCCCAAACACAAAAAAAGAGATAAGAATAAAACATGAAAGTGATGCAAGTCAAAATGCCACTACTAGTTACTTTTTACTACAAATAAATGATTATGTGTAGCTTGTTCAAAATGCCATAATCCATGATGAGTTAAATAGCTTAATCTTGACCTTTTCATGCTTTAAATTTCATGTTTATAGATAGAGAATAAATATCTTGTCAAGCAGTTTAAACTTGACAAATCAGTAGTTAGGTAGAGAACAAATGAAGAGCTCAATAGTTTAATCTAAGCCCTTGGATGAAATAAGGTTAGAATTAGATAGTTTCTTGTTTTAAAAGAAAAATGGATAAGGGTTTGCAAGCTAAAATACACCCATGAAAATAAAGGAAAAAATGGTAGAGTAATGAAGGGTAGGAAGAAAGTAGTTTCATAAGGCATGGATAAACATCATCTGGCATATTACTAATTTCCCTCCTGACAATGTGTTCCAGTACTAAAGTCCTTTAGTTATAAATACTCAAATCATTTCTCTGACTTCTGGTGGGACTAGACCCACGTCTTAATGACTGATTGGCATCAAATTAAGTATTGAATTCCACCTCATTAAAACCTTTCCCCTTCATAAAAAAACCCTTTCCCTTAACATCACTCAATTTTCTCTACTCAAACCCCTTTTCCTAAGTTAAAACAGATTTTTACTTAGGAAAATTAAAAAAACCCTTTAGTTAATTCTCATTTCATTCAAAAAACCCACAAAAAACTATTATCCCAAGTAGAAGTGTGAAATGTTAAATATGGTGCCACCACTATGAAAATCCTGCCCAAAGAAATAACTTACACTTTACTTAGTTTATTTGTTTATTCCCGCATTCATTCATTCATTAACATTTAACTAGTGTATTAACTCCTTTATAAACCTTCCACCCCGTAATATATTAATTCATTTATATTAAATAGCCCAACCCACATTTAATTCTTTATCCTATGGTATATTTACCTCACATGATAATTTCCCCACTCCCCATAGGTTTAAACTATCCCTTTTATATTAACCCACCCCAAATTTTACATTACACCTGCATATATACCATTTTCTATGTAAAAATTTAAAACCTGCCTACCCGCCTATCCCTGTTAACATTAAAACTTTTATGTTAAAACTTTTTTTAAGGTATAAAGTTAAACCCACCACATAAAAGAACTCCTAGGCCCCACGCCTAATACCCATCAACTAAGTTGTTTAATCCCAACCGTTCACATCCACCCGCCAGATCGAAAGGCCCAGAATCCCCATCGCAAATTCAATAGCGCGATTGTTAAACAAAATCAGATTTGCGATATAAGCAGTTTTGGCCCGCTCTCCCTCCTCCACGCGTCATTTTTTTACTGGATCGCATCCATTCAAGAAATATTGTTTACCACCTTTTGACAGTTTGATAATCGCTCAGCAGTAAATCTCCCTTGTGCCTAAACCGCTCTGATTTGAATTGATTGGTATTAAATGCAAACACTGTTCAAAATCAATTTTTTTATAAAAACACTAGATTGTATGCGTTTTAACCCTTCTATTGCTCTTTTCACTCATAAAATATTCTCGAATGAGAAAAAGACATTTCCGCCCCTGTTTGAATGCAAGAAACAATAGAATTCGACCAAATTCAATGATATGACCGCTCAAAACCTCCAGGCTGTATTTAAAAGACCTCAACAAGCTTTTGAAAGCTTTCAAACTCCCAGAAAACACTTTTTCCACGTCAAATTCCTAAATTCACATATATTTTTCAGGAAAAATACCTATCCCTTCATCCAAAAAGAAGTATACTCTTGAATTCAATCCTTTTTAAAGCTTGTTTACCTTAAAAACACCCATATTACCTTATAAAATCATCTCTGCTGCAAAATTTGAGAATTTCACAATTTTTGAAAGTTGTAAGTTGTTTTTTAAGCAAAATCTGATTAATTTAGCCATCTCCAGACCTTTATAAGCCCTTTCAATGATTCAAAGACTATTTACAGTGCTCATAATCCCTTTGTGCATAATTTTGGATGTTTTAAGACTGTTTCATCAAATAAATATACAATAAACCCTTGCTAGCTATTCCTGAGTTTGTAAAGGTCAAAGACATTGGTTTTTAAGAGAAGAATTGACAGTTTGAGTCAGAGAAACCCAAGTTTTACCTATTGCAGTCTAAGAGAAACCTATTTTATACTAAAAATACCTTCTATAAATAGTATAATCTTACAGAAGTGTGTTAAAAAACCCTAAAAACAGAGTTTTAAAGATCTAGAAACGTTAAATTGTTAAAAAAAAACTTACCAATGGCCTCTAAAAGCACAATTGTCATTAATCCACTAAAACCTCCTATTGTATATGTTGAACATACCCCATTGGCTGATGTAGACTATAAAATCATTGATCCAGTAACAGAATATAACCTTCTTGAGCTTCACTACTGGAGCCAAGAGAAATCCTTCGACCAAGTAGATAAAGTGCTTGTGTGGGAGTCTAATTTTCTCAAATATGTTGTTCCCCACACCCATAAATGTCTTGAGGTCATCAGATTGTGTCAAACTCATTACTCCCTGGATCAAAGAGCAATTGTCAATGCTGAGAAAGAAGTATTATTTACTATCACTGCTGAATCCATAAACCAAATGCTTCAGTTGCAGGCTAATCCTAATGCAGTCCCTTTATCCATTTAGGCTCTTAGAAATTTTTATCTGGAGTTAGACTTTCCCAAAAGATTTCAAATCTTTCAAACATTCTTGCCCTCATATGTAGAAATCCCCAAGCTTAACCCTCCATATTCATCATCCAAATACCCAGAAGGAACAAGACACATTATCTCAATGATGTCTTTTATCCTTGGCTACTTCACTGATGAACATACAGATGCATCTATACTTGGTTTTTTGTCCAACTTTGTCTATGCTCATCCCCCTGAAGTCATCTATAATTTTGTGAGTATATTGCTGATAATAATCAGGAATAGCTTGTTAAACTTCCTACTGAAGGTGTTTTTAGATATGTTAGGTCCTTGTAATTTGTTAGATTGGTGAGAACAAATGAACACGGGTAACATCAAACTAGACTTTGGAGTCCTAGGACCTAGCCTTCCTGGACTCAGAGAGGGCTCTCTCTATTTTATGCAAATGATATTAACTTGCTTGCTTTTAGGTTTTGATTTTAGGCTAGCTGTTAAGTTTTAGGGTTTGTTTGTTTGTTTGGTTGGTTGGGGAAGTTTTTAATTAGGTTAATAGAGTGGGGAATATCAATCCTTGGGCTATGGAGTCTTGAAATGTGTAAAATTGAGTCAAGGATAGCTCAAAGGGCAAGTTGGCAAGATCAAAAGGATCTAATCAAGTCAAGGGAGAGTGAAGTAACATGGAGATGTGCACATAGTGAGTTAAATGGGAAATAAAGGATCATTTAACAAACCAATAAACAATAAAAATCTTCTAAGATGATAGCATAATGAAAACTTGAAGAGAAATGAAGGATTCTTCAATATCAACTAGGCTAAGCAAGTATTAAAAACAACAATTAAGCAAGCTAAGAGAGAAATGAAGGATTCTCAAAATATTACTTGCAAACAGATAAAATCATAACATAACATATCAGTAACACTAAAGAGAATTTAGGGATTTATTTAGAAAAAATTTGAGGAAGAAAACATGGAAGTTAAGAAAGCAGGTAGAAGTAGGGTACTAAGAAGGTAAATCCTATTCTCTCTTTTTGTTCTATAACTAAATGAACCATGAAAACAATGAATAACTGAAGAAAACAAACATAAAAATGGAATACATCACCATTTAAACAAGCTTAATGAATCCTAAGAGTGAGCTTGATCCATGGAAGCCATGGAAAATTTTAGGGGCTAATATTCGCAGGTGGGCTAATTTTCCATGGTTTTTCCAAAAAAAAGATTCGCCAATTTCCATTTTTTTATAAAAATGATTCACCCAAATTTTACAATATAAAATCATTTTACATTAAAAATTGCCCACATTATATAGAAGATATATATAATATCATTATAAATTTGAATAATTTAACAAATACATCAATAAGCATTTTATAGTTTTCATATTAGGGACTAGTGAGATTCGCCAATTGGAAGCACAATCCAACACCATCACAAGGCACCAAAACCTAGTTTCACCAATAAAATCCAAGTCTATTTCATAGCATGCTTAGCAAAATATCCAACATATAAAATGAAACCTCCATGCTGTATTTATCTTTAATTGGAGGGATAAACCCTAATTAGGTCTCTATAAGCCTATTAGTTAATCATAAATGTCACTTTTTCCCTTTGAGACCTTGCAAGGCCCAACGCACAAAATATCTAATACAAAATATCTTCTCGACTATTTTTGGAAAAAAAAATGACATTTGGGCTCCCCCAAGCCTCCAAAATATTTCCAAGCATACATTGTTGAATTTTTGACTGTCAGGGTGTAACATCAAGTTTTAGGATGTATTTCCATGCCAAGGGTACAACACATGAGCAAGAAAACTAGGTCATCTTGCAGCAAATTTTGGAAGGCCTTCCCGATGTCAGAATGGGCTCCGTCATGGCTTGTTGGAAAGCCTCTTGAGTCTAATTTCCAAAAATACCCTTGGTATTTTTATTGGAACCTTGCAACCTGTTCAAAAATAAAAACTCCCAAGACTGGTAAAGGCGCAACACATGTCCAAAAAACTAGGCAAAAAGGTGAAAATTAGGGTGTTTTTTACCCTCTTGGAGGACCAAATCAACTCCAAATGACCTGAAATTTGGTGATAATGTTATACTGGAGCTGAGGATTCCAAAAATGAAATTTTTTTCTCCTGATGATACCCTGAGAAAAAGCGTAGCACCAAAGGTGCTACCCCTTGGCCCTCCAAATTAGTAAAAATCCAAAATGTCCAAAAAGTTCCCAAAATTTTCAATCATCTTCATTTTTATGTCTGGGATGCTTGCATGGAAGCATCGGCAAGAAGGTTGAGCATTATTCAACCTTTTGCTTCCTTGAGGGCTTGAACTTTGGCAGCGGCTCTTTTGAGCTTGGCCCTTGCAATTTGATTTCTAAGTGCATAGTGTTTGGTCATCTTCCCTTGGAGGTCAAGGTCTCTATTTGCCTTCTCCAATTTTGCCTCCAAGTGTGTGTTTTCTCTTTCTAGCCATGGCTCCCGATCATATTATATCTCCATGGAAAGCAACTCACTTAAAGGGAGCTGCTCTACGAAGGCAGACTCTTGCTCTCTTTGTCTTGCCAGGGCCTTCTTTAAACCCACGGTTCTTGGTCTTCTTCTGGATTTTCCTTCCTCATATTCACTTTCCTCATAGGTGCCCATGAATTCCTCTAGCTTTACCTGTGCCGTTTGAGCTTCTTTCCAAGATATAATTTCTCTAGCTTCATAAATGGATTTTTGTGCCCCTAACTGTCTGTTCTCCATCTCAAGGGCATTATTCACAATCTTGGCCCTATCTAGATTTGCTTAGAGGTCTTCAATTTGGGAATTTTTGTTCTCTAGGAGAAATTTTGTGATCCTTGCTTCATTTTCCTCGTCACTATCAATATGAATGATTTCAAACTCTCTCTCAACCTCATGTTGATCTTCTCCTTCTTCTTCTTTGATATTTTGTTTGCCTTTGTCAAGCTTCTTACCTGAGGAGGATGGCATGGTCCCTTGCCTTCTAGAGGCAGCAAACACATGCCTCTTTTCTCTTTGATATGGGAGAGGGAAAATCTCAAATTTTTCCACCTGGATGCTCTCACCATGGCTAACCTCAGGACTTCTTTTCGCTTCCTCACTAATCTCTGCACTGATGTCTTATGCACTGTGTTCTTGAATACCTTCTTGAGCCTCAGTTTCATTTTCTTCCATGCTAACATCACTCCTGTAATCTTCATTTGTGTCATCATCCCTTTCTCCTTCACTGATATCAACTTCATTTTCATCTAGGTTCTGTGATCTATTGTCACCCTCATCATTATCATTACCTTGGCCACTTTCTTCATTTCCTTAAATACTGCTAGGAGTCTTACTGTCTTTGGCATTTTTCTCTACACTATCATCATTACCACTATCAGGCTCATTGTTTTCACTGCCTTCTTGGCCATTAGGACCACTGTTATTATTCTCACTGCCTCCCTCATTACTGTTGCTAGCATTATACTATTATTAGCCTCTTCACTGAATTTTTGGTCTTTGGTGTCACTGTTGTCATCATCATCATCATTGCTATCAGTTACCATGTTCTCTGTTTCATCACTGTCCTCTTTGTTTTCAATATCATCAAAACCCTTATCATTATTTGTGTTGTCACTGTTAGAGGTGTCTTTATCAGTTTCTTCATCACTGTTCACCTCTTCACTGATTTCTGCATTTTCATCCTCCTCATTGACTAGTGGGTTGTTTTCAACATAATCATCATTTTCTGGGCTACTTTCCTCATCACTTGCATTTTCATCTTCCTTTTCATCTACCTCCATGTCTTCTGCTTCATTTATGACCTCTGCCTCTTCTTCATCATCCCCTTTTGTTGTCCTCTTCTTCATTATCTTCCTCTTTATCACTGTCTTATTCCTCATGGTCACTTTTCTTGTTCACTGCCTTCTTCTTCATCATCTACCTCTTTATCACTGCCTTCTTCTTTATCATCTGCCTCTTCTTCATGGACACTTGCTTGTTCACTTCCACTTTTTTCACTGCCTGAAGCATTAGGAGAAGGTGAGGAAGGGGGATGGGATGATGAGGGCACATTTCGCTGAAAATGGGGTTGTGGGTTTGTGAACACTCCATGGGAGATGAACACCTCCCATGGAATACCCTTTTGCTCTCATTGATGCAACACAACAATCTTGATGAGAGAATGTTGAAAAAGACTTTGCATTTGTTGTGAAGGATGTATTGTTTGCACAATATAAGACATATTATCAATACTCCTATAGAGATAATATGGAAAATGTAGCAGCTTTACCCCAGTGAAGTGCATGAGAATTCTTACATGGTATGCATAAAGCCTAGAAAACCTACCGTCACGTGTAAAATATTTCATGATGACTCTCGTCAGGGGCGCATATCTCTCCAGCAAATGTGAAAAGGGAAAAATGGATTTGCAGTCAGCTTGGTATCTAGGTTTTAGGAAAGGTTCATAGTGGCTCAAATCCAAACTAGCCTGCTTCAACCATTTTTCTCCCATAATATTTATCCCGACGACCATATAAATGATATTTGAAGATAGCTCAAAGTTTACCCCTGCTAAATTTACTTGATCATCATGAAGGTTAAGGATAAACATCCTGGTCATCTCAGGATGACTCTGTATCTGTTGTACTTTTTCACAAAAGCCAAAACAACCCACATTCTAGAAATATGAAACTGTCATAGGAGATGCCATCAAATATGTAGTGTTCATTGGTTCTAACCTATTTAATCTTCCGCCTTTGCGATGTTGTCTTCTAGGCCCTTGGCCTCCCTCACCACTGTCACTATGATGCAAGGATTCTGATATAAAATAGAACCTTGCACATAATAGAGTGTGTGTTTCCTTAACATGAAAACCTCATCAAATTCGTCATTAAAACCCACATTCAATTCAGCTCAAATTATATACAAAGAAGAGAGAGCCAACACAAATAAAATACTGGCATATAATAACAATGATAAAATTACGGACTCAAACCATTTTGGTCTAATATTACAATTGTTGGCCTCTCAGCTCTTGTCCCTTTACATAAACTCTCACACCATTTCTCTCTATCTCTTTGTGCCTCTCTCTATCTCCATCCTCACACAAGCTTCATATTTATACATAATTATGGATTAATTTGAATCCATGATTTCCTCCACACAAATCTCAACCAATTCCTAGAATATCTTCATCCCTTCTTTGACTCAACTAAGTTCCATTTAAGGAATTTCTAATCCCTAAAATATCTACCAAACCAATTCCACTCATATCCTCAATTTATTAAGAGAATATTTACAATAAACCTCACACTCAGATATTTCTCTCTTAATTTATTAAAAATGAGCATAATAATTTATAAAATAATTAAAAAGACATCACCCCCTAATTGCATAATATTTTAATGAAAATCAAGCAAGATGCTCCTGCGTCAGACTACCCATGTAGAGAAGTTTTCGTAGACTCCTGTCTATGAGGTCTATCAATTTTATGTAATAATGTCACAACCACAAGTCTCAATAACTTGCTCCCTCCAGGATTCCAAACTCTATTTTTTTGCCGGTTTTTGGAAGTATCAACTCTATTTTGTAAATTTTCACAGAATTTCCAGAATAGTATTTTCAGAATACTATTGATTGTAACTCTTGTTGTTCCATACCACATCATCTTTATTTTGAAAATTACAGACTCATGTAGAAATGTTGATACCCATTCATCTAGTCTCCAAACTCTGAAAGAATCTCAAATTGGTTGTACATCAACATCACTCATTCTATCAACCACATTCCATCGGCCTCTCCAAAACTTTCTTTCGCCAACTCCTCAGAGTAATTCCTCTTTATCTAATGATTTCGTCTCGAATTGTGTTGAAAACTCAACTTCCTAAATTGAAGAATAATCAAGAATTTCTCCTTGATCACAACTATAGTAATTGACTGCTCCTATAGTAACAAATTTCTCATCCAGTGTTGTACATGCATTCATCAACAAAATATTAGTTTTAGAAGATAAGACCTTTCAGCCTCTTTTGATGCTTAAAGCACCAATATCCCATCATAGACCTTCTGTATTTCAGAAAATTCTCTTTTGAATTGCTGTTTGCTTTCATCTTTATCCTGTTGGTTCAATACTTCTATTTCCTTTATGTCTCTATGGACATAAATTCCTTGCTGCTCCTGATTTTTCATCTAATCTACAAATACTTTCTGCTCAATTTCTCTGATTTCAACATCATATTTATTTATGTTTCCTTCTGTACCTAAAACCACATTATTATTTGAAAAGTTATAACATTCACTCAAGTCTATAAATATTAAAAACATTTAATCCCTATCATGTACGGAAATTGCAATCTCTTCTTTACCAGGTTCTGCAAGTTTCATCTCCTCTTCAGGTTCCTTAAGCCATCATTCCAAGAACTCTATTTCCATGTGAAATATTTCCAGCATTTCATCACAACCTTCATTCCCAGTTTCATTCTTCTTCTGGCAATCCTCCTGAGTTATGTAGGTTTCTGTATCATCACATTTCAAAATTCTTTCATCAATTTCATTAAACAAATTCATTTGTTTACCTCCTTGGAATAATACTTCGACATTTTCATTATGCTTCTACTCCATAACAGCTTCAACTGGCTGTCTTACACCAAACAAAAATTCATTTATGATTTCTTCCTACTGCAAAAAATCAGTACCTTCCTCCTCTGAAAGGCATTCTCCTTTATACTTTGCCTTAAGAGTTTCATTCATCTCTGTGATAGTTTCACCAGACTGTTCACCATCTTCTATACATCCTGCAAACATACATAAACTATGATATTTAAAAATACAAAGCTTCATAGCCTCATCTACTTCTCTTGTCAACGTATCTTACACTTCTTCTAAACTATTCCAATAATTCATGAGATCTTTCTCATTGATCTCTCCACCCAAAATTTCAGCCTGTTCCGGGCCATAAATGGAAACTTCCATTTTCAACTCAGCCTCTCTGAGTTATTCACATCTCAATTGCACACTCATCATCTTCTCGAGCTTCCTCAGCTCTTCTATTAACTGTATGTTTACCTGTTGTTCCCTCTTTGCGTGTAGCCTCTCCCACTTCACTTTCTTCCTCATGGCCCAACCATGTCTCTGGTTTTTTGTATTTCTCTACAAAAATTCCATCAATAGCTCAAGGTGAACCGTTATCTCATCTTTCTCTCGCTCATACTCTTCATCAGTCAATTGCTTCCATATGCCATTTTCTTTGGAATTCTCCTTCTTCTTCCTTCTGCTGCGGTCTTTCTTAGAACCTCTGAAATGACTGACACCAGTTATCTTCTCCGCCTTTGTGAACTTCATAATTTCCATCCAACAATACAAGCTCTCTTCCTACGCTTGACCTCTTGTGGTTCTCTGTCTTGGAATCATCTCTGGGAAATTCTCTTGCTCTTCTTTGCTGCAAACAACAACTGTAGTATTTCATGTGTTATAATGACCAAACTCTTTGGGTGTCGGGCTCCGTCGATCATGCACCCAATTACATTCAAACCTTTGACTTGGCTTACAACTCTTTGAATCCAGACTTTACATAAACTCTTCATCTTGGATGAAAATACACCCTCTTGTACAGTGACTCAATGGTTTAACTTGACTCCAGCTATCCAAATTTTCATTTGACCTTAACATTTGATTTAACTTCAAGGCTTGACCCAATAATTACAATAGTGGACATTTTGACTCTAATTCAAGTTATACAACATACCAATGAACATCCACCCTTAATACACTTTCATGATGTAAAGTATTCACTCTCTCTCATACTCCATTCTTAAGAAAATATCACAAGTCACCAATTACATCATCTCCCTTTATCACTTCACATGATATTGAAGCTTTTAAATCGAAATGCAATCCATTTTCCCAAGATTTATTTTATGGTGAAAATAAATAAACCATTTAATTTTCAACATTCAAAAATACATCTTTGAAATGAATGATCATACCTTATGCTCCCTTCAAGGTTATTAATAAACCTTCTCTTTGCAATTTCAACTCTCCAAATTTCACTCTTCTGTGTTGTCTTTATCACTATGAATATTCGCATGCCACTCATCATCTTAGCACAAATATTTTTCCTGCACTTCCATGCAGCATACAACTGCACAGTATAAATTGTACATCAATTCACATCTCTTCACCTTTTTACAGAGAACAAGCTACTCATGTTTTCAACCTCTTTGATGAATAATGTACAACTTTTACATTGTGGAAATCCTGAACAACACCTCCTTAGGCAGTGCCACATGATGGTAAAAACAAGGATTCTACAACATTGAGAAATTGTGGTTTGTTTGTGTTTTCAATCTTAAAACACAAATCAAAAGAATTCTCCCATTTCCAACTACAAGCCTTGATCCAAAATGACGCAACCAAGACTACAAAGAACCCACACTATGCATAATAAACCACCTCGTATATTATAAAAATGCATGCTTCTCTTTATATCACCTAGGATAGCGCATTCTCCTTTTTCATTAATTTAAGCGGAACTTAATTTCCTTTAAAACTACTGTGGTGACAAAACCTTATACATCCATATTTAAAACATTTTCACTTTATTTCTGAGCATGTTGATATATATATATATATATATATATATATCACTCCCACAAAAATACTTATCTATAATTTCGATTTTGGCTTAAGAAAACCAAAAATGTCAACATATAATATGCTTGGTCCCACAATTTTACTTAACATGACTTTCCAATTTTATACACCCTTCTAATTTCTTAGAGTGAACCTACTCTCAGCCCATTGACTCATTACAAGCAAGATCTCCAAATTTGCTTACAAAATTTCTGTCTATATGAATTTCGAATTTGCAATTTCAAATTGCAACTCAATTTTTACTGCTCCATAAAGCCTCTCTTACACACTTCCAAGGATATTCACACAACACTTTATTTTTGAAAGAACTGCATCCTCTCCTGACAGGACCCCTTGAGTGATGATCTCCATATAGTGATCTCTGGTGAATAGTTCTGCATCGAAATGGACCATCACAATCTGCAATGGGAAATAGGTACCACGTAGATACCACTCAACAATTTAAGAAACTATTGATAGTCAGTGATATTCTCCTTCAACGCTAGCCTCCCTTATTAAAAATGGCAATGACTCTCTGTTTTCCTTCACACATTGCATTCCTTTGCGTTGATACCTCTAAAAGTTTGAGAACTGCTGCACTGAAGAAGATGTCACAAAGACATAACTCTTCCACAAATTACCATTTGTGTTTGGAACTTCAAAATTTAATTTGCAGGCTTAAACATTTTTAGATTCATAGTCCTCTACGGGCTTTCTACTGGATCGCTTAGCTCCTCAGCATGATTGTTATCTCCTTCTTTCACACAAGACTGATAACGTAATTTTGAATTCAGAATTTACACTGCACTTGCAAGATTGTCAACGCAGTTATGAATACCAATTCACACTGCATCACCTCCCAACTCCACTATGATAGAATCATCTCCGGAATTCCAAAATTTATTAACTCCACACAAGAACAAAATCTGCACTTTGCTACAATTGCGCACTTAATTAAATAAACCATTCACTATCCATTAACACGGTTCACAAAGGAATAGATACTTCTCTTCATGCACTAACACAAACAATGTTTTGTATTTCTGTTATACTCTCATAACCCCAGAAGCTTGGCAATGTACTTTGGACACTTCTATGTTGCTCTAATCAGTAATTGAAAGCACTATCAACACAGTCATGAAGGCATAATGAAATTTTCACTTGCAGAGTGCCAACGCAGGTCTAAAACTAGAATCGATGCCAGCTAGATCTATTGTTCACGTAGACACAATATTCTAGGCTATCGCATCACAATCTCCATGGTTTCAACCTCTAGATGATCATGGAGTCTCGCAGCAAGCCTACACATTGACACAGGGAACAACAACAAATACCTAGCAGCCCAATTTGCTTCTACGCTCTATCTCCATCATCCTCAGCAACTAAGACTACATTCAAAGTTCGACTGTGTGCTCACTACACATCGTTGGATCTTCTCACACCTTGGACAACTCCTCTTTTAGTCAAATTCCACTTTCCCTTTACGCTATTTTCCTTCAGTCTTTGCGTTCAACATCCATGGCCCCTGCACTCCTACCAACATTCCAATCTACAACAATGGATTTCCAATCTGTTAGCCCCCTATGAATTCCTTGACAAGCAAGCAAGGGGCTGGATTGCTTTGTGAGCCTTCAAGGAATGCATTTCTCTTGAAAACACATCATCCTTGAAGCCTTTCCCTTCCTTAGCCTTAAAATGCATTAAAAAGGCCTCAAAACCTACTTTCAAACATTATAATAGAGCCTAGCCCCTTTTCCTCCAGCCCAACCACTTCCCCACATACGCCTGATACCCAAAGACCAAGCGCTTATAGCCTAGGCACTAATCGCATCGGAAGACCGGAGTGGAACGTTAAAATTCCTTTGTAAGACTTAAAAACTCCGATGCGATTGCTCTGCTCTATAAATCCCGCGACATGTTCTCCACCGTCGATCTACCATGAATATTGGACGGCCCACGCTAATCGCAAAATCTTCTTAATCACAATGTTTATGTTAAGTCCCCCGATCGGCTCATCGCAAATATTTGCGATGCGATTGATCACAACTTAACTCCGATCATCGTAATCGCAACTCCCCTCCAATCGTTCCAATCCCCGATTCACCCGATCGCAACTCCTCTCCCGATCCAATCCCAACCATCCGTTTAATCCATGATCCGACGGCCATCGCACTTCTCGCCCCATCGCAATCGGAACTTTTGTAATGTGTCACACTTGTTTCATTCCGATTGCGATTGCCCGACTAAATCATAGCCGTCCATTCATTCGGAAATAAATGGCCTAGATATTATCACATCGTGCCCATCGCTCTTTCCCTTTTCCCCTCCAAACAGATCTCCACCGTTGATTCCCTTGTCGACCCAACGGCCAGCGCTCAATCGTGCTCTCATCCCAATCGCAATCGCATTTTCTAATTGTAGCCACCTCTTGTCCATTGCGATTGTGGTTATTTCGATTAGATCGTGGTCGTCGATCTTCCTCTGAGATCCGACGGTCCGATGTGAATCGCCCTCCACCCACGCCGGGTCCCACCATGTACGATCATTTCCCTCACATTTCATTAAATTTTGTTCTTTTCCTTTGTATTTTCTCCATTAACCAAACCTCTACGATTTGCATAAAGGTTTAATATTTCATGTTTATTCCGCCCATTTCATATACCATCCCACTGTTGCATCTCCATCGTCGATCTCCGCCCTCAGACCATGATCGAACGGTCCATACGCATTTTTTGGTCAAACCCTATTTGTTCGCTGTTTACACCATATCAAAGCATTTTCCACCGTTGTTTCATATTAAACCACCATTTCACCACCGCCACACTACCACTCTGCCTGTCCTCCGTAACCATCCACCTCCTCCATGCATGGATTTCTTAACACAGTTGTGGGTTTTTGTAGGGTACAAGAGGTGAAACGCCGCCATGATTACCCAGTTTTGATATAGCGGCAAGTTTTCACCGACAGAGATATAAATGAAGCGGGAGAGAGCTCAAGGCATGAAAGCTTATTTTTCATCAAAGTACAGGGTTGAGGCATTTCTATACACATCAGCAGAATGTTCCCACCTATGAAAGGACAAAGTTCCCATATTGTTTCTTTAATTTACCTTGTTCCTGAAGGGATCTCCACCCTGAACACAATCTAGAGCTACCAGAGCATTTGTTCGACGAGTATGGCGGACCTCACCGTCATTCACTTCACTCTTTGTTTATTCACTAGAGCACTACACAGTTCTGTAGTTAAAGTACATCAGAGACATACCTGGAGTGAATGGAAGCTTGACGAAGACTATTTTTTCCTCCAGAGGGTACTAGAGATAAATGTTCTAAGTTTAAAATAGAATGGGCTTCGGCCCTCTCCCTCTTCTGAGTGTTAATGCTGCATTTAGTTCCCACCTACCTCGTTAGATCATCTTCTGCTATAAAAATCCTAAGAAAATCATTGTAAAGGTTGTTGATTGGCTATCAGTAGAATGCAAGTTGTTTCTCTTGAGTCAAGTTCTCAGTGTAAGATTGTAAGATAGGTTGAGGAAGGTTCATCAGGCTAAACGTTAAGCTGTAAGTTATGTTGTACTTGACTGGTGTTGCTCCTAATATGACAAGCACATTTCTTTGGATCCTGATCTAAAGTAGTGGTGATGTTTTCCTGTCTTTTTGTTTTATTCCATTTCATTTCATTGCTTCTGGCTTGCATCAGAAATCTGGCATAGGATTTTCCCTTGTTAGGCACCCTATGTTTCTGCTCTCCTTGCCTCAATGTTTTTTTCTTAATGTGTTATCTAAGGATAGATTTCAATTGGTTTAACTAGTGTAGTGGATGATATTTCCTGCTAGCTGATGTATGAATCGATGAATCCGCTTCTTAGATGTTCTTGTAGTATTTAATTGAATGAATTGGGAACACTAGGAGTTTAGAAATATGTCTCTATCTCACTAGGATCCTTTTCAGTCAATTAAACCTTTCTAATTTCCCTCAAGTTGTTCCTTTGCTCTCCATAAAGAGTTTCCTATGAGTATGTCCAAGTAGGTTTGGAGTTAAATGACCTCTGACTTGATATATAGACAGAAAGTTGGTTTTCTCTCCCTCTTTCACCTTGCTCTCGTTATTGTTCCATTCCACCAATAATTTTAGGATCCGATGCTTTAGATGACTAGCCCAACTGAAATCTTGTAGGTTGAGCAGCAAGTAAACCCTTTCCTGACTCCATTTCCCAATGGTCTTGATGTTCTCTGATTTTCCTCTCCTTTGCCTAAAATCCTATTTTCTCACCCTTGTTTTATATTGAACCCTTCCTTCCTAATTCCCAACAACCAAACTCAAAATCAAACAAATAAACCTTGTGCTTATAAATAGCCTAATATCTTAAACATTGAGCCTCAAAGACATATACCTTTGACAATCATAGAGAGGTCCCTCTCTGGACCTAGGAGGGATAGATCCTATGGTCTGAAAGTGGTTTTGATGTTGTCTCATCTTTTGGTCTTGCCAACCTAGCCAAAACATGGGAACCCCAACATAATGGCGACTCCGCTGGGGAGTTTATGAAATACTTTCCATCCTACTACATCACAAAGCTTCAGAAACACCTAGAGACTCTGGTTAGGTTGGTAGTGAAACACTTCCATCTTGCACTTCAATTTCTATACCTCTTGTTGTGTTTTACCCCATACTCTTAGACAGAGTCTGGAAAGGGCCAGGTAGCCTCCAGATCTCACACTCTTTCAGAGGTGACATATCGAGTTATTGCCCACCTAGTTAATCTTTGGTTAGAGTTTGCTGTGTTTTGAAGATATCCTTGGAAAGGGATATTTCACAAGCACTATGGTGGACATCATACTCCCTAGAAGCACCCTAAACCTTCCACCTGGCGACTCCATAGTTCCTAAAAGATCAAAGACTTCACTGGTGGTCAGTAGGCCTGCTGATTATCTTGGTTTCACATAAGACTCCACTAGAAGACCAGCATCCATTGCAACAACAACCACAATAGAAGTAAACAGCAGGTTTAAGCTCCTTTGTTGGAAAACAACCTTCTGGCTTCAAGGAAAATTTATACAAGAGTTTATCCCAACCCAAACCCACCTGAAATAGTTGATAACCCTGAGAGCATCCTCAATAAATCACCTACACCTAGAATATCAACTATTTCTAGTCACATCCATAGAGCTAACTCTGCACTAGAAGACCTTACAGCTCTATCACGCTTTCCTCTTGACCTAGACCTACCTAATAGACTACCAAGAACTAGGTCATTCGGTGATCTAGATCAGCCAGGTCTTGAGCTTCCCGGTTCACCATCTCATAGTGGTAAAAATAGTGGGGATAGAAAGACCCCTCCATCTACACCTCCTGATATTCACTTCATTCAAAACTTGGGGCTCTCCCACCCTAAATATGCTCAAAAAACCTCTGCTGGTCCTAGTATCCCTATCATCCATATACCAGCTGCTCAAGTTAACCCTTTACCTCATCAAAATATCACCATGGCAGCCTGGTATGCTCCTTTGGTGTTACCTCAGCCTCTAGTGCCCTTACCAAATTATTATCAATCAAAGATTCCACATGTTGTTGATAGAAGTTGTCACTCCTAGAGACAGTCTAGAGTTGCCATAGACTAGTGCCTAGGACATCTTATCATAGCAAGGATCATGTAATAAAAATTGGGTGTCAATCCAAAGGTTCTCCTGCTATCTCTTGTAAACAAGGAAATTGATTTAAATGGGACTAGAACTTACAGAAACTGCCACAGGGAAGGTAATATTGCAGAGAAAAAATGCAAAGCTCCAACACAAAAGCATCAGACAGGTAAGAGACAATTTACTGTAAAGAGGGCCGATTCAAGTAATATGCCACATAAATTAAATATCAGAAGGTGTATGCAGTGAAAGAAATATAAGAAGATATTAGTTAACTTTGGTCTGATACCCAGATACACAACTGAACCATATATGGGCTTATCATTCTAAGAATCCATACATGACAACGACGTTTTAAAAGCACCCTCCCAAAGCAACTAATATAGCAGAAAGATGGATGAAATGAACATGGAAAGCAGATATATCATGCACGAGCCATATTTAAAGTGCTTGAGCGATAACAAGTATGGGTATCAACTAGGATAAATCCTTACCTGAAATCAGTGAGCCACTCGCATTCCAGTACATGATACAAGAACATGGATAAAATTAAATGTTGTATTAAACACATAAAAGGAAGTTACATACTGTGGGATACCAAAGACCAGAATCCTATAATACAGATAGAAATCCTCCTCACTGAGACCCTATGGGCTCTGAGCCTTCATACAAGAGCTTATACAAAATGTATACAATAAGCCTTTCATTGCATGATTTTCTGATAAAAATCTGGAACCCTTACAATGTCTTTCTTCTCTGTTTTTATAGAGGAATAAGAAAAGACCCTATGAAAGAAGTAGGTGAGAACATTTAATTATCTCATTAAAACATAAATGGCGGAAACATTCGTACCCATACTGCTTGATGGCTATAGAATGCTGCAGGTGTAGATTTCTCCAAGGGTGAGGTGTGAAGAATAAAATATGTGACGTTCTATACTTTCCTAAGAGAAAAATCTATTGAAGTAAAACCTGGAGGATATGATTTTTATGCACTTGTACTCTTTGCCTTTTGAATGCTGGATTGCTATTAAAAATCTTCAACGTCGGACACCGAATTCCTTGATTTCCAACTGATACCCTTTGTTGTGACATTAATGTCTCTATCTGTAGAAACTTGCCTTTCGAATTATTTTGAGGAGTTTGACAGATTTCCATTCTGCTTTATTTAATGAAGGTCATGTCTCCGCAACTACCCAGGACTTTTCTTCATAAATTCCGCCTCTGCAAGCTGACCCTTTGATGTGTCTTCGATTTTTGTAACGGAGGTGGAGATTAATGGAGGTTTACCCTCTTTTCACCCTGCACAATACACAAACTTGTTAGGAAAACAAAGGCATGGGAGGGGACTGATGCAATGGAGGTGACTATGAAGTGGCGTGACATTGTGGACTAGTGGAAGCACACAGGGTAGTGGTGAAGGATGCAGTGGAGCGGTGGTATACAAACTAGGCAAAGGTTCTCTTCGTAAAAACACTAAAACAAGACACATGAATGCGATATACAAATATGAATGGAATATATAGATGGTGAAGGGAGAATTAGATTGACACGTGGGACAATACGTGGTGGGAGACTCAGTCAATTAGTCAATCATGCATATGATATGGGCCACACGATTTCAGAGCGATATCAACGGTTAGGAATGCATTGTACAATGACGGAATGGTGGACCCAGAACACTGTAAACCTACATTAACACCCGTCCAATTACATCGAGCGACCACCGTTGGATTGAGCTCTTTAGATCGAACGGACAACGTTAATATCATTGCACGACTTTGCCTGAAGGATAACGCGCGATGGGTAGTGATATTGTCGTCGTACACCAGGACGTGTGGCGAGCGCCCAATGGAATTGCTCCAATTTGGAGAAAACCGCTTGCCTTTGAAAGCTGGTGCGATGAAAACAACTCTGGTTTCTGAGTGGGCGTGGGTGCATGGACCACCAAAGCAAAGGAGATTCTCGGCCATTGATTTGTGTTTCAATCCAACGGTCTGGAGCAGGCGCGATAGATATATACGTTAGGCACCCTTGGGACTTAATACTCGATCATGAGCTTCAGTCATATAGACGATAAGATATGAGGGGCTAGGGCTGAAAGGGACTAGGCCTCCTATGACTTCGAATACGCGTCTGTGGTGGTTACTAATGCATTTTAGAGGGCGGGAAAGGAACGATAAGCAAAAATGAATTTCTTAAGCCGTGATAGGAAATTTGAAAGGTTCAGGAGGGGTTGATGGCCAAAAATTTTAATGGGGGCTGACATGGATAACATCGGCTCCAACTGGGGACGGCGCATTCATCCTTGAACGTGTCGAGAACTCCGCAGACCTTCAGATACTGTTTTAGGTGGCTCTGCCATTCAGTCCCTTTGCATTCTACTTCATAACATGTCAGCACACGCCTTATTTAATCAAAAACAAAAAGGAAACTAATGTACAATATAATACATCAGGTGCTCCTAGCCTAAATCAAAACTGGAAGTATGGCTTAAGAAATTGGCCATTTACAGGGGTGTCAAGCAGATCGCCCTGTAAGTTTTCCAACATAAAAGTATTATTGCCTCTCTGTTCCGCTATTTTGAAAGGACCAAACCACAGGGGATCAAATTTCCCATGCTTTCCTTTTTCAGCCCTCCGGATATCCCATCTGAGTCCCAGATCACCAACCTGCAATTTCCTGTCTTTTGCATGTTGATCAAAGATGTTTTTCATTCTCTCCTAATATTCTGTTAATCTCTGATTTACTTGACCTCGTGTTTCCTCCAATTCTATCAATTGATTGATTCTCCTGACCATATCATCAGGTTCCTCCTTACTTTCTTGCATAAAATGTGCCACTGGTAAAGCCAGCTGCACAGGAAACACTGCTGCTCGTCCATATACCAATTCATATGGAGATTTCCCGGTTGCTCTTTTACCGGTGATTCTATTCGCCCATAGAGAAAACTTCAATTGTGAATCCCAATTCTTCTGATTTTCATTTATAGTTTTCTTCAAGGCCCTTACTAAAGTTTTGTTAGAATATTATGCCAAGCCATTTCCCTATGGATAGTAGGCCGTGGAATGATTTAGTGCAATATTATACTATTGGCAGAAATTTACAAATTTTGCAGATTTGAAGGCCTGTGCATTATCAGTCACTATCCTAGCAAGGCAACCAAATCTTGATATAATGTTTTCTTCCATAAACTTTATGATTACTGCATCTGTAGCATTTCTTGCAAGTATGGCTTCCACCCATTTTGTAAAATAATCTGTGGCTGTTAATATCCATTTATGCTGTCCACTTGAGGGTGGGTGGATTTCACCTATAAAATCTATTCCCCACTGCTGGAATGGTTCATTTACATGAACTGGAATCAAGGGTAGAGCTGGTAACTTTTGTCTTTCAGCAAATTTTTGACACTTATCACATGCTCTAACCCAAACAAAAACATTTCCAAATAATTTAGGCTAGTATAAACCAGCCTTTAAGATTTTATGAGCTATAGCCCTCCAGCTGTAGTGTCCTCCACAGATTCCTTCATGAAATTCCATCATTATACTTTCTACTTCATCCTCTGTGAGGCACAATAATAGAATGCCTAAAGGGTCCCTCCAATACAGCTGTCCATTAGCCAATATATACTTTTGGGATTTTAATCTTAATGCTCTGTATTTTTCTTTATCACAACTTGGAGGATAGCTGAGTGTCAAAAGATATTCAACTATTTCTTTGTACCATGGACTAGTAAGATATTTTATATGTGCTTTTTGAGTGGTTGCCTCCATTCCTTGTTGTTCTTTTTCATTATCTGACTCCCCACTTGCTATCATGGTCAAATTCATTCCCAGCGCCTGATAGTTTGATTCAGATAGAATTTTTGCAAGCCCCTATCATTTGATCAACTTGGTAGGACGGATATCTAGATCATACTCCTATATTTTAGCAATCCATCTCCCTCTTTTTCCTTCACTGTCCCCCTGAATAAGAATGTCTTTAACAGCTTCAGTAGGGACAAATGCAGTAATGTGAGACTGCAAAATATCTATGCGAAAAGCTTTGAGAGATTTCACCAGGGCATAGGCTTGCTTCTCCAATATATTATACTTCAATTCTGCATCATGAAGCACCTGACTGAAGAAGGCAATAGGCTGCTCATATCCTTCTTCATTTTTCTGTAATAACACTCCAACTATTGTATGTGGTGATGCAAAGGAAAAGATCATAAATGGCTTTGCATAATCTGGTCCAGCTAGCACAGGAGCTTCATCAAATGCTTGTTTTATCCTGGTGAATGCCTCTCTAGATTCCTGAGACCATTTCACCTCATTATTCTTCTTTAGCATATCTGTTATATGCCTAACTATCTCAGCATAGTTAGGAATAAATATTCTCAGGAAATTTATTCTGCCTAAAAATACCTGCGCTTCTTTCTTATTCCTGGGAAGGGGAATACCATTTATGACTTCTACTCTTTTGGGATCTATCCTTACCCCATCTTTAGTTACAATATGTCCCAAGAGTTTTCCTTCCTCTAATGCAAATAAAGACTTTTGTGGATTAAGAGAAAGGCCATACCTTCTGCATTTTTCAAAATTTCTTCGTAAATGCTCAATGTGTTCAGCATCATTTTTTAAAAACACTGTAATATCATCAAGGTACACCACCAAAAATTTATCCTGCTCCCCAGCAAAATCAATTTCCATGGCCCTCTGAAAAGTGGCCCCTACATTAATCAGTCCAAAAGGCATCTTGGCATACATGAATGTACCCCATGGTGTGGTGAAAGCAGTTTTCTTCTGATCCTCCGGAAGTACAGCCACCTGGTTATACCCGGAGAAACCATCCATCATTGACATTCTAGAGGCTCCAACCACTTTCTACAGGATGTGGCCCATCTTGGGCAGTGGATAATTGTCTTTTAAAGAGGCTCTGTTTAAATTCTTGAAATCCACACATAACCTTATTTCTCCATTTTTCTTTCGGACAGGGACCAAGTTTTCAACCCATTCTGAGTACCTTAATGGCACAATTATTTTGGCCTTTAGCAGCTTCCTGATTTATTTTTCAATGGAGGGAAGCAGGAGAGGATTTATCTGTCTGAGCTTCTACTTATAAGGTTTTGCATCTTCCCTTAGAGGAATTTTGTGCTGCATTATATTGATATCAAATGTTTTAAGGTCCTAATAGGACCATGCAAATACATCCTTGTATGACTGAAATAATTTCAAGTATTTTTCCTTATATTCCTCTGGGACCTTCTTGGATACTTTGAAAATTTTGGGCTCAACCTCAGTACCCAGATTCAGATCTTCCACTTGATCTTCCTCTACCACTTTACTAGGCTGGAAAGGGACATCATTTTTATCAAATAATATTTCTAGAGGCACCAACCCTCTAGGAATGACGTTACCTTTCAGCTGTAGCACTTTACTTCCTGCCATTCTCTCCTCCCACTTATTTTCTGAAGTATCCTCGGCCTCATTTCCTTCACAATTATCAATCTCCATATTAGAAAATTCTCCCACTATTTCCAAGAATCTCTTCATATGTTCATCATCTTCAAATACCTGCTAATGCTTAATATTATCTGGGATTGATGGTCTATAACGTACCTCAAATTCATACCTCAAGAGAGGGTTCTGAGGAGGGCGGAATGTACTGGCAGCCACAGCGAGAGAATCTGCCATTCTATTCTGCTCTCGGGGCATGAACTGGATGTTAAATGCTAAGAAGAAGTTCTCCACCATGTCCCATACTTCATTTCTATATGCCCTCAATTGAGGATGTTTAGTTTGAAATTGATTTCTGATTTGTCTGACCACCAGCTCAGAGTCTCCCAGAGCCTTTAAAAATTGTATGCCCATGCTCCTGGTTGTCTGCAACCCTAGCAGCAGTGCTTCATATTCAGCTACAATATTAGTAGCTTCATATTCCAATTTAAAAGACAATGGGATCCATTTTCTTGTAGGAGAGATTAATAATAATCCAGCTCCATTTCCTTCTCTTGAATTGGCTCCATCAAAATGTAAAGTCCAGATTCCTGCTTCGTGGTTCCCTGAAGGCTGCTCAGTCTTGATTTGGCAGAATGATGGTTCCTGAGAAAAGTTTTGATCTTCTTCCAGCATTAAGCATGAGAAATCTCCTTCCTTACCATAGATTGGTTAGTTCTCAGGGTTATAAGATTTTGTAACCATTTTGACAAATCTGGTTTCTCTGTATAACCTCCTCTCCTGGCCACCAAAAACTGGAATAGTGGCATATGTTAATTCTAGTTTGAGTGACCCACCAATTTTCGTTCCCCAGGACCTTGACAACAGCATGCCAAAGCGAGCTGGGATATTAGCCACCACAACGTCAATTACTACACCTTTTACTGGAATTTGGGCCAGATTGACCACTAAATCCTTAATCATCCCTAGACATTTAACTCTTTTGGAATCAAATGAATAGAGGTCTTTGTATGGGTGTGCGATCTGTAGTCCTAGTTGTTCCATGACTGATAGAGGCATAAGATTGTGGGAAGCCCCAGAATCTAACATACAATTGTGCAACAGTAGGTCATGAATCACTAGAGACACATAGAAGGGAGGAGTAGAAGGATCTATCTCCTTGACATGGGGGCCAAACACAACCATGGGTCTTTCTTCTTGAAGATTAAGACTGTCTGGAATTATTGGTGCTTCAGGAGGGAACAATAAAGAAGTGACTTGAGATTGATATGCCAGTTATTTCGATAGTTCAGTCAAAGGGACTGGGATTTTGACATTCTCAAGTTCCTTTTGCAAATTGAAAGCAGGAGGGGGATTTTCTATTACAACTTCTTTTGACTCTTTATTTTCAGTTGAAGGTTTAACTTCTTCTGATACGGACTCAGCATTAGGAGGAGTGACTACTTTTGAAGAAGAATGAATTTGATCATTAGGATACAAAGGTTTGTTCAAAATACTCTTACCTTTTTTTGTGACTTTCTGCATTGTTGGTTCCATTTGAGCAGGTGCTTCCTTCTGGAGAGGCTCTTCTTCTTGATCTTGAGTTTGAGTCCTCTTCCTTGAAGATCTGAGATCATATTTTCTATTGAAATTTTCTAGCATGAAGTCCTCAAATTGTTTACAACAATGATCAACTTCTGCTTCTTCTGTGTCTCCAAACTCTTCTTCTCCTTGCAATGGGCATTCTACCTCATAGGCAGCATCTTCAGCAGGGTTATCTTCTGGACCATCTAAGTACAGTGGGTGTGGTACCAGATCTTGTTGTTCTTTTACTTCCTTTTGCAATATTTGCAATGGTGGCTTTCTATACTGAGGATTGTAACCTTTATTTGGAGCATTATAAAAATTGTTGGGGGCTGAATTCTTAACCTCCGGTTCTAGCTTAACCATCTTTTTGATCATTTTTCTTATTTCCTCCATCTTGTCAGGGTCTCTGTCCTAATTTGAAGTAGATACTTCCTCTTTTCCCCTTCTTGTGGTATCCTATTCAGCTTTCCCCTTTGATTTTCCAGTGGATGCAAAATTTGCTTCCAGCTCAAGAGCATTTGATTGAGCATCATCTAGAGTGGCAGGTTTCCTTTCCCTGAGAGAGAAACCAAAATCCGAGTCAAAGGATGCTATAAAAAAAACTTTAGCAACATTATGATGAGGCTTCATATTTGCAGGGAGGTTTAGATATAACTTATTAAATCTTTTGATAAATTCTGACACCCCTTCATTATGTTTCTTCTTGAGTGTATTGAACTCAGTAAGACACTGTCCATGATCTTTCTTTTCACCCCATTTTCTGAGAAAGGTACTTTCCATATCGTCCCAAGTGGTTACGAAACAGTTTCCTAATGTTTTGAACCATTTTCTGGCTTCACCATCCAGATATTGCAAAAATAGTCTTAAGACTACATCCAAGTGTTCTAAATTGAAGTTTTCTGCAAAAGAGCAAAAAGTCTCAAGATGTTTCTGAGCATCAATTTCATTTTCCCCAGTGAATCTAGGCAAGATCTTCAGATAATCCTGTGGCATATCATTCAACACTTGGGGTAATGCCAGGGGGCATATTTATTCAACAAAAAGGCTGGGACATTAGCCATTGGAGGAGGTGGGGGTTGTGCAGAAATGTGGTGTACAAATGGAGGGAGAGGAGGAGGAGGAAGTGGAGTATGAATAACAACGGGAATATACTGTACAGAAGCCTGAGGTGTAGATGGAAACAATTCACGATTAAGAGGGGTTAATTCTGTAACTTCTTTAACTTCTTCGGCCTCAGGGGTAGGGTGAAGACTATCTTCAAATCTAACACCTCCTCTAAGTGGGCTATCTGAAAAATATTCAGGATTTTCCTCAGTGGAGTTGGGATTTTCTATTTGGATTTCTTGAGAAGAAGAGGATGGACAATCTTCTACAGAATATTCAGGGATTTCAGCACGGACTGATTTCTTCTCTTTCCAAACTATTCTATGAATGATCTTTTCTGGGTCAGACACGGAAGGTGTCTTTGGATGAGATGTATCTGACCTCAAATGTGGCTTACGAGCTGCCAGGACTACCAATAGATTTATCAAATAAACAACAGTGGAGTCGCCAAGGTGAGAGATATACAACTCTTCAAATCTCTGTGCTCACCTGATTAGAGAGTGAATATGATTTTTCGAGGCCCAGGGATAATGATTATCTTAAATTCATTCCCCGGCAACGGTGCCAGAAAGATGTTGTCGACAGAAGTTGTCACTCCTAGAGACAGCCTATAGTTTCCATAGAACAGTGCCTAGGACATCTTATCATAGTAAGGAGCATGTAATAAAACTTGGGTGTCAATCCAAAGGCTCCCCTGCTATCTCTTGTAAACAAGGAAATTGATTTAAATGGGACCAGAACTTACAGAAACTACCACAGGGAAAGTAATATTGTAGAGACAAAATGCAAAGCTCCAACACAAAAGCATCAAACAGTTAAGAGACAATTTACTGTAAAGAGGGCCGATTCAAGTAATATGCCACAAAAATTAAATATCAAAAGGTGTATGCAGTGAAATAAATATAAGAAGATATTAGTTAACTTTGGTCTGATACCCAGATACACAACAGAACCATATATGGGCTTATCATTCTAAGAATCCATACATGACAACGGCGTTTTAAAAGCACCCTCCCAAAGAAACTAATATAGCAGAAAGATGAATGAAATGAACATGAAACAATATATCATGCCTGAGCCATATTTAAAGCGCTTTACTGATACAAGTATGGGTATCAACTAGGATAAATCCTTACCTGAAATCAGTGAGCCACTCGCATTCCAGTACATGATAGAAGAAGATGGATAAAATGAAATGTTGTATTAAAAACATAAAAGGAAGTTACATACTGTGGGATACCAAAGACCAGAATCCTCTAATACAGATAGAACTCCTCCTCACTGAGACCCTACGGGCTCTGAGCCTTCATACAAGAGCTTATAAAAAATGTATACAATAAGCCTTTCACTGCACGATTTTCTAATAAAAATCTGGAACCCTTACAATGTCTTTCTTATCTGTTTTTATAGAGGAATAAGAAAATACCCTATGAAAGAAGAAGGTGAGAACATTTAATTATCTCATTAAAACATAAATGGCGGAAACATTCGCGCCCATACTGCTTGATGGCTATAGAATGCTGCAGGTGCAGATTTCTCCAGGGGTGAGGTGTGAAGAATAAAATATGTGACGTTCTGTACCTTCCTGAGAGAAAAATCTATTGAAGTAAAACCTGGAGGATATGATTTTTATGCACTTGTACTCTTTGCCTTCTGAATGCTGGATTGCTATTAAAAATATTAAGTGCCAGACACCGAATTCCTTGATTTCCAACTGATACCCTTTGCTGCGACATTAATGTCTCTATCTGTATAAATCTTCCTTTCGAATTATTTTGAGGAGTTTGACAGATTTCCATTCTGCTTTATTTAATGAAGGTCATGTCTCAGTAGCTACCCAAGACTTTTCTTCATAAATTTCACCTCTGCAAGTTGAACCTTTGATGTGTCTTCGATTTTTGTAACGGAGGTGGAGATTAATGGAGGTTTACAATTTTTCACCTTGCACAATACACAAAATTGTTAGGAAAACAAAGGCATGGGAGGGGAATGATGCAATGGAGGCGACTGTGAAGTGGTGTGACATCGTGGACTGGTGGAAGCACGCAGGGTAGTGGCGAAGGATACAGTGGAGCGGTGGTATATGGACTAGGCAGAGGTTCTCTTCGTAAAAACACTAAAACAAGACACATGAATGCGATATACAAATATGAATGGAATATACAGATGGTGAAGGGAGAATGAGATTGACACGTGGGACAATACGTGGTGGGAGACTCGGTCAATTAGTCAATCGCGCATATGATCTGGGCCACACGATTTTAGAGCGATATCAACGGTAGGAATGCATTGTACCGCGATGGAATGGTGGACCCAGAACATTGTAGACCTACATTAACACCCGTGCAATTACATCGAGTGACCACCATTGGATTGAGCTCTTCAGAACGGACGGCCAGCATTAATATCACTGCATGACTTTGATTGAAGGATAACGCGTGATGGGTAGTGATATTTCCGTCGTACACTAGGACGCATGGCGAGCGCCCAATGGAATCGCTCCGATTTGGAGAAAACCGCTTGCGTTTGAAAGGTGGTGCGATGAAAACAACTCCGGTTTCTGAGTGGGCGTGGGCGCGTGGACCACCAAAGAAAAGGAGATTCTGGGCCATTGATTTGTGTTTCGATCCAATGGTCTGGAGTGGGCGCGATAGATATATATGTTAGGCACCCTTGGGACTTAATACTTGGTCACGAGCTTCAGTCATATAGACGATAAGATATGAGGGGCTAGGGCTGAAAGGGACTAGGCCTCCTATGACTTCGAATACATGTCTGTGGTGGTTACTAATGCGTTTCAGAGGGTGGGAAAGGCACGATAAGCAAAAATGAATTTCTTAAGCCGTGATAGGAAATTTGAAAGGTTCAGGAGGGGCTGATGGCCAAAAATTTTAATGGGGGCTGACATGGATAACACCACACTTCACTGCAAAAGAGTCCACCACAGCTCAACACCATGTAGATAGGATGGAATATTCTTTTGACTACATGGAAATAGATGATGATACAGTCAAAATGAGAATCTTTGCCCAAAGCTTAGGGGGTGATGTGAAGAAATGGTTTAAAGGCTTACCTCCGGGTAGCGTTAATGTTCTTCCATCTCTATATCAGACTTTCATAAACAAATGGGAGGTTAAGGCCAATCCTCGCCAACTCCTAGCAGAATATATGAACCTTAAAAGAAACGTAGGAGAGAGTGTCCATGATTACACAACAATATTTAACAGTATTTACAATGCTCTTCCTCCACACATGAAACCTCCCAAAGGTATGGCCCTAGCGAAATAACTTGAAGGCTTTGATGCTGACATGGCCTACCAGCTTAGGGAAAGAGATTACAACACGTTGGAAGACATGCAAAAAGGAGCAGTGAGTGTAGAGGCTAACCTGATTGAGAAAAGAGCAAGATTGAGAGCTGAATAAAGGGTAACATATAGAGATGACAGTGTAGCATCCACATCTGATCCAAATTATGACCATTTATCTAAAAATGTGGAAAGACTACAACAAATGATGGAAAAAATGGTTGTCTCAGTCAGTAACCAAAACATAAATCAAAACCATAACCAGAACCAGAACTTTAGAAGAAACAATGCCACTCCCAACAGACAAAGAGAATTAGATCAACAAGTTATTCCCCCATTCCAAGAGAATTTTCTTGATGAAGATGAGGGAATCATAGAAGAGTCTGAGGGAACCACAATAAATATGTTTGAAATAGAAGATTCAATCCGTTACACAGAAGAAGATCACTACCCACCCTCTTATTGGGACGAGGAATGGTTAGAAACTGAGGATTACAAGTTAAGATTTGAAAATGCCATGATGCAGGTCAAAGAAAAATATGAACTTAGGAGAAAAAGGAGCATAGACAATTCCAAACCCAAAGCTTCTGAGATTAGCATCAAGAAAAGGCCCGAGAAAATTTCTAAAGTGACTACTGAAAGTAACAAATCAACAACTGAGAGTTCTGAGAAGAAAAAGGAAGAGGACAACCAAAGCACTAATAAATAGGGTCAACCAACTAGCAGCACTAGCATTGCAGTTAGTGCTCCTGATAAAACAATTCCAAACACTGTACATAGTGAGAACCAGCCCACTGACTCAGCCACTAAGGTATTGGCTAACAAAACAGAGTTGAGCATTCCAAAGAGTCAGCCCACGTTCAATTTAGAAACTGAGATTGCAAGAATTAAAATCTTTGTCCCACTCTCTGAGCTGGCCACTCAGGATGTATATAAAGGCCAAATTTTGAAAGCATTAAATTTAATTGAGAACAGTGACACTGTAAATTTGAATGACGATCAACTTGCCCTTTTTTTTGGTCCAAGGATAGAAGGAAAGTTTCAGGAAGGGGTATTGCCCCCTTTTTATATCATTCTTAATCTCCATGATAAGATTCTCCACAATGCAATGCATGATTCTGGGGCATCACACAACCTGATGCCTAAAGTAGTAATGGAAAGATTAGGCCTAGAGATAACCCGTCCCTATAAAGACCTATATTCATTTGACTCTAGCAGAGTAAAGTGTCTTGGCCTAATCAAAGATTTATGTGTGAGCCTTGCCCAGATTCCAGCAAAGTGTATGGTCATGGACGTTGTGGTGGCAGATGTGCCACCCAAGTATGGCATGTTATTATCAAGATCATGGGGAGCCAAGCTGCAAGGGAGAATGCAGATGGATGGGGCTTATGCCACAATCCCAATCTTTGGCCAACTTAGAAGACTGTACAGAGAGGCACAAATGAAATTTCTGGTCAGTAGCCCCGAGAAGCCTGAGAACTTACCTTTATACTCTGTACATACAGACCTTGACTCCTTCATCCTCTGTAATGATGAATCCTCAGAAGGGTGAGAGTTCCAAAATAGAGATAACAACAAGGAAAAAGAGCCCATGGACTTTAACATAATGGCTATTCTAGACTCGGAGGAGAATGATGTAGAAAACTCAGAACAATGCGCTAAAATAAAAACTCAAAGAGAACCAGAGACAGAATGCAATCAGCTAACTAGTCACCCCTCTGATTTCCACACACACGACGAAAAACAAAATGACCCACAGCCTAGTGCAACCCCTACAGTACTACATAATGGCGAACCTAGCCATAGGGAAGGAAATGATGACAAACCCGAGAATGAAAACTTATGGGAAATGAATTTCGATGGGTCATGCACCAAGAGAACTGCTGGGGTAGGAGTGTGGATATGTAACACAGAGGGTGACTACACAGAGAGTCATGCCTACAACCTGCACTTCAAATGTACAAACAACATTGCAGAGTATGAGGCTCTTATCCTAGGCTTAAACCTGTTGAAAAAACTAGGGGCCCGTAGGATAACTGTGCGTGGGGACTCTGAGCTGATCATTAAACAGGTGAATGGTGAATACACAACGAAACAACCTAGATTGAGAGCTTATAGGAATGACACTGTGGATTTATTAAAAACATTTATTGAATACGAATTAGTGTTTGTGCCTAGGAGTCAAAATTTCATTGCAAATAGATTAGCTTGCCTAGCTAGTTCATATCCTAAGACTCCAAGCGACCAACAGATCATCATTCAAACCAAGTTCAGACCTGCAGTGCCAGATAATGAAAAATATTGGCAGGTTTTTGAAGGAGATAAAAAAATTGAAGATTTTTTGATGGGCAGGAATGAGTTTGAGTTTGTTGATTCAGACTTTATGTCTAGTGATAGCTGCCTAAGTGAGGAACCCTTAGATGAGGAAGAACCACCCCGTAACATAGAAATAAACGTTATGAACGAAAAAACTAGAAATTCAAACGGAAATTGTGAAAACTCAGAAAATGAAGAATTTGAGGTGCTGCGGGCCAGAGATAAGAACATACATTGGGGTCTGGCACCGTTAGAAGAACTTTTTGACTTCGATGATGTCGCAAAAAATCCCACCGTTGAGCATGCAGACTCTGACGTAGAAGAATGCAATATAGACACAAAAGATAAGCCCAAAATGATTAAATTGGCTAAATCTCTCCCTGCGAACATCAAAAGGAAATACATTGACCTTTTCAAAGAATTTATTGACGTATTCGCTTGGAGCTACGAAGACTTAAAGGCCTATGACACAAACATCATACAACACAAAATACCTTTAAAGGAAAATCAGAAGCCCTTCAGGCAAAAACTTCGTAGAATTAACCCAAAACAGCTGCCTGCAGTGGAAAAAGAGATTAAAAAGATGTATGAGGCAGGCATAATAGGTCCCGTAAGGTTCTCTGATTGGGTTTCGAATTTAGTGGCTATGAGAAAGAAAACAGGGGAGATTAGATTATGTATTGACTTCAGAAATCTTAATAGAGCCTCACTCAAAGACAACTACCCTTTGCCAAAAATGGAACGCATTCTTCAGAAGGTAGTAGTCTCCAAGAGAATCTCCCTACTGGATGGTTTCTTAGGCTACAACCAAGTCCTAGTTCTCCCAGAAGATCAACTCAAAACAGCCTTTACCACTCCATGGGGCACCTTTATGTATGTAAAAATGCCTTTTGGGTTGATGAACGTTGGTGAAAACTTCCAAAGAGCAAAGGACATAGCTTTTTCAAATGAGATAGGGCACTTCATTGTTATTTACTTGGATGACATAACAGTCTATTCTAAGACTGAAGAAGAACATCTAAAACATCTGAGGAAAGTGTTTGAAAAATGTAGAAGGTTTGGTCTGACATTAAATCCCAAAAAGACTGTATTTGGGCTGCAAGAAGGAAAGATTCTTGGCCACATTATATCTGAAAAGGGAATTAGGATGGACCCACAAAGAGTTGAGGGAATACTACAAATCACACACCCGAGAAACATCAAAGAATTACAGTCCTTCATTGGGAAAATTAACTTCCTTAGGAGGTTTATTCCCAATCTAGCTGAACACCTTAGGAATATGACTAACATGCTGAAGAAAGGTGTAGGAGTTAAATGGACTATTGGAGCTAAACAATCTTTTGAATCAGTAAAACTTGCACTCACAAAAGCTCCTGTTCTGATCAACCTAGATTTCTCTAAAAATTTCCTGATATTTTCATTCGCCTTTGAGCATACAGTGGCTGCAGTCTTACTGCAGAAAAATCCAGAGGGAATGGAATAGCCAATTTCCTTTTTCAGCAAAGCACTGAGGGATGCACGCTTGAAATACAACCTAATAGAAAAACAGGCTTACGCTCTTGTTAAGGATTTAAAAGACTTTAGGGTGTACATATTACATTCCCACACCATAGCTTATGTGCCTAACATAATAGGCAAAGATATTCTGTCCCAAGACCCAGATGGGAAGAGGGGCAAATGGATTGCTGTGATCTTAGAATACGACCTTGAGATAAAACCCACCAAATTGATCAAAGGTCAGGGCTTAGCTAAATTAATGGATGAATCAAATATGCAAGCCCTTGACATTAACATGGTAGCTGCCTTAGATGAGAAAGAAGGATTTCCTGATCCCACTGTTGGAGAGAAGTTTCAGAACTTCCCTTGGTACTCTGATATCCTTTATGTGCTCACCAACCTCAATGCTCCACCTGAACTGTCAAAGACTAAGGAAAAATTCGTAAAAATAAAAGCCAGAAACTACTGCATTTTTAATGAAAAATTATACTGGAAAAACCAAAATGGCCTATTGCTTAAATTTTTTCCTGAAGCTGAAGCAGAAAGGATTAAACAAGAATTCCATGCAGGAGAGTGTGGAGGCCATTTGAACTGGAAGGCCACTGCAAACAAAATACTCAGGGCTAGTTACTACTGGCCCACGCTGATCCAGATTTTATGCAGGGACGCAACATAATACAGAAATAACCATGAACATAGAGATGTAGCGGAAATAATGCTTCATTTCATTAATATCAAATAACAGAAATATGCTTACAAGCATAATGGAAATAAAATAGCTAGGGTGTTGGTAGCGAATCTCTCAGAAGAGATGTGATGGCTACAGACCTCTAAACTATATTAAAATGAGGCTCGAGGGCCTATTTATTGTTGAGAAATAATGTAGAATCTGAAACGTCCAAAACCCTAACCGTAGGAGATGAAGTGCCAAAACTATGGGCCCCGTTTGGTTAAATTGGTGGTTCAACTTCCTGGGGATGTAACTTTGGCATCCGATCTCCGTTTGATGCGCTCAATAGCTCGTTAGAAAGATCTGTCCGAGGAGTACAACTTTTGAACAAGCAACATCGATCCATGTATCCATGTTGCTCTCCGTTTTCCCAAAAAACGTCGTTTAGGGCCTCAAAATGGCTCCGGAAGTTCAGGACCCGAAAAATTGCTAAAAATAGTAAGTTTTGTTGCAACTTGAAAACTGAAAGAAATGATGGTGGGGGCTCGAATAGAATAGGTGGGTGGCCACCAATATCCACCTGGATCATTAAGGCCCCAAAACGGCTTCGGGAGTGGAGGACCCGAAAACCTGCTAAAAATAGTAAGTTGTGTTGAACATGAAAAGCTGCAAGAATTGATGGTGCTAGTCCAAATGGAATAGGTGGGTGGCCACCGATATCCACCTAGATCACACACTCTTTAATGACATCCATAAGATGGTAATTTCCCGCCACAAATGCCAGATTTTTGAAGGCAAGAGAAAACTCCTTCCCCTCCCTTTACAACCCATCACTGTTGAAGGTCCTTTTATGCAATGGGGCCTAGATTTTATTGGAGAAATCCACCCTGCTTCTTCTGTACAACACAAATGGATCCTAATAGCCACATACTACTTCACTAAGTGGATAGAGGCCATACCTACTAGGAATTCCATAGATTCAGTCATCATTAGGTTCCTAGAAGGTCATATCCTCTCTTGGTTTGGTTGCCCAAGGAAAATAATCCCCAATAATGCTACTACTTTTGGATCCAAGAAAATGGTTGATTTTTGTCACAGGTATGAAATAGCGCTTGTTCATTCAATTTCCTATTACCCACAAGGTAATGGCTTAGTTGAATCATCAAACAAGAGCCTGGTGGCCATCATCAAAAAGCTGGTAGAAGAGAACAAAAAGTCATGGCATAACAAGTTAGTGCATGCCCTGTGGGTTGACAAGCTTGCAACAAAGAAATCCATTGGCATGTCACCATATCAGCTTGTCTATGGAACATAAGCAGTTTTTCCTACCATCCTTGGGGTACCAGTAATCAAGCTTGTCCAAGAGATCCAGACAGAAGAGGACAGTATGGTGAGGAGGATAAACCAAACAATTCACCTCCAGCAAACAAGGGAAGAGGTCTATAACAGAGCTATCAAAGTTCAAGAAAACATAAAGAGGTTGTTTGACAAGAGAACCAAAGCTTTTGATTTCAAAATTGGAGACAAAGTTCTAAAGTGGGACTCAAGAAGAGAGGATAAAGGAAAGCATGACAAGTTTGACAGTTTGTGGCAAGGTACATACATCATCCAGGCCACTGTGGGTCCGAATGCCTTTTTTCTACAAGAATTAGATGGCACAGAGCTGTTTGGGGGTCCTGTCAATGGAAAGATGCTCAAACACTACTTCTGCTAATGTCTAATTTCCAGTTTCCATTTCCATTGCACATACCCTTGCAGTTTTTTGTTTTCAAGAAAAAGAGAAAATGTTCCAAAAAAAAAAAACACAGAGGAAAAGAGAGAGGTTAAGACATGCTCAAGACATGAACCTTTGAGGTATAAAATATTGTCTCTAATATGATCAAAACCTGAGCCAAAGGAAGCAAAGTAGCTGGTCCTAACATGGTCAAAATTTGGACCAGCAAAGAAGAAAGAAGAATCAATTCTAACATGCCCAAAACCAGACCTGAAATGAAGAAAGAAAGTGACTCTAACAAGCTCAAAACCTAAGTCACAAAGAGAAGAAGGATACTTCAAGCTTCAGATTTCAAGCCTTCACAATTTTGTTTTCAGTTTTCTGCAAATTTATGTCCATGTGCAACTGTCTTTATGCCTTGGATCTACAACAAACTAGATTTTCTAATCCTAGTTTGACTGTTTTTAAATTTCTGTTGTAGAATGTAGAGAAGAAATCTGCTGGACAGTTTAATCCCAGCAGGTATTAGATTAGGTAGAGAAACATATGAGACCAATAGTATAAACTGGTCTCATGGAGTAATAAGGGTAGATTTAGAATAGGTTTATTTTCTGTTATAAAAATAAATGATGTAAAGGGTCTGCTAGTTCAAATGCACCCTAGAAGAAAAAATGCTAGGATTGTAGGATGGGTAGGTAGATTGTAGGGGAATGTTTCTGCTGATCTAACATATTTCTGGCAGCTGAAAATCAAAGAAGAAAGGTTGCTCTAGCAGCAAGCATCTGGCCTACACCAAATATCATTTTCTGAATTATTGACTCCTTCAAGATGAAGCCACCCCCATGTGGAGCCACTGTTAGCCCCCTATGAATTCCTTGACAAGCAAGAAAGGGGCTAGATTTCTTTGTGAGCCTTCAAGGAATGCATTTCTCTTGAAAACACATCATCCTTGAAGCCTTTTATGTTCCTTGCCTTTGACTATTTCCCTTTGTTGTTATGAAGTCAGTAAGCCTTGCTGAAAGATAAAAATTGTGCTCCAAAGGCCTTCATTTGCCCCTCATACCTCTGCAGAATGTCCCAATTTACCCCCTTTTTCCCCTTGTAAGAGTCCCCTTTTCATCCCAAAATTTCTCCCTTAGCACTCCTAAATCCCCCCAAAATCCCCTTTAAGTTCTACCCTAACCCTTTGTTGGGCCAAATTCCCCTTTGTTCTCCTTATCGTTTCCCTTAGCCTTAAAATGCATTAAAAAGGCCTCAAAACCCACTTTCAAACATTATAATAGGGCGTAGCCCCTTTTCTGCCAGCCCAACCACTTCCCCACATACGCCTGATACCCAAAGACCAAGCGCTTATAGCCTGAGCGCTAATCACATCGGAAGACCGCAGCGGAATGTTAAAATTCCTCTGTAAGACTTAAAAACTCTAATGCGATTGCTCTGCTCTATAAAGCCAGCGACACGTTCTCGACCGTCGATCTACCACGAAGATCGGACGGCCCGCGCTAATCACAAAATGTTTTAAATCGCAATGTTTGTGTTAAGTCCCCCGATCGGCTCATCGCAAATATTTGGAATGTGATTGATCGCAACTTAACTCCGTGTTAGACTCCTATACCAATAGGTGTCATATTTCATGATTGACTTGATGAGCTATGTAATATGTTCATACCTTTTCTTCTTGCAAAAGTTTTTCCATATTTTCAAAAAATCAAAAAATTTAAAAAATGTAAAGAGGGTATACCCTAAAAGAAAAATCAAAGGGTAAAAAGAATAAAATGGTCAAAAAAGTGAAAGAAATGAACCCTAAACAAAAATAGACCAGGAAAGTGTGCAAGTCTAAATGCCACTACTATTTCATTTTCTATAATAAGTAATTGTGTGCAGCCTGTTAAACTTTTGCCACAATTTATGAAGAGTCAAATTGTTTAAACTTGACTCATTCATTTTTCAATTTCATGTTGTGGAATAGAGAATAAATATCTGGCCAAATAGTTTAATCTTGGCAGATAAGTAGATAGGTAGAGTAAATAAAAAGGAACTCAACAGTTTAATCTGAGCCCTTGGATGTAATAAGTGTAGACTTAGGTAGGCTTGCCATGTAAAATAAAAAGAATATTGATAAGGGTTTGCCAATCTAAGTGCACCCAAATAAAGAAGGAAAAAATGCTAGGTTAAAGTAGGGAGGGTAGGTAGATGGTGTTGCAGAATTACTTGTGATGGATAATGTCTTTAGATGTGTTAACTTTTACTTTTATCACAATTATAAGACAGACATTTCACTTGATGCAGTTCAAGCAAGAAAAATTCAAAATTATTAACTTCCCCTCTCATTTTCCCTAAATATTTCACTAATTTCCCCTAAGTACTAAGGCAGTTGAAAATTAGAGGGGCTCAAGGCATTTCCTTGACTTTTGGAGGGACCGGACCCTCGGCCCAATAATTGGAAAAGCCTAAAGTACTTAAAATCATTCATCATCACACTCATTCACTTCCAAAAATTCTTTTCCTAGGTAAAATCCCATTTTACTTAGGAAAATCATGCGATATTTCATAAAAAACCCTCAAAATCACATTTTATCTAAGTTTAAGTGATGAAATAACTATAATGCAATTTGCTTTTAAATCTTCACGTTCTTAGTTATATTAATGTATTTTGAGTTTACATTGTCCCCAGGTCATATTAACATTGATTTTATGTATCTACTCCTTATAGAAATGACCTTCTCCTATTATATATAACTCCTTTTTATATAATATCCCAAAAAACCCATATATTATAGTTTTAACCAAAGTATTTAATCCCCACTCGTCCAAATAAAAAACCCACTTTATACCCCTTTGGTTAAAATATATCATTGTATATTATTCTCGCCCCCTATGGTAAATAAATCATGTTGATTTAATTACTATATAATAAAATATTCAAAAAATGATTTAAACATATTTTATATATGTTTGAAACAAAAAATAATACATATTTTCTTCCCCGACTCCCCTTCAGGAATTAATTAATCCCCATGATTAATTAAGAACCTAACCCGCCAATCAAAACACTCCTGATACGATTAATTGATAATAAATTGCGTCGGGCCCTCCTATTAACTCCCCCCGTCAACTTCATGTCCCGAAACACCGTTCGATCAGCTGCTCCAAGATCAACGGTTATTGATAATTCCGCTGGCCATCCTGATCTGAACAATAATGCATGAAAAGCCGGTGGTTTTCAAACAGTGTCATTGCCACGTGTCATTCACTCTATGGAATCGTTGCCCATCCGCTCAATACCACCCTCCCTCAAAAGCGGTGCGAAGGAAACCGCTTACTGCCTACCCTCTGTGATGCGTCCATCGTACTTGCATACGTCATCATTAAAAACCTGCCAACCTTTTGACTTTGTGAATAAAATAAATATGCCCGCGTCATTTTCATTTTCTCGTGCACTAACTAGTCTCCCATGCAACAAATTTCAAAAAATCAACTGTTGAAGTCTGTCGACTGTTACCTTGCTGAAGAGAATTGCAGTCGAGTATTCCAAGGTTCTTCCGCCATAACCAGTACCTGTTCAAATCACTGTTCATTCAAAGCTTACCCACCAATATCAACCGTTTAGCCATTTAAACACAAACACCCTAGTGTTACTCATTTTCACCTGATTATGCAGTAAAACCCTTTGTAACCCATTTGTGCCACCTAAAGCCTCTGTTAACCAATTCGAGCATGGTTTACCTCCCAAAAATCATTCTAGATTCACTCCACAAACCTCTCAAAATCAAATGAAACCTTTTCAACTTCCCCTGCAAACCAATGCTTTCTTAACAATTTGTTTTGTTTTACAGGTGATCAAAAAACCACATCCTTGGGTAAACAATCTTAATACTAGTCATAAGACTTGTTTACTCCAAGAGTGTTATCAAATCTATTCAAATAGAGATGGAAGATAAAACATACAGTTGAAAGACAAGCAAAGGAAACATGATATTAAATGATTTACTATTGAAACAGACAGTAAAAACCTAAACTACACATTGAAGGTAAAAGAACACAGTAAAGAATAGTCAAAGAGTATCAGGATTAAAGAGTATCAGATTAAATACAAAGTCAAGTAAATCAGCTAGCATGAAGATAAACAACAGGGAAGATAGTTACAAAACAGAACATACAAGTTCATGACAAAGTGAAGACAAATAAAAAATAGAGCGGTAAAAAGTAAAAAGTAAACAGTAAACAGTGAAAGTAAACATGAAGACATTAAGGGTTAAACAAAAATGAAAATAGTTTCACCACATTGAATTTTGTCTAAAGTGAAAGTAAAACAGTCAAAGGAACAAAAAAGTGAAAAGATGAAAAAAACAACAAGAATGAACATTTTTGTAGAAATTTCATATTTTTGTCATTGTTTTTCAGAAACTATTGTGATCAATCCAAGATGAATTTTTAAAAACTGAATGATTTTTATGTTCTTAAGCGGACCATCTACAAAAACCTCTCTCACTTTTCTAACAGCTATTATGGTTTTGGAAATATTAAACGATGTTGGAAAGCACTTTTTGCAGAAAATTCTAGTTAAGTCATCATTTTGAAGAGAACATTGTGGTAAATAAAAAGTAGATCATACAAAACTGAAGGAGGTTTTTATTCCTAAGAGACCCATATACAAAAACCTATCTCACTGTTTTCACAGTGAGTTCAGAATGAGAGATACATGCACATCTTTATAGGCTATGTTTCAGACTCTCTAAAACTCTGTTTTACACATATGTTTACAGAGACTAGTGTGCACAGCTGGAGAGGAATTTTGGGAAACTGAAAGAGGTTTACCTCACCAACATATTAATCCACAATAAAATCTTTCACTTTTTACATATATAGTACGGATTGAGAAATAAGAAGATATCATTGGACCCCAAGTTTGCATAATTGTTGGAGCAGAATGCACAAAGAAAGGAAGCAGTTAGTGACTTGGATGCATCATCATCAACTAAGAGTTGAATCAAATTCGAATTCTCCTCTTTGCCATCACCTATCCATAAGAAATAGTTCCAAATATATACATTGGTTTGAGTGTCCTTTACTTAAGTTCTATTTATGTAAAATAGTTGGAGAGATTTGTGAACTAATCTTGATATTTTTTCAAGATATTTTAGTTTAGAAATTGTATAAATACTTCACTCTTGGAAGTATTTTGGGTGGATTCTTATACTTTTCTGTAACATTGACTTTTTGTAATACATTTCTATTGGAGAAATTTATTTTTGGCTAGCTGGATGATGAATTGACGCTAAAGACTTTTTACAGGATTCATGTGTCGAACTACGGATCAATAAGTCATCCTTTCCCTTGTGTTTTAAGTCTTTATATCTGTTTATTATATCACAGTGTTTCATTTCTAAATAATTAATGAGAAAGAATAAATCAGAAGGTACTTAAGTGTAATTTGATTTCAATCATTTTTATTCTAAATGTTTTCTTCTAAACTAGTTTAAACAACGAATTCTTAATTGCTCCTGTTTGTCTAGTTCATGTATCTTTGGTTATTTAGTAAAGAATACTTAACTGCTCTTTATTGATAATCAATCTATTTATCTTCTCCTGAATGTGTTGAAAGATTCTTCATTGCCTTTCATCCATTTGAATTCCATTCCATTCACTTTATATCTATAATTGTTTCTAGTTTTATTATCTTGCCCTGATAAACCATCTTTTGTTGAAAGACTTAAGCCAGTGCAGCCAATCCTTTGACTCCATTAGCCCAATGGACTGAAACCATTTGATCTTAATCTCAGATAAGGAATTACATCAACTCAAACAAAATCAAAACCCCTGGAATTTACAACTAGCCTAACATCTTCTAAAAACAAAGCTATATTTTATAGAGAGAGCCCTCTCTGGATACATATTGGCTAGATTTTGTATCTGAAGGTTGGTTTGTGGTTACCTCAGACCCCTTTCCTCTTGCAACAACTTCAAGGAAAATCTGAGTGATAACATAGTGGCGACCATACTGGGGATCTGAATAATTTTATTGTTACTATTTTTTATTTTATAAACTATAGACGAAGCCTGAAGTTAGCTAGGTAGCCTTTGAAATTGCTCTTGCTTTGCAATTGCAAAAGTAAATAAATGCTGCTTCAGTCTATCTCCGGTCTAGTTTATGGATTGAACAGATGGTTTCAAATATCTTATTGGTTCCTCTTGTCAAATAATTCTTTAAGAAAGTTTAAATCTCATATCTAAAGCCTCTTAAAGAAATCATAGAAGTTGTTTTGAAAATTCATAAAAGAAAACAAAATAATCATAAAATACTCAAAATTTGGTTTCTTGAAGAACTAACTTTTTCTTCAGAATTTTTTTACAGGTTTAGATCTGATCTATGATGGTGGAAAGGGATCAGACATACAAAGGTTGAAATCATCCACCTGGCGACTCCAAAATCAATTTCACTACTAAGACTCCACTAGAGGAATGAACCTCAAAGAATAATATGGAAAGATCAGGCTTTCAACTTGGATCTTAATCCAAGATATTATTTTCTTTCTCATTAAGAAAGTTTTTCAATGTATATTTTATTTTATAGAAGATCTTAGATTAGTTTTTAGTTATTTTCCTTTCAAGATTGTAAATAATAATTCTCCTAATCTCTTTGAGCAGCTTTCTTATGAATCTAATGATGATCATTTTTCAATTAAGAAGCCTCAAATAATCAAGACTGATCTTACAATCCCTATACATATCCCTGTGCCATACAAAGTTCTAGATAGATATAAGCCCCTTATTTTACCTCCTATACTCCATGATTTTCCTAAAAAATACTACAAGTATCTTCCTAGATTTGATGGAGAGAATGGTCTCACTGCTCAAAAACATATTCGAGGTTTTGAAAATTATTTGGACTTATTTGAGATTGATGAAGATGATGTTAAAATAAGACTTTTTGCTCTTTCTTTGCAAAATAGAATAAAGAGTTGGTTCAAAAATCTGCCTAATGCTAGCATCTCAAATTTCCAGTAGTTTATCAAACCTTTCCTTGATAGATGGATAATCAAATTTAATCATTTTGTGATCATGGAAGAATATAATCAATTAAAAAGACATCCAAATGAAACAATACAACAATTTTCTGACAGATTTAATCAAGTTTATTATTCATTGTCAGAAAATATTAGACCTCCTCATGATTCAGCTCTCTTGCATTATTCAAGTGCCTTTGATCCAGAAATATAATTTCGATTAAGAGAAAGAGATCCAAAAACACTTGTGCAGATGTAGAACATTGAAATCGATGTAGAAGTTAATCTGCAAATCAAACAGGAAAAGTTGAAAGCGGAAGAAGATGAAAAGAAAAATATTGCAGAGGTAAAACTCAGCCTTTTGGTAAGAAAACTAGATGAAATAACACAGGAGATCACTATGAAAGAAGAATTTTTTATTCAAAATCACCATGAAGAAATAAAAGAGGTTGATAGCCATGAAAAAAATCCTCTTATTTCAAATTATCATAGATCAGAAAATGAATTTACAAATCACTATGAGGAAGAGGAATTTGTTAATCTAATGTGTATGTTTGATGACATTCCTTCTTTTGATGATTTGCCTAAGTATGATCATTATGATGATAGTTATGTTCTCCAAACTCAAGCTAGTTTTACAGAGCAATCAGAAGCTAGTTTGTGGGAAGAAGAAACTCAGTTTCACCAGATTGAAGACAGTGATCAACCAATACAGATAAACCATGAGAGTGAGGAAGAAAAAGCAGAAAATGTGGAAATAAGTGAAGGTTATTTACCTCTTTGTTTTGCTTCATTTCAGTTCATTAGAGACAACTATCATGCCATCAATAATCAGCAATATTTAGAAATTATGATTGACAACAAAGAATATAATGAAACTATTGATCAAGATTTTTTAGTTTCACAATTGCAGTTATCAGTTCCTATTGAAATAAATGATCAAATGACACAAGAAAGTTTCATACCACTATTTTTTGAATGATTTCAGTGTTTCAAAGAAATATGGTATAACATATTCAATGAAAAGGATGAGAAACTTGTTGAAGTTTATGAAGTCTCATGGAAACCTATATGATATAGGTTACAACCATTTTCCCAAGTTTTTCAGGATCCAATAGCAGGTATGTTGAATATTGAAGGCATTCAAAGCATTCCTCTATTAACTAACTATTATTTTCAGAATCAAGATGATAAAGAATTCAACAGTCAAACATTACAATTAGTAGGAATATCATCACAAATCTTATCTGAAAGTTTGCAGCGAGATAAAGACGAAAATAACATTTTAGATTCATGGCATGGAGGCCATCCAGAACAGATGTACAATTTTTTAGATCAGTTAAACATCAGTGTATATATTTTGGAAGATCCTTTTGTACAGTTTCTAGAGTCAACAAAGGAAATCAAATGTTTCCTTATCCTCTCATTTGTTGACAAGTTTCTAATAGTTTGCAGAAGTACAATTTTAATAATCAACAAGAAAATGCAACAAAATCTATCAAAGTACATAATGCTTGAATGGTTGCATTGGCTATTTAATTTTACCTAACTAGCAGTTGAATAGTAGATTGAGTAGGTAGATGAGTGCTAATAAGCTCAGGATTTTGAGCATTTTTTCTTTTTTAGTTTTCACTTTTTAGCTAGTTTTTCATTAAGTTTGTTTGAAAATTTTTGTGTGTTGTTTTAGTTTCAAATCATATTTCAAGTTGTAGAAAAAGGACTATATTCAATTCAAGATTTTCAGCCACAGTAAATGCATGTTTGGGATTGGACCAAGGCAGAAGATCTTCAACTGGGAAACAAAGTTTTAAGTTTTGAGTGGACAGTAACTTACTGGAGTTGAAGCCCGAGGAGAAGGCCCTAAGCTTCAGAAGTTGTACTGTCATACATACAATAAAGCAACAAGAAGAAGAAGATTTCATGGTTCAGTTAAAGGCATTTTGAGGCATCTGACCTGCTGTTATTTACTTTTCACCAGGAAAAGATATCCCCAAGTGGAGCGAGTGTTAGACTCCTATACCAATAGGTGTCATATTTCATGATTGACTTGATGAGCTCTGTAATATGTTCATACCTTTTCTTGTTGCAAAAGGTTTTCCATATTTTCAAAAAATTAAAAAATTTAAAAAATGTAAAGAGGGTATACCCTAAAAGAAAAATCAAAGGGTAAAAAGAATAAAATGGTCAAAAAAGTGAAAGAAATGAACCCCCAAAAAAAATAGACCAGGAAAGTGTGCAAGTCTAAATGCCACTACTATTTCATTTTCTGTAATAAGTAATTGTGTGCAACCTGTTAAACTTTTGCCACAATTTATGAAGAGTCAAATTGCTTAAACTTGACTCATTCATTTTTCAATTTCATGTTGTGGAATAGAGAATAAATATCTGGCCAAATAGTTTAATCTTGGCAGATAAGTAGATAGGTAGAGTAAATAAAAAGGAGCTCAGCAGTTTAATCCGAGCCCTTGGATGTAATAAGTGTAGACTTAGGTAGGCTTTCCATGTAAAAGAAAAAGAATATTGATAAGGGTTTGCCAATCCAAGTGCACCCAAATAAAGAAGGAAAAAATGCTAGGTTAAAGTAGGGAGGGTAGGTAGATGGTGTTGCATAATTACTTGTGATGGATAATGTCTTTAGATGTGTTAACTTTTACTTTTATCACAAGTATAAGACATACATTTCACTTGATGCAGTTCAAGCAAGACAAAGTCAAAATTATTAACTTCCCCTCTCATTTTCCCTAAAGATTTCACTAATTTCCCCTAAGTACTAAGGCAGTTGAAAATTAGAGGGGCTCAAGGCATTTCCTTGACTTTTGGAGGGACCAGACCCTCGGCCCAATAATTGGAAAAGCCTAAAGTACTTAAAATCATTCATCATCACACTCATTCACTTCCAAAAATTCTTTTTCTAGGTAAAATCCCATTTTACTTAGGAAAATCATGCGATATTTCATAAAACACCCTCAAAATCACATTTTATCCTAAGTTTAAGTGATGAAATAAGTATAATGAAATTTGCTTTTAAATATTCACTTTCTTAGTTATATTAATGTATTTTGAGTTTACATTGTCCCCTGGTCATATTAACATTGATTTTATGTATTAACTCCTTATAGAAATGACCTTCTCCTATTATATATAACTCCTTTTATATAATATCCCAAAAAACCCATATATTATAGTTTTAACCAAAGTATTTAATCCCCACTCGTTCAAATAAAAAACCCACTTTATACCCCTTTGGTTAAAATATATCATTGTATATTATTCCCGCCCCCTATGGTAAATAAATCATGTTGATTTAATTACTATATAATAAAATATTCAAAAAATGATTTAAACATATTTTATATATGTTTGAAACAAAAAATAATACATATTTCCTTCCCCGAATCCCCTTCAGGAATTAATTAATCCCCACGATTAATTAAGAACCTATCCTGCCAATCAAAACGCTCCTGATACGATTAATTGATAATAAATTGCGTCGAGCCCTCCTATTAACTCCCCGTCAACTTCATGTCCTGAAACACCGTTCGATCAGCCGCTCCAAGATCAATGGTTATTGATAATTCTGCTGGCCATCCTGATCCGAACAATAACGCGCGAAAAGCCGGTGGTTTTCAAACAATGTCATTGCCACGCGTCATTCACTCTATGGAATCGCTGCCCATCCGCTCAATACTGCCCTCCCTCAAAAGCGGTGCGAAGGAAACCGCTTACTGCCTGCCCTCTGTGATGCATCCATCGTACTTGCTGACGTCATCATAAAAAACCCGCCAACCTTTTGACTTTGTGAATAAAATAAATATGCCTGTGTCGTTTTGATTTTCTCGTGCACTAACTAGTCTCCCATGCAACAAATTTCAAAAAATCAACTGTTGAAGTCTATCGACTGTTACCTTGCTGAAGATAATTGCAGTCGAGTATTCCAAGGTTCTTCCACCATAACTAGTACCTGTTCAAACCACTGTTCATTCAAAGCTTACCCGCCAATATCAACCGTTTACCCGTTTAAACACAAAAACCCTAGTGTTGCTGATTTTGACCTGATTATGTAGTAAAAACCTTTGTAACCCAGCTGCGCCACCTGAAGCCTCTGTTAACCAATTCGAGCATGGTTTACCTCCCAAAAATCATTCTAGATTCACTCCACAGACCTCTCAAAATCAAATGAAACCTTTTCGACCTCCCCTGTAAACCAATTCTTTCTTAACAATTTGTTTTGTTTTACAGGTGATCAGAAAACCACATCCTTGGACAAACAGTCTTAATACTAGTCATAAGACTTGTTTACTCCAAGAGTGTTATCAAATCTATTCAAACAGAGATGGAAGATAAAACATACAGTTGAAAGACAAGCAAAGGAAACAGGATATTAAACGATTTACTGTTGAAACAGACAGTAAAAACCTAAACTACACATTGAAGGTAAAAGGACACAGTAAAGAACAGTCAAAGAGTATTAGGATTAAAGAGTATCAGATTGAATACAAATTCAAGTAAATCAGCTAGCATGAAGATAAACAACAGGGAAGACAGTTACAAAACAGAACATACAAGTTCATGACAAAGTGAAGACAGATAAAAAATAGAGCGGTAAAAAGTAAAAAGTAAACAGTGAACAGTGAAAGTAAACATGAAGACATTAAGGGTTAAAAAAAAAATGAAAATAGTTTCACCACATTGAATTTTGTCTAAAGTGAAAGTAAAACAGTCAAAGGAACAAAAAAGTGAAAAGATGAAAAAAACAACAAGAAGGAACATTTTTGCAGAAATTTCATGTTTTAGTCATTGTTTTGCAGAAACTATTGTAATCAATCCAAGATGAATTTTTAAAAACTGAAGGAGGTTTATGTTCTTAAGAGGACCATTTACAAAAACCTCTCTCACTTTTCTAACAGATATTATGGTTTTGGAAATATTAAACAATGTTGGAAAGCACTTTTTGCAAAGAATTCCAGTTAAGTCATCATTTTGCAGAGAAACTTGTGGTAAATAAAAAGTACATCATAAAAAACTGAAGGAGGTTTTTGTTCCTAAGAGACCCATCTACAAAAATGTATCTCACTTTTTTCACAGTGATTTCAAAATGAGAGATACATTCACATCTTCACAGGCTATTTTTCAGACTCTGTAAAACTCTGTTTTACACATATGTTTACAAAGACTCGTGTGCACAGCTGGAGAGGGATTTTGGGAAACTGAAAGAGATTTATCTCACCAACATATTAATCCAAAATAACCTCTTTCACTTTTTACATATATATTAAGGATTGAGAAATAAAAAGATATCATTGGACCCCAGGTTTGCAGAATTGTTGGAGCAGAATGCACAAAGAAAGGAAGCAATTAGTGACTTGGATGCATCATCATCAACTAAGACTTGGATCAAATTTGAATTATCCTCTTTGTAATAACCTATCCATAAGAAATAGTTCCAAATAGATGCATTGGTTTGAGTGTCCTTTACTTAAGTTCTATTTATGTAAAATAGTTGGAGAGATTTGTGAACTAATCTTGATATTTTTTCAAGATATTTTAGTTTAGAAATTGTATAAATACTTCACTCTTGGAAATATTTTGGGTGGATTATTATACTTTTCTGTAACATTGAATTTTTGGAATAACGTGCTATTGGAGAAATTTCTTTGTGGCTAGCTGGATGATGAATTGACGCTAAAGACGTTTTACAGGATTCATGTGTCGAACTACGGATCAATAAGTCATCCTTTCCCTTGTGTTTTAAGTATTTATATCTGTTTATTATATCACAGTGTTTCATTTCTGAATAGTTAATGAGAAAGAATAAATCAGAAGGTACTTAAGTGTAATCTAATTTCAATCATTTTTATTCTAAATGTTTTCTTCTAAACTAGTTTAAACAACTAATTCTTAATTGCTCCTGTTTGTCTAGTTCATGTATCTTTGGTTATTTAGTAAAGAATACTTAACTGCTCTTTATTGATAATCAATCTATTTCTCTTCTCCTGAATGTGTTGAAAGATTCTTCGTTGCCTTTCATCCGTTTGAATTCCATTCCATTCACTTTAGATCTATAATTGTTTCTAGTTTGATTATCTTGCCCTGATAAACCATCTTTTGTTGAAAGACTTAAGCCAGTGCAGCCAATCCTTTGACTCCATTAGCCCAATGGAATGAAACCATTTGATCTCAATCTCAGCTAAGGAATTCCATCAACTCAAAAAAAATCAAAACCCCTGGACTTTATAACTAGCCTAACATCTTCTAAAAAAAAATCTACATTTTATAGAGAGAGCCCTCTCTGAATACAGATTGGCTAGATTCTGTATCTGAAGGTTGGTTTGTGGTTACCTCGGACCCCTTTCCTCTTCCAACAACTTCAAGGAAAATCTGAGTGATAACACTCCGATCATCGCAATTGCAACTCCCCTCCGATTGTTCCAATCCCCAATTGACCCGATCGCAACTCCTCTCCCAATCCAATCCCGACCGTCCATTTAATCCACGATCCGTCGACCATCGCACTTCCCGCCCCATCGCAATCAGAACTTTTGTAATGTGTCACACTTGTTTCCTTCCGATTGCGATTTCCCGACTAAATCACAGTTTTCCATTCGTTCGAAAATCAATGGCCCAGACCTTATCGCATCATGCCTGTCGCTCTTTCCCTTTTGCGCTCCGAACAGATCTCCACCATCGATTCCCTTGTCGATCCAACGGCCAGCACTCAATCGCGCTCCCGTCCCAATCGTAATCACATTTTCTAATTGCAGCCACCTCTTTTCCATTGTGATTGCAATTATTCCGATTACATCGTGGCCGTCGATCTTCCTCCGAGATCCGACGGTCCAAAGTGAATCGCCCTCCACCCACGCCGGGTCCCACCATGTACGATCATTTCCCTCACATTTCATTCTTTTCCTTTGTATTTCCTCCATTAACCAAACCTCTGCGATTTGCATTAAGGTTTAATATTTCATGTTTATTCCGCCCATTTCATATACCATCCTGTTGTTGCATCTTCGTCGTCGATCTCTGCCCTCAGACCATGATGGAACGGTCCATACGCATTTTTCAGTCAAACCCTATTTGTTCACTGTTTACACAATATCAAATCATTTTCCACCATTGTTTCATATTAAACCATCATTTCACCACCGCCGCGCTACCACTCTGCCCGTCCTCCGTAACCATCCACCTCCTGCGTGAATGGATTTCTTAAAACAGTTGTGGGTTTTTACAGGGTACAGGAGGTGAAACACCGCCATGATTACATAGTTTTGATACAGTGGCAAGTTTTCACCGACAGAGATATAAATGAAGCGGCAGAGAGCTCAACGCACGAAAGCTTATTTTTCATCAATGTATAGGGTTGAGGCATTTCTATACACATCAACAGAATGTTCCCGCCTATGAAAGGAAAAAGCGCCAATATTGTTTCTTTAATTTACCTTGTTCCTGAAGGGATCTCCACCCTGAACACAGTCTGCAGCTACCAGAGCATTTGTTCGACGAGTATGGCGGACCTCACCATCATTCATTTCACTCTTTGTTTATTCACCAGAGTACTACACAGTTCCACAGTTAAAGTACCTCAGAGACATACCTGGAGTGAATGGAAGCCTGACGAAGACTATTTTTTCCTCCAGAGGGTACCAGAGATAAATGTTCTAAGTTTAAAACAGAATGGGCTTCGGCCCTCTCCCTCTTCTAAGTGTTAATGCTGCATTTAGTTCCCACCTACCTTCTCGGCTCATCTTCTGCTATAAAACCCCTGAGAAAATCATTGTAAAGGTTGTTGATTGGATATCAGTAGAATGCAAGCTGTTTCTCTTGAGCAAGTTCTCTGTGTAAGATTGTAAGATAGGCTGAGGAAGGTTCATCAGGCTGAACATTAAGCTGTAAGTTATTTTGTACTTGACTGGTGTTGCTCTTAATATGACAAGCACATTTCTTTGGATCCTGATCTAAAGCAGTGGTGATGTTTTCCTGTCTTTGTGTTTTATTCCATTTCATTTCATTGCTTGTGACTTGCATAAGAAATCTGGCATAGGATTTGCCCTTGTTAGGCACCCTATGTTTCTGCTCTCCTTGCCTCAATGTTTTTTTCTTAATGTGTTATATAAGGATAGATTTCAATTGGTTTAACTAGTGTAGTGGATGATATTGCCTACTAGCTGATGTATGAATCGATGAATCTGCTTCTTAGATGTTCTTGTAGTATTTAATTGAATGAATTGGGAACACTGGGAGTTTAGAACTCTGTCTCTGTCTCACTAGGATCATTTTCAGTCAATTAAACCTTTTGTAATTTCCCTCAAATTGTTCCTTTGCTCTCCATAAAGAGTTTCCTATGAGCATGTCCAAGCAAGTTTGGAGTTAAATGACCTCTGACTTGATCTATAGATAGAAAATTGGTTTTCTCTCCCTCTTTCACCTTACTCTCCTTATTGTTCCATTCCACCAATCATTTTAGGATCCAATGCTTTAGATGACTAGCTCAACTGAAAGCTTGCATGTTGAGCAGCAAGTAAACCCTTTCCTGACTCCATTGCCCAATGGTCTTGATGTTCTCTGATTTGCCTCTCCTTTGCCTAAAATCCTCTTTTCTCACCCTTTTTTTATATTGAACCCTTCCTTCCTGATTCCCAACAACCAAACTCAAAATCAAACAAAAAAACCTTGTGCCTATAACTAGCCTAATATCTTAAAAATTGGGCCTCAAAGACATATACCTTTGACAATCATAGAGAGATCCCTCTCTGGACCTAGGAGGGCTAGATCGTGTGGTCTGAAAGTGGTTTTGATGTTGTCTCATCTTTTGGTCTTGCCAACCTAGCCAAAACATGGGAACCCCAACACAATCTACGTTTTCTACCATCTCAGTGTTTGCTTTCACGTTCAAATTGTATGATGTAATGCAGAGTAAAAAAAAAACGTAGACCATGCATCTTTCTAGCTCTAATACCAAATGATGCAGGGATTCTTCTATAAAACAGAACCTTGCGCATAATAGAGTGTGTGTTTCCTTAACATGGAAACCTCATCAAATTCATCATTAAAACCCACATTCAATTCAGCTCAAAACATCTACAAAGAAGAGAGAGCCAACACAAATAAAATATTGGCATATAATAACAATGATAAAATTACAGACTCAAACCATTTTAGCCTAATATTACAATTGTTTGCCTCTCGGCTCTTGGCCCTTTACATAAACTCTCACACCATTTCTCTCTATCTCTCTGTGCCTCTCTCTATCTCTATCCTCACAAAAGCTTCATATTTATACATAATTATGGATTAATTTGAATCCATGAATCCCTCCACACAAATCTCAACCAAATCCTAAAATATCTTCATCCCTTCTTTGACTCAACTAAGTTCCATTTAAGGAATTTCTAATCCCTAAAATATCTACCCAAACCAATTCCACTCATATCCTCAATTTATTAAGAGAATATTTACAATAAACCTCACACTCATATATTTCTTTCTTAATTTATTAAAAATGAGCATAATAATTTATAAAATAATTAAAAAGACATCACCCCTAATTACACAATATTTTAATGAAAATCAAGCAGGATGCTCCTGCATCACACTATTTCCGTCCCTTGACATTTTGACTTTACTGTTGCCTTGAAAGCCAAAACCCTAATTCTGCTTGTGAGATTTATCTGAAGAGGGTAAATGAGATGGTGATGAGAAAGGCAGTGTCTTGCAGATGGAGGAGTAGATGAGTGAGAGTGGAGTGTATGACTGTGAGTGAGAGGTAGATGGAAGAAAACTTGATGACCATTCTTCCTTAACTACTCTTTTCTAGTTTTGCAGATGAGGGAACTTTTAATGTTATCTATTTCATCCTCCTAGTTTCTTTAATCAAATGACAAGAACCTTGAAAGAGGATGTTATTTCAGTACTTACCCTTCATAGGTGTTGAGAAAACCCTTGGATGTGAGTTTGAGGAGGTTTTTGAGCGGATTTAGGGCTTGGACTGATGTAGAGGCCCTCCTGGCCAAACGTGTAGCACTGAACACATAGCTTGGGCCAGTTGGGTGAGAAGAAGATTGAATGCGTAGTGCGGGCAGGGCTATCGGGTCTTATGAATAGTTCAGTGTTGAACATGGGCCTGTTGGGTCTGTAGTTGAATGGTAATTGCACGAGCCTGTGAGGTGAACCTCTATCTAGCGCTGAACATGCAACGTTTGAACACAATCGGGCCAGTCGGGTGAACCTCCCTGCAGTGCTGAATGCACAACACAAGGGCCAGTTAGGTGAACAGAATGGGACAATGCATAGCATAAGGGCCAGTTGGGCAAGCACTTGAATGCGTAGCATGAGAAAGGCTGCACGCCATTTTTTGGCATAGGCTATTAGGTCTGCATAGAGAAAATGCGTAGCGTGCAATCACAGGCATGCATCGTACAAAGAAATTTACATAGTAGAAAGTCTCCGGGATTGTAGCTCAGGCTTCCATACATGTAGCACAGGGCAAGTTTTCCCGATTTTGCCAGAAAAGCACAATTTTTGCTTTGGGTGATCTCGATGACCTTGTGAAAGAAAAAAGAGTTGTTGAAGAGTGAAGAGGGTCTTTATAGGTTTAAAATTTTTATTTTTTAAATATCAAACCCTCTTTTCTAATGTTTTCTTTTCTAACCTTTGACCTTTTACTGATATTTTATTTGGCCCTTTTTCTGCAGGTGAAAAAACTTACTTTTGGTCTAGTGATATCTTTCATCATTTGCTTGATAGAAACCCTTTTTTGACCACTTTTTGTTTTGCAAGTGTCTGATTTTATAATTTTGAAACTTGCCCATTGATATTATTAACCTCCCTATTCTGCTAACTTTGTTTGAGTGACAAGGCTCACCTTATTTGGTTGGTTTATGTCTTTGAACATTTTTACTTTAGCAGGTGTTATGAAACCCTAAAGTGACTTTCCCCTTTGATCCTTGAAAATGTTGAACTCACTTTGACAACTTTAGATATTTACACAGTGGTGGTATCCTCAAATATTATATATTTTCCTTGGAGCTTATAGCATGTTCTTCTATCCTTTAACCACTAAATGCAAATGGCTGAGATGAGAGCTTGCCCCTTCTTTATGAGTCTTGTTGCATTAGACTTTTGTTTGGCATATTGTTGATTGAATCAGGCTTAGAAAATTTGATCTCCCCTTTAGACACAGTGCTCCCTTCTTTCCTTTTGGAAACTCATCAGTTACCCTATCAGTTTCCTTTGTTGATTTACTTCATGACATTCCTACAGAAATGTCAATCACAGTTTCTTTTTGCAAAACTTTGAAATTGAGAAAGTAGCTTTCTTTGGAGATCTCATTCTCTTTCTTGGGTGATCATGTGTTTCTCTTATTTTTCATTTGAACTGGGTCCTAGTATAAGAAGAACAGAGCTTAAAAAAATAATGAAGATCCTACAACTTAGGGAAAACCTAATGATCTAGTTGTAGGGTTTTAACTTGTTCCTTTGACTGAAATTAGGCTTGGGACCTTTAGAGTGTAAAATCAATGTTTTTTGACCAATTGGTGTATTTGAATATTTATAAATGGATGTAATTGACTGATCTAAAGAGCTCATAGAGTTATTTCTGAGACCATCAAGGTTTGAGGAACCTGATGAACAGGGGAAAGGATAGGTTGATTGATACGTTTAGATGAATGTGAAGTAGTGGGGCAAAGGAAAAACAGAGTGCTGGTGTTGTAGGTAGGAAAAAGAAAACTATATGAGTGGCATAAGCATAGGAGGGGCCCTTTAGGAATGTCAGGTTAATGATGGATTGGTAAATAGTAGAATAATGACAAGGATAATGAAAGCAGTGAGATTTCTAAAACTCGCAATATTCAGGAATCTTGTTTTTAGAAATCTAGGACTGATATTTAGTCATCTTTAGATAGTAAAAATTATTGATGACTAATAGTGGCTCCACTTGGGGAGGGTAGCTCCTTTTCAAGAGGTGTCCATGACCTTAGAGATCAAATCTCTTGAGTTTTTGAAGACAAGTGCCTCATCTATTCAGCAGATTTCTCTTCTTTCATTTGCTGATGTTTATTGGAGCTATGATCTTAAGAAACTTAAATACATGCTTGCTTCAACCTCATCTCTACCTACCCATCATACCTTGCCTAAAATTTTTCTTCCTTTGGGGTGCACTTGGACTGGAAAACCCTTGACATTCTTTTTTCTTTGAAATCATAAAACAAAAACTATCTACTTTTACCCTTATCACTCCCGAGAGTTTAGATTAGGCTAATGAACTTTCTTATTCTCTACCTAGTCAACTTATTTGTCAAGATTAAGCTGTTTGACAAATTTTTCTTCTCTAATCTACTGACATGAAATTGAAAAACATGACTAAACTAGGATTGAGCTATCTGATTTGCCATGGGTTGTGGCATTCAGACAACCTACACACAGACTTTATTTTGTATAAAAAAAACTAGAAATTATGAGGGTTCTGTTTCATCATTTGTTAGTCATCCCTATATTTCTCTTTTGTTCAGATTTGAGCATTGAGAACCAGCATATTTTCCTCCTAATCTATTCCTACTGACAATTCAAGCTTAAATGGTTTGATAAGCCTTCTTTCACTAACCTATCAGCAGAAATTCAAAACATGTTCAGCCATGATTAGACTAGATGACTGAACAAGACTCTTTTCTCTTAACAATTAGTGGCATTTAGGCTTGCTCACTTTCAAAAAAACTCTTTTTGGGTATGGGGTTGTACCTCTTCTTTAAATCTACCGTCTTTTTCATCATTTTTTCTGTTTTTCTGTTTTTATTTTTCCTGATTTTTCATCAATCAATGTTATGTACAATGAATGAAAGCTTCGAACTAGGAACTTTGAAAAAAATAGTGTTTGAACATCTTGCCATTGACAGGACCTCTCAACATCTCTACTCCATCCAACCCTTGTAAAATAAAGCATTGTTACCTCTAGCTGAATGAATGATGTAAGGACCCTTCCACAAATTTTCAAACTTTCCATGTTTTCCTTTGTCTTCCCTCCTAGAATCCCATTTTAGCACCGTGTCTCCAATGTGGAAATCATTGGCTTTGGTTCTTCTATCAAAGATATTCTTTATGTTTTCTTGCACTGCTTCTGTTCTTTTATAAACTTCTTCCCTTGACTGATGCAAATGAATGGTTTCGTTTAGCCTCCTTTCCATGTCATTTTCTTCTGATTATACCTCTTAAAGAAGATTCATAACCAAAACTCCCAAGGATGTTGGGAAAATAGTATCCATGCCATAAACCAGCTGATAAGGAGAAATATTGATAGATTTCTTAGTTGTTAGTCTATCATCCCATAGTGCATGCACCAATTTCCCATGCCATGATTTTTTTTTCTCTTCCAACGGTTTCTTCACTACAAGGAAAATACCCTCTAGCAGATTTTTTTGAGGAACCCCTTATAAAAATACCCCATACATCCATTTCTAGTGGAGGTTACTAGAGGAGATTGGTAGGCATAGGGTTTTGTAGATGTTTTCCACTCAGTGCGCTTATCATTCAACATCACACCGGTGCACACAAAACATTTTCACACCGGAAACTATGTGCTATGTACACACTTGACCAGTGCGTCGTATTACTATAGAGCACTGGTGCTTCAAAACTCTTCCATGTCGGTGCATCATAAAACACCACACCAAAACTGAAAAAGCTCGGTGTGGTATGAAGAACCCGCACTGGTGCATCATAAAACAACGTGCCAAAGCACAAATTTCCCGATGCATTCATAAGAAACAACACCAGTGCATCTATAAAGCACGTGCACTGGAAAAAGGGTTAAAAAAAATTTGGGAAAAAAACTGGATTTTTCACTTTTTCCAGTGCTCTAGAGCTCTCAATTACCGGTGCACTCTACAAGAGAAGGCAACGATGCACAAAAAATATTCTGCGTCGGTGCGTCATAAAATACCATGCCAAAACAGAAGCATAGCGGTGCATTCATTTGAAATAGCACCAGTGCGCTTATAAAACACGTGCACCGAAAAAGGGTTAAATAAAAAAAATTACTACCAAAAAACCACATTTTTCACTTTTCTGCTCTCAATCACTAGTGTGCTCTACAAGGGAAAGCACTGGTTGCAAAAAACACTGGCACACTAGACACCGTGCACCCCATACATACATGCTTGGTGCATCCTATTACTGTAAAGCACTGATGCTTCAACACTATTCCGCCCCGGTGCGTCATGAAACACCACACCAAAACTGAAACATCCCAATGTGGTTTTAAGTAACCGCACTGGTGCATCATAAAACAATGCACCAAATCTGAAACATCCCAGTTTTTTCTTAAGAAACCGCACCGGTGCACCTATAAAACTCTGCACACCAGATCAGGGTTAAATAAAAAAAAATTACAGCCAAAAAACCACATTTTTCACTTTTCTCAGTACTCAAGACCTCTCAAGCACTAGTGCAATTTCTCCTTCTCTGAGCTGCCCTGACATCAGTGCTCCCATTGCACCCATTGCACACATTGCTGCTGTGCATTGGCCACCAATCTCCAGCTTGCATTTTGCAAAACGGTGGGAAAATTTTCTTTTGCAAATTCTACAGCCAATATGCCTCCTTGACGGCGAAATATATAGGTATTTTTCTAGTTTTTCCATAATTAAGCTTTCTAGTGAATTAAAATTTGAAATAACCTTAAAATTAACCATTAAAAAAGAAAAAGAAAAATTTCGTGTGGTGAGCATGAACCCTTTGGCTCACATCAGTAAGCGGTGTTGCCTGTAAAATTTACAGGTCGCATTGCAACCGGTGCTAATGGTATCCACAACGTTTTCGGGGCTGTACCGAAAGGCGCCTCGCATTATTTTAAAATTTAAAAACATTTGTTGTGTGGTCATTTAGCTGGGTGCACCGTTGACCATGGGAATAGAAACACAGTGCATTGACGGATATATCTTCCCTAGTGTCTATCAGCGCACCACATTCAACATTCTGATAGGGTCAACGGTGTGGCTGGGTAAAAGACTGCATCGTTGACTATACAATTTGTTAGGAAGTCGGTGCACTGACACGACTATATGTGTCGAGGTGTATATTTTAGTCAGTGCACCACTCTTTTGAGAACATATATAGTCAACGGGGCTTGAGAAAATTTTAGGTGCACTGCATACAATGCGTTTTATGTCATCTATGGCACCACCTCCAGTGCTCTACAAAAAATGCTGCACCTGAACCGGTGCATGACTGTTTTTGTGGTGCATTAACGGGTTTGTTTTTTTTTTCCAAAAAAAATTATTTATGTATATTCCTAAATACATTTCTGATTTAATAAAAAAAATGTATTTAATATGTCAATGATTCAGAGAGAAGAGGAGCAATAGTAGCAACAACAAGTGGAGCAGTATGACATGCTTCGCCAGTGGGAGGCATAAGAGAGGGAGAGGGATGCGTACCCTCACCCTATTACAATAGATACCCATGGGCTCCTAAGGCAAGTAGGCCTCCTCAAGCTCTATAAGGAGGCTACTTCCCTAAAGGCCCATAGTGTCTTTTTTAGACATCTTATCCACAAGTGGAATGGCCACAAACAGGCTTTCCAGGTTGGTCCTGACCAGTGGTACACACCCAGTAAGGAGGATATTTATTTCATTATAGGGCTATCAAGGAGAGGGATGGATTTTCCCTTATTCCCAGAGGTTCCAGCTAGTTGTGTAGCAGGGAGTTAGTTAGTTTACTCCTAGATATATATTGGAGCAAATATACTGTCTCCTTCAGAGTTTCATGTCCCTGGAGGTCAACTACATATGGTGCATTTAGTAGACAGGACGCACAGTGCCCCTCACTTCTCATTTCTACCATTTCACACAACACCAGTGATGGGAAATGCATTAGTTTCCCGCTTCTATATTATGTTGATTCTTTAGTAAAAGAGCCACGACTTTTCAAGTGGTTTGTCCTTTTTTTGCGGCAGTTTTGTACATCCTTAGATAGTTGTCATGCTCATGCACAAGGGAGGGTCAACTTCCCTTTTTCTTCATATATTTTTTGTTTATTTTTTGATAGGTTTCTAGAGATGAGGCCTGATTTTGTTCGGAAGCCTCGTAGGCCAAAGTTGGAGGCCATGATGCACATGTTGGGGGAGATGATGATGCCCAAGAGGGGAGAGACTATGTTTCCAGCTAGGATATCGCATGATGCACTAGACTTACTAGCTAGTGTTGAAGAGCTACATCCCTTTATTATGGTCCCCTGTCTGTATGATGGATTGGATTGGTGAGAATGTGCCAACATCCTCTTCACAGGTGATGAGCCGTTAGATGATAGAGGTAATATTACCATTTTATATTTTTAAATTTATTCTAGCATGTTCTTTAACTTTTTTTGATTAAACTGTGTAATGAAATTGTCTAATTATTGTTGTGTACCTGTATATATTTTGTAGACATTGGCTCTTTTAATGGCGAGGAGATGCCAGAACCACCACATGATCCAGGTGTGGATCCTGATGACGATCAGGACATGGCAAATGCTGAGGCTCATTATCAGGAGGCCTATGGAAAGAGACATGCTCCTCATGCTGGTGCACCGGTACCGCCTTTTTCTAGGCGCAGTCGACCTGATACTCGATATAGGATGGAGTTGGGAGACCAAATCAGTGCATTGATTTTTGAGGCAGGCATCAGGCCCGCTCATTACAGAGACATATAGGCTGATGATAGGCTAATACGGATGTCGAGAGGCATGTCGTGTGACATGTACAGCCTAATGTGACATGTCTTACGAGCTACGACAGCTGTTACACGACTAAGGAGGACTGTTGCACGTTATAGGAATGGTCGAGCCGCAGCACGTGATGGATAGTCTGCAAGCAGTGAATCATCTCATGATCATTCACCTCGCACTGCATCTGATGAGCATGAGGCTCCACTAACATCCAGCAGTCATCATGGATATGAGGCTTGACCATTGGCCACATCCAATCATCAGCAGCCTGCAATGCCATCCATCAGTACTGGTCATGATCATGAGCAGGCTGGACCATCGAGTGTCGAGGCTACACCACTGAAAAAGTGTGACTCCATTAATACTGCTTATATTGATGTTGTACTACCACCAGCGGATCCTTCCATCAGTACTAGTCATGATCATGAGCAGGCTTGACCATCAACCATCGAGGCTGCACCATTGAGTGAGCATGCCTCCACTAGTACTGCTATTCATGTTGACGTACTACCACCAGCTGATCCATGACATTTATATTACAGTTGTATATTTTTAACATTATTCAGTTATATATATATATATATATATATATATATATATATATATATGGTCAATGTATTTTATGTTCATTTTGCAGTTGTACTTAATTTACATGTTGGTGATCATCATGATGTGTATATTTTTAGGTCATGTTAGATATGTACATTTAATTTTTAGCTTGTAGATAGATTTGTATGTGATAGCATGAGTTATTTGACATGAGATGTATATATATTTGATGTTTGTGTTGTGATGATGTTAATATATAATGTTAATTTGATGTTTGAATATGTTTTTTAGTCAAATATGGTGTTTGTACGATGGTTATCATGATCGTGATGTTTATTAATTAATTTAATATTAAATGACTGATATTTATTAAATATTATGTCATGATTGTAACTGAAATTGAAATTTTAATTGTATGTAAAATTGTAAAATTGTATTTGTATATGTAATTGTAATTTTAACTATAATTGTATGTAAAATATTTAATGTAAAATCTTAATTGTAATTGTAATATTTAATTTACTATGAAATGATTGTAATTATAATTTTAATTGTAATTCTATGTAAAATATTTGTAAAATTGTAATTGTAATTGTAAATGTAATTCTAATTCTAATTATAATTGTATACTGTAAAATATTTGTAAAATTTTAATTGTAATTGTATATATGACAAATTGTAAAATTGTAATTGTAATTCCAATTGTATGTAAAATTCTAAATGTAATTGTATGTAAAATTAAAATTGTATATATGAAAAATTGTAAAATTGTAAATGTATGTAAAATTCTAAAATTGTAATTGTATTTGTAATTGTAATTTTAATTGTAATTCTATGTAAAATATTTGTAAAATTGTAATTGTAATTGTAATTCTAATTCTAATATATTGTAAAATATTTGTAAAATTTTAGTTGTATTACTGTGAAATGATTGTAATTGTAAAATTTTAATTATAAATGTAATTGTATGTAAAATTAAAATTCTAATTCTAATTCTAATTCTAACTCTAATTTTAATTTTAATTTTAACTGTAATTGTCTGTAGAATATTTAATGTAAAATTTTAATTGTAATTGTAATATTTAATTTATTGTGAAATGATTGTAATTGTAATTGTAATTGTATGTAAAATAATTGTAAAATTTTAATTGTATTAATGTGAAATGATTTTATTAAAATATTTAAATTTGTAAATTTGTAAATAATTGTAAAATAAAAAATCTAGAATAATATGAATTTTTGTAACATAATAAAATTTAGAAAATAATGAAAATAAATTCATGTACTTTAGAATTATCATTATTTTGTTATGATATTACATACAAAAAAAAAAAAAAAACGAACTTTATACAGTCTGGTGCACTTATCATCATAACACGCACCAATGCATCTTATTACTCTGACACACCGGTGCTTCAAAACACTTCCGCATCAATGTGTCATAAAACACCACGCCAAAACAAAAACCTCGATCTTACAAACTGCCCCGGTGCACCTATAAAATAGTGTGCACCAAAACAGGGTTGTTCTGTAAAGTGTAGTATTGGAGCAGTGGAGAGTTCGAATTGCGGGAAATAAATTTTCTGAGGAGATGAGGGTTTGAAAAGACAAGAGTTCAAATTTTGGCAAAGAAATTTATAGAAAATAAAATGAGTAATTCAAATATAAAAACGAACAAAGATGCTTGTAGGGATGCAAACGGCTACAGAGCTCGACAGATTACAAGAGGAGTATAGGTTGAGACCGGCAGAGAGCATTCGGTTGAGGCTGATGATAGGGTTAAGGGGTCCCATGATGGAGAAATGGAGAGCAGAGTTGATGGCAGAGAAATATCAATCAAGGAAGTTGATAAAACCAAGAGGCACCATGAAGGGAAGGCTTCTCATTCCCTTAAGGATATCAAATAAAGTTCAATTGACATTGTTGATCGGGCTGGTAGGTCCCATGAAGGGAAAGATTCTCCAGAATGCATTTAAAAGTAGATGGGAGTATTGTTCGAGCTATGGTGGGCTTACATAAACTTTTATCGGCAAATTTGACATCACATAAAATCACATATTCAGCTTTCAATTGAACCTGAATGGCATCTCTAATTTTTCTGAGCTGTGGTCCTATGGATGAAACCAGTGAAAAGTCTACTTGTATTATAAATGGAAATCCAGTGACCATTTCTATGGGAAGAAAAGAAGAGATACCTGCAGCTACCATATTTCCACCTGCAAATTGGTTTCCCATTGGAAAAACTAATGTAATAGCCTATTTTTTAATGTCTTTCCTTTGCTCAACCCTATACTCATTTTCTATGGGAAACCATTGCCTCCACATGTAATAACTACATCGTCTAGTCGAAAATCAGTCTTCTTTTGCTAACAAATGTAGAATGAAGGACGTGTTGTCATTGCTCGTATAACATTACCCTTCTGTAGATTATATGTACTAATTGTTGGCAGGCCATCCGTCTATCTGAAGGTTATATTCTAAAACATATTGGTTTCAAATATTTAAGTGCCAATTATAACAGGTTCACATGCCACAATCGCCCACTTGGGCCCCGTAGAATTGCATCTTCACATGCCCCACATTTCATTCTCTACACATAATCAGTGGGGACCTCCTGCAATAAAAAAAATGCATTGGAAGAATAGTTATTTCCATCAAGAATTTATCCAATTCCAATTCTCAATTTTAATTCTAATTCTAATTCTCAAGAATAAACAAAATTATACTTCTCAATTTCTATGGTTGGAGTTCACTAAATCTTGGTGTACACACCTAAAAGTAATTTTGGTGCCTTAACCGCAAATCGATGCTACTGTACATATAACCACACCGGTGCTGGTGTTACAAAATGATGCACTGGTGCGGTGCTATTAAGTGATGCACTAGTGACGAATAAATGCAAATAAAAAAAGCGCAACGCTATTTTCTTTAAGTGAAAAAAATAGCAGCAAAATGAAAAATGGGCGGAAAAATATTTTTGAAAATCTAATTTCACAAAATAGTTCTTTAAATACTAAACACTTTTCATTATTTCACTATTTTTGCTAACATTTTCAGCCAGATATTTGCAAGATACATACCTAGAGCATGAGAGCACAAGGGCACTGTGGAGCAGCGAAATACATTTGAACAGAAGTATTCAAACAATCAGAAATCAAACATCTAGTGATTCAAACTCTGTATCATATAATTTCAAACCATCTCATGATTAAGTTTGATTATTTTTTTTACTTTTTCTTCAGTTTTTTTACTTTTATTGCAGTTTTATCAATTTTTACCCTAAACCCTTCATTTTTTTTTATTTTTGCCCTTTATTCTCCCTGTTTATGTGATTTCAGAATTAGGGATTTTCATTTTAGATTGACATCCAACCCACGAGACAAATTGCATAGTTGGATCCCAATCCATACGGCCATTGCGTGAATTTTTGGAAAAAATGGATTTTGTTTTATCGGTGTGCCCTACGTAACCTAGCACACTGGTGCACTATATTATACATCACACCGTGCAAGTACTGTAATAAAAAAATTCAAAACATTTTTTTTAAATCAATGTGCCATATCTAAAATAGGGCATCGGTGCTCCATGTTATGAGGATAGCACTATATGGTCTATTATAATATTTGTGTTGTGCCTTTTTAATACTACCACACACCGACGACGGTGCGTACATCAAGAAAGGTGCACCGGTTTCTTGAGATTTATTTTTTACCTCAAAATTTGACAATTTATTTATAAATATATCAATGAATGCTATGGTACAGGTTTCAAATTGATAAATAAATGACTTACAAGAGATCAAGTATCAAAAATACTAATAACACATTTAAAAAGGAAAAAAGGCAAGTTCTTTGTAAATTCTTTATAAAAAAATATTATTTTTGAACCATATGTAAGTTTAAATAATATGTATTGTTTACTGTGTATCATGCAAAGCCACAAAATGATGAAGATCGATAAGATTATTTTTTATCTAGGATCAGAAGAGCGTAAAATCTTGATGGAAAAATTGCAAAAGGATGAATCGGGTGAATGAAAAAATACGATCGATCCAATATGAGTTTCTTTTTTTAATTATCATTAATAATATACTTAAAATTTTTAGATAACATGTGTCAAACAGTCTATTAATTCACATCTGTTTAATGTTCTACAGGGACTAACAACTCAGAAAAGGAATGTTGTTCTGAGAAAAGAAAAATAATAGAAAATGCAAATGAAAATGAATTGCTCCTTAGCTCATCTGCAGTGGTGCTGGAAGTTAACGAAAGGGGGAAAACTTTTAAAAAATTTTGAGGGATCTAGTGGAACGAATGTATAGATTTTCTTTTCACTTACAATACAAAAATCAATCCAATGATTCCAAGAACCAAATTTTATCTAAACTACAGGAAGAGTTTCCAAAGAATTGGTCAATGAGACATGTCAAACTTTTAATAGCAAAAACGTACAACAACAAAAAAGAAGGAATGAAAAAGTAATTATATTCCTTTAAATGTTTGTCTAGAATTATTTATAAATATCACTTTTGTTATATTTACTTTTCAGATATCAATATAATAATTAAATATTTTATTGTCATGTTACATTTTCAGGAAGATTATGAAAATCTCAAAAGATGAAAGAGATGATATCATAAATATGTCAGTAGGAATGTCCAAAAAGGTGTACAAGGAGATGGTCAAAGAAATGGACAAAATTGCATTGCAGGAGGAGCCATCTCAACAACAACGTGCTTCAAATGTAATATGTAATCATTGAATTTTTCGATCATTAGGTACAATAAATAAAAAATTTAGCATTAAATATTAATTCTCAAGATTTTTCTTGTAGAAAAGAAAAGAGAATGGAACCCATTTAGCACATAAAACAGGATGACAAGGAAGAAAAGGTTTAATATCTAAGTTTTTGAGTAATTGTTACTTCCTTATAACAGCTTAAATAGATTTCATTTTTGTGTTTTTTAAGTTGTTTTACAAAAATCATCATTGAATGTCTTCAAACAGGTGCTAACATACAAAGAACCATCAGAAGAATTGATTGAAATTGGGTTAAATATGGGTTGTGAGTATCTGTTGGCATATCATAAATTAATTGTGGAATATGTAAGCATCTATCGATCTTGTTTTACTTAGCTCCATCTATAATTAATAGAAAAAAAAACTTCTTTTATATTAAATATATGATTATTTATGGGGTATTAAACTTGCAGGAAACAAAGTATGGAACTGCGCCAACAAATGAAATTTTGAAAGATGGCATGGTACATGGTTTTGAAAGAAATTGTATAGTTTATGAGTCAATTGTTGCTATGGTACGTCATTTTTCTTTTCGATTTACATTGATGTATATTATTTAATATTCCAATTTTCATTATTCTCACCAATTTATATACACTCATTTCAGTTTATTTTTATGTTTGTAGATGGAAGGTGAAGAATTAGAAGCAAAAAATCAACACCGTGAACAAAACATTCCCGAAAATAACCCAAGTCATGGAAGTAGCTCTAGCAGTGACATCAGTTCAAGCAAAGAATGATGATCACTATGTTTGGATATCAAAGCAAGGCGTTGTATTTTTTGAAATATGTTTATGAAATCAGACACTTTGTTTAATGTAATGAACATAATGTCCCAATTGAAAGACAAAGGGATACGAATAACTGTCCCATTTTGTATGATAAATACTGTCTTATTCATATATATTATATATCATAAAATATGTTTTAATTTATTCTATTGCATTCTCCATTGTCTCTATTGTGTTCTCCATTGTTGTTCTCAAATGTACTAATAAAAATTTAATTCATATGAATATTGTTATGAGATATATATGTGTCAAATTTTGACGAATAATGAAATTTTAAAAACCACAATAATTATGATATGATATAACAAATTAATCCAAACATCAAATTCAAGTGCATTAATAAGAATTTAATTAATATGAATATTGTTATAAGATGTGTCGAATTTTTATGAATAATGAATTTAAAACAATCACAATAATTGCACTGTCACAGGTCGATGTTTGTAAAAATACAAAATGAAAAGTAGCGCGTGTCAGTAATTGTACACTAGTGCGTTTGTATTAAGAAGCATGTCGATGCGTTTCTACAAACTATGAGCATCGAAAAAGAACAAAAACCAATTAAAAATATCAGTGTGTTTGTGTGGTATGACACACCGATGCATTTATGTGTCTATATGCATCGACGTTGTTGTACAATCTATGGGCGCCACACGAATACCAATACCAATTATAAATCTCGGTGTGTTTGTGTGATACTGTGCATCAGGGCATTTAAGTGTCTATAAGCACTGGTGCGTTTGTACAACCTATGGGAACTGCATGAAGATCGATACCAATTATAAATCTCATTGCCTTTATGTGATACTGTGCACTGTGGTATTTCTATATGTATACACCCTGGTTTGTTGATACGACCTATGGGCACCACACAAATCCCAAGACCAATTAGAATCGCTCTATGCGTTGTATCACTAACACTATGCCCGGTGTGGTTTTATACCTTAATGGCCCAGTGCATTTTTCTTTGACTGCCCTGGGGTGCCTTATATATATAGGCACCAGTGCATTCAAGTCAGAGTAGTGCATCGATGAAAAAAAAATCCGTAATAACCTCCGACCGCCCATTTTTTTTTTTTTGAATTTCCGTTAAAAGCTCTGGAAAAACCTCCGTAACCATAAATGAATGTTGTAGCAAATGTTTTTTTGACAGTTTTGGCCAATTTTATAACACTAAAAACCTCCTTTATAACCTCCTCCAGAGGGTCTTTTCCTTGTAGTGCTTGATGATGTTCACCAAAATCTTGTTAGAGGACTCAGCTAGTCCATTACCTTGAAGGTAATAAGCTGTAGAGTGCCCTGGTGTGATGTGATATTTTTAGTAGAAGTCCACCATTTTCTTGGACTTAAATGCTACATCATTATCTTTGATGATCTTCTTGGGACAACAAAATCTGGATAAGATGTTGGTTTCAATAAATTGTATCATGACTAATTCAGTAGCATTCCTTGAAGGGGTGGATTCTATCCATTTGGTGAAATAATCGGTAGCAGTGAAAATCCACTTGTGTTGGGAAGATGAGGCAAGGTGGATTTCACCAATGAAATCTAAACCCCCTGCTGAAAAGGAGTTTCAACATTAATAGGATGCAAGGGAAAAGGTAGTAGATTTTTCTTTCCATCAAATATTTGGCACTTATGGCAAGTTGCAACTAGCTTGTGAGTATCGGGGAAAAGGGTGGGCCAATAGCAACCAACTCTAAGGATTTTATTAGCTGTGGTTTTCCAGTAGAGGTGACCTCCACACTCTCCTTTATGGAACTCATGCATAATTCTATCCACATAATCTTAAAGAAAAAATTTGAACAGTATGCCAATGGAATTTTTCTAAGATAAAGCTCCATCAAAAATGCAGAAATTTAAGTCTTTTTGTTTCAAGAATCTAACCTTTGTTTTGGATAAATTTGGAGGAGCATTAAGATAGAAAATTACATATAGAATATTAGCATACCAATATGAATTCAGAAATACTTCTTTAATGTGTGGAGCTATGCACTCTTCATGTTCCTCTAATGCATCAACCATGTTCATGTCTAGTGCTTGAAAATTTGATTTAGCCATGAGTTTTGTGAGTCCTTGTCCTTTAACCAGTTTAGTGGGTCTGGTCTCTAAATCATATTCTAAAATAATAGCAATCCGCTTACCCCTTTTACCATTATGGTCTTGATTCAAAATATCTTTAACAACTGTGTGTGGAACAAAAGCAATAACATGGGAGTGAAAAATGTAAACTCTGAATTCCTTCAATGCTTTGATCAAGGTGAAGGCTTGTTTCTCCATGATGTTATATTTGAGAGAAGCATATCTCAATGCTTTGCTGAAGAAGGCTATGGGTTGTTTTTGTCCCATCATGTTCTTTTGAAGCAATACAGCAGCAAAAGTGTGTTTAGATGCAAAGGAGAATATGAAGAAATCCTTGGTAAAGTCGAGGCTGATTAGAACCAGGGTTTGCATAAGGGCTTGTTTGACCATTTCAAAGGATTGTTTGGCTTTTGTGGTCCACTTGACTCCTACTTATCCTTTCAACATGTTTGTGATATTTCTTAGGATTTCAGTGAGGTTAGGAATGAATCTTCTTAGGAATTTTATCTTTCCAATGAAATATTGCAGCTCTTTAATATTTCTAGGATGTCTAATTTGTAGTATGCCTTCAATCCTTTTGGGATCTATTTTTATCCCTTCCTCTGAAATGATGTGGCCTAAGATTTTTACCCCTTGAAGACCAAACAATGTTTTCCTATGATTCAATGATAGGCCATACTCCCTACACTTCTCAAAGACCTTCTGCAAATGAAATAAGTGCTCTTCATCAATTTTAGAATAGGCACTGATGTCGTCAAGGTAAATTACTATGAAGTAGTCTATTTCTTTAGAAAAAGCTATATGCATGGATCTTTAGAAATTATCTCCCACATTCATCAACCCAAATGGAATTTTTACATACATGAATGTGCCCCAAGGCATTGTGAAAGTGGATTTATGCTGATCACTTGAAAGTACTAGTACCAGGTTCTAACCTGAAAAACCATCAAACAATGATATTCTCTTAGAACCTACCACCATTTTCAGTGTATGATCCATTTTGGGCAAAGGGTAGTTGTCATTTAGGGAGGCTTTGTTCATGTTTCTAAAGTCTATGCACAACCTAATCTCCCCCATTTTCTTCCTAACTGACACGAGGTTGGAAGCCCATTCTGAGTACCTAAGTGGGACTATAATCTCAACATCATACATTTTATTTATTTGTTTTTCAACAAGAGGTACTAGGATGGGGTTTATTCTTCTCAATTTTTGTTTGAATGGATTTTGATTTTCCTTCAGAGGAATTTTATGTTGAATAATGCTTGTGTCGTAGGACTTCAAGTCCTCATACCTCCATGCAAAAATATCTTTAAACTCTTTGAACATCTCTATATATTTATGTTTTATGTGAGGAGGGAGAGTTTTGGATAGCTTGATCATTTTGGGTTTTTCTATGCTACCTATGTTACATTCTTCCACATTAGTTTCAGTGGTTCCCATTTTTGGCTTTCTTGCTATATCATTAAAGTCAAACAACTCTTCTAAGGGGGCAAGACCTCTTAGTAATGAGTTATCTTTACATTGCAGCTTGTCAAGGTCTTTTTGATCTAAAGCTACCAATGATTCTGCCTTAAGAGGATATTCTAGTAGATTTATGTCAGTTTTACAAGGCAACTCTATTTTGAGGGTTTGTTCTTTGTCAAAGAAAACTTCTTAATGGATTAAGTCTGATTTTAACATTTCAAACTTGGTTTTTTGGTGTGTTGGTCACATTTGGAGCGAAATACTCATTGTTCCAGAATCTCCACTTGGCCAGTGCCTTCTAGAAGAGTTCACATGTGTCAAGCTTCGAATCCAAGTGTCCATTTGACATCTACAATATTGGAAACATGTATTGCCTATTATTGGAAAGTCATTGGTTGTAAAAAAACCTTCATTTCATCTATAAATTGAGCACAGATCTGAGTGTTTGAGAAGGAAGAATTTGAGTAGAGAAATGCTGGAGAATTTTCAATTTAGATTTAGATTTGTGTAACAACTGCTGGAGAGATTTATACTATGATGAGGCTAGGGGACATTGTTGGAAGGGTCACTTCAAATCAGTCACTTGGTTGTAACCTCTCCTTCTATCATTAATCAAGAGTACAAATTATTTTTCCCTATATGCATCTGTATTGGCTTTGATTTTCCATATTGCAAGATCTTAGTTGATGTATATGGCTTATGCTTTACTGATTTAGAAAAATAACTTGAATAGACATCTGTATTATTGCTTCTTCTTTTGTTTTAGTGTTCTTTATTGCAGGAAGCATTTCGCACAAACTGCATGAATTTGAACCTACAACGGAAGCGACAAAAGGATCCATTCAGAAGCGCTTGGATCACAAGAAACCTTATAATCCTTTCTGTGTGCCTATTCTTAGTTAGGAGAAATAGTCGTATAGTCTTTAATCTGTTGTTCTAGACTAGCACCTATCTAGGGAAGCGTGTTTTATCCGTAATTCACAATTATGGCCCAAAAAATTGGCGACTCCATTGAGGAGAATTTCTCTTAGTTATAGGTTTTTAAGCCTCTGATTTTCTTTGTTTATCTACCCAGTAGTTGCTACTCATAAATATTAAACTTTTTCAAAGCCAAATTTGCAAAGACAGTGAGTTAAATAGTAGTATTTTTCCTTATACACTCTGCCCAACACACCCTTAGACAGGACACAGTGCTTTACATAGCACTGTCTCCCTTTCAGGCCTACATTATAGAGCACTGTCTCCCTTTGGAGACTGCGTTGACTCATGAAACCAGCCAGATTCCTTTGAATTTTCCTTTGCAATTTTCTTCAGTTTGTTTTTTGCTTTGTTTTGAAAAGTTTGATCCTCATATTGACCAGTAACTCTATATACTTCTTCCTCCTTTGACTGAAAATTTGTTCAATGTTTGTTTAAAATGTTTTTCTTTATCCTTGACAAGTTGATTTCAAATTATTTTTATGGTCACATTAAGAATCATTTGCTTTCGAAATAGGAAATTGTCGTAAAATCTTCATTTCCTTGATAGCAGAAATTGTTGTTGAAATCCTCATTTTTCCTTCAAAAGAGAAATTGTTGTCTGTATTCTTCATTTCTCGAAAGTAAAAGACATTTGAATTGTTGATTTAGTGCACCTATTTTCTTTTCTTCTTTCATAACATTGAGGAAACTGAAAAGAAAAACTTGCATTTGCATGTAGAATAATGTGTGTTTTGCAAAAAGGAACATTAGGAAATCTGCATTTAGTTTGTGATCATTGATTTTTTTTTCTCATTGATTTGTTTGCTCACAAATTATTTTCTCTCTTCCCTTAGTAGCTAGGTTTTTCATTGAAGAAAATTAAAGTGAAAGGTTTCTTATCATTTTTAGTTTCACTTTAGGAGTTTTCCAATACATCATCGCAGTGAACCTTTGAAAGGAAAATTGTAAGCAAGATCAAAATAAAATTAATCTCAATTTACCTAACAAAGCATTGGAACCATAACGATAAAATTTAGAAGGTCTAGGATAGAGATGTGTTCCGGTGTTGTAAGACATAGCAGTTGTTGTTAACTTGTCTGCGATACATTCCGAGTGTGATACCTCATTCCACATACGTAAGTATATCGTATCTCATCCACGTAATTTCGGGTATATCGGGCAGTGTTACAATACGATAAGTATAAAGGGGTGCTCTCACTGTGTGGTTTCACATCAAACAACGCTAATATGGACTTAGGCCTCCACGTACCTTTGTGTATATTTGGGAGGAAAACTTTTAGGTGGTATCCATCCATAGTGAACCGAGTTGGCTGCCTTGTAAATTGTGATACACCGAACACAACATTCGGGGAGATTGTATGTCTGTACTTCTTGGCTCGCCATGAGATATTCTGCAGTTCACAGTTTCTTGGTAAACCCTTTTGCCTAGAATTACCCTTCTTTTTTTTTATTTGTTTTTGGTTAAAATAAATCAATAATCGCGGAAGAAGAAAATATTTTCCCCCGTCATTCGCATAGAATATAATTGAAACTGTTAGTGTCAGTATTTGCATACTTCCACCAGGGATCAAAAAACATTTGCATGTGCATCTTAGGTGTCCAATTTTGAAGAAATTTTCAATCATTCCATTAGGTCATGATATAAAATTATTCCACTGGTGGGTGTCCTTGTCAGGTCCGTGTTTCTAAGGTATTTTCCACAGCTTGTTCAGTGCCAAATCATCCTCCAAGCAAATCCATCAGAAAGGGCCCAGAAAGAGATTTCCAACGGTATACTGCACTCATAAAACTGACTTCTGGATTGAAATTTATGCTTAAGTGAAGTAAAAGTCCCTTGTATCCTCATATATCCCCTATTTCCCATTTTTCCCTTTAAACTTTGTATTATTAGAGTTTAATATTTTTCTTTAATATAAATCCTTTTCCCCCCCTTCGGATTTCAAAATCGCGTTATTAAATCTTTTAACTAAATATGCGATTTAATTGCAAACCACTTCCCCTCATGCCCTTGAGACTTTATAATAAAATCAAAGTCTCATAGTATGAATACCCCCTGCCTTTCCCAAAACCACTTACCCACCATACTGAAACTTTATAATAAAACTTTACAACAAAGTTTTATATTATAAACCCTGTTGCTTCCCATCGCAATCGCACCCCCGATCGCATCGCACATTTTGTAAGAGCCTTCTGATTGGCCCTTTGCGAAAAACTCCGATGCGATTGATCGTAGCCCCTCCTCCGATCTCCTGATCGCAAAATCCTGACCATCCCTCAGCCATCGATCTCATCATCCAATCTAATGGTCCTCTGCCAATCGGAACATTCCAATCGCACCGTTTAAATCCTGCCTCCGATTAACCCCGCCAGATTTCGATTGCACCGTTGCGTATCACATTTTAAATTACTCCATTGTATATTTTATTCCCTCTCCCTTTGATTCTGAATGCTATGCGGGTCTCACCTCCTTCCCTTCACTCCCTTCATCCGAAAAATCGATTTTCCCTTCACTAAAGGCAAAGTTCCGTTTCAAAGGTATTTTTATTAAAAAATTGGTTTTATTCAAAACGGAAAGCTAAGGAAACAATCGGTTGGCCGAGAGCTTAAATTAAAGAAATATTTCTACAGCAGCAGAGAAAATAGGATCTGATTGCCTATTTTATTCTTCAACAACGAAAACTGTGAAATCTGCCAGCAATCAAATGTAATATTGTTCCTTCTTTAAGGGCAGATTGTTAGAAATCTTTCTATGATGGCATTTCAGTTCTTCAGCTGTTAGAATAGCTCCCTTTTCTGTGGATCTATGTTCCCACATTTCAGTGTATTTATTGTAATTGTAAATCATTTGTAACCAGTCTGAAAGTTTGAAGTCTGACGGGTCGATAACTCAACAGTAGGGGAATAGTGTGGAAGAACATTTTGCTCTCCATTGTACAGTTTTCCAGGGATTAATAAAAGATGCAGCTCTGATTTGTGGGATCCACGTGGTATGAGATTTAGCATTCGTTTCTTTCCTTTGTTTCATATGTAAATTGTTATGTTCCATCTCTCATCCATAAACATTTCCTTTTGAATGCTTTCAAGATAGAAAGGTAGGATCCATTTTCATGCCCTGCCTTGGGAAATCATTCATCCTCTGTGTTTTCTCTTCTATTTGAAGAGGATCCATTTATTGTGCCCTTTTCAGCTCCTCACCAGTCTTGCCATCCCATCCTTATTAAATTTTAATTTCTAAGTTTCCTGCCTATCTTGTCACATGAAATACCCTGTGTCCTGATTTAATCTCCCGTTTCAAAACTGCCCCTTCTATATCCCACACATCCCTGAAATTCATTTCATTTATTACACCTTTTATCCCTATCATATTATCTAGCCTAATATCAGATTATTATTGCACTTTATTGAATATATTTTCACGGAGAGAGCCCTCTCCTATCCTTGTAGGGCTAGCTACAAGGCTAAGCATGGTTTAGTTGTTACCCTGTTTTGTCCTCTTTCAGCCTGGGGTCCAATTCAGGTGCTAACATCTCTGGCGACCATACTGGGGAAGTAATTTATTTGAAATAGTAGAGTATATCCTCCCTGGTAAAGAATTACAGAGTATTATATCTGAATGTTAATGGTGGACAACGATTAGACATAGCAAGGCTGAAATCATTCACCTGGCAACTCTAGTGTCGAAGAATAACGTTCAGAATTTTTATGGCGACTCTACTCTTCAAAAATCAGTAGCTTGAGAAATTTCTTGGTGAATTCATTGTTATCAAAATGGTTTCGCTAGATCGAAGGTATGCTCCCATGAGCCGAGATCACATTCCAAGTTTTCCAAATAAAATTCCTAAGGTATATTGGCAAAGGAATTTGCCTACATTTAAAGATGATGATAGGAAGGATGTTCCTTTACATATGGTTAGATTTCGTATACATATTCGCAAGTTGAAGGTTGATTTTCCTAAAGACTGCTTGATGAAGATATTCATGGGCACTCTGGAAGGTGAAGCCCAATCTTGGTATGAAATTTTGCCGCCTGCTTGTATTTACTGTTTAAAGGATTTTCATACCATGTTCTTTGAAAGATATAAAGAATCTTATCCATCCTTAACTTTAGTTCAGAACTGTTGTAGCCATGTTCATAGTTTTATTGAAAATCTTGAAATTTTTTATGAAGATGATGACTTCATGGACGATGAGATCATGGAGGCTCTATACAAAAATCCATTTCAGCAACATAAAGAGATTTTAGAAGATACTCATCAAGATGCCCAGGAAACTTTGCAGCAGGATCAAGATCTTAGTACAATGGAAAATGATGAAAGAGAAGGTTTTAATTCAGATCTATCCATAGAAGAAGACAATGTGCAGGAAATTCAAGTTTCAATTTCAGAATGTGATAAAGTCAAGACAGCTATTTTAGATCTCGATTCAGATCGTGATGATCAAGAATACCTTGTGCTGAATCCCATGAAGGAGAGATTTGCTTTTGAGATCATCTGGAATGAAGAAGACAGAGTTATTGATCCAAATGTTCTCATTTCATTATAACAAAGCCTTCATGAGGAGGTAATCCAATCAGTTCATGAAAAACAAGATGAGATATTTGTTCAAGTAAGTGAAAAATATTCTTTCAATAACTCAGTGACAAATGATAATTTGATTGCCATGTTATATCAAGATGATCAACAATGTTTTCAAATTTCAGAAGAGCAGGGAATTAAGGATTGTCATCTAGGTTTTTCATGTTTTAAAATGTTATTTCATGAAAACAATAATTGTTTGAGAAAAAGAAAAAAAAATTATTATCTCCTTTGTCTGAAGATGAGATAGATCAACTCCTGAAAGGTCAAGTTACAGCACAAGCTAAAGCAGATTTGCAGTGCGCACATGGTCAAGAAATTGTTGGTGAAACTTCTTCCTCTTTTGAAAATGATGACGGTCTTGTAATTATCTTTATAGATCAACAAACATATAATATTTTCTTTCATGAAGATGATAAGGCTGTCATGTTTGATAATCTTGAATATTTTTTTCTGTTTAAGAATGACCTAGACCATGAAGTTGAGGAATATGAGCTTGAGAGACATGATATTCCAGAATTTCTCATGGTCAAGGAATTTACAGCTAACACTCAGATGTCAGAAGCTTATACCTCTCTGGGCCTTCCTATCACTCGGCAATCAATTGTTTGTTCAGATCAGAATGAAGGGATTACTTGTATTTTTGCTGCTGGATCTCAAGACAACCTAGTGCTTCAGGATTTTCAAGACCCCTTCGGCATTATTTTTCAATCATTAGAAAAGATAAATGTTGTTTGGTTCGTTATCATAAGACTTGGTTTCAGTGGTTATTGTGAGTTGCCTACATGTACATCGTTCTACTTGCTTGAGAAAAGTGAGAGCCGAATTTCGGTATGTAGCCATATGCTCGATTGGTTACATTGGAAGGCTCACTACACATGATTGTACATATTCCATCAGTAGGCATTTGGTTTTCATCATGATTTGAAGCCCTCAAATCTCAATGGACTGCTTCCATTAAAAAAGCTTTGTAAGTACTAATTTCAGTTAAGTAGGTCTTGAGTCATTTTTGTTTTAGTCATTTTCAACATAGTTTCAGAGCAAGTGTGTACTGTCGTCATTCATTCAGTTTGGGGCCCGAAGTGAAGGCTATAAAACTGAAGGTCTGATTTCATTTTTGGTGTGTCAGTTGTTTGAGTCATTTTCGAGTCAGTTAGTTTGTGTCGTCAAGTCGTCAATTTTCAGTCATGCATTTCAGCTTCAGTTTTTGACTCCATGCCCAATGGATAAGGCTACTAGGTCTACAATGTTCTTGGCACCTCCAAGGAGCCACCATCCCCATTGGAGCCAATGTTAGTGTCAGTATTTGCATACTTCCACCAGGGATCAAAACACATTTGCATGTGCATCTTAGGTGTCCCATTTTGAAGAAATTTTCAATCATTCCATTAGGTCATTATATAAAATTATTCCACTGGTGGGTGTCCTTGTCAGGTCTTTGTTTCTAAGTTATTTTACATATCTTGTTTAGCGCCAAATCATCCTCCAAGCAGATCCATCAGAAAGGGCCCAGAAAGAGATTTCCAACGGTATACTGCACTCTTAAAACTGATTTCTGGATTGAAATTTATGCTTAAGTGAAGTAAAAGTCCCTTGTATCCTCATATATCCCCTATTTCCCATTTTTCCCTTTAAACTTTGTATTATTAGAGTTTAATATTTTTCTTTAATAGAAATCCTTTCCCCCCCCTTCAAATTACAAAATCGCGTTATTATATCTTTTAACTAAATATGCAATTTAATTGCAAACCACTTCCCCTCATGCCCTTAAGACTTTATAATAAAATAAAAGTCTCATAGTATGAATACCCCCCGCTGTTCCCAAAACCACTTCCCCACCATACTGAAACTTTATAATAAAACTTTACAACAAAGTTTTATATTATAAACCCTGCCACTTCCCATCACAATCGCACCCCCGATTGCATCGCACATTTTGTAAGAGCTTTCCGATTGACCCTTCGCGAAAAACTCCGATGCGATTGATTGCAGCCCCTCCTTCAATCTCCCGATCGCAAGCTCCCGACCATCCCTTAGCCATCAATCTCATCATCCAATCTGACGGTCCTCCGCCAATCGGAACATTCCAATTGCACTATTTAAATCCTGCCTCCGATTAACCCCACCTGATTGCGATTGCACCATTGCGTATCACGTTTTAAATTACTCCACTGTATACTGTATTCCCTCTCCCTTTGATTCCAAATGCTATGCGGGTCTCACCTCCCCTTCACTCCCTTCATCCGAGAAAATAGGATCTGATTGCCTATTTTACTCTTCAGCAACGAAAAATGTGAAATCTTCCAGCAATCAAATGTACTATTGTTCCTTCTTTAAGGGCATATTGTTAGAAATCTTTCTATGATGGAATTTCAGTTCTTCAGCTGTTAGAATAGCTCCCTTTCCTGTGGATCTATGTTCCCACATTTCAGTGTATTTATTGTAATTGTAAATAATTTGTAACCAGTCTGAAAGTTTGAGGTCTGAGGGGTCGGTAACTCAGTAGTAGGGGAATAGTGTGGAAGAAAATTTTGCTCTCCATTGTACAGTTTGACAGGGATTAATAAAATATGCAGCTCTGATTTGTGGGATCCATGTGGTATGAGATTTAGCATTCGTTTCTTTCCTTTGTTTCATATGTAAATTTTTATGTTCCATCTCTCATCCATAAACATTTCCTTTTGAATGCTTTCAAGATAGAAAGGTAGGATCCATTTTCATGCCCTGCCTTGGGAAACCATTCATCCTCTGTGTTTTCTCTTCTGTTTGAAGAGGATCCATTTATTATGCCCTTTTCAGCTCCTCACTAGTCTTGCCATCCCATCCTTATTAAATTTAAATTGCTAAGTTTCCTGCCTATCTTGTCCCATGAAATACCCTGTGTCCTGATTTAATCCCCCGTTTCAAAACTACCCCTTCTATATCCCACACATCCCTAAAATTCATTTCATTTATTAAACCTTTTATCCCTATCATATTATCTAGCCTAATATCAGATTATTATTGCACTTTATTGAATATATTTTCACAGAGAGAGCCCTCTCCTATCCTTATAGGGCTAGCTACAAGGCTGAGTGTGATTTAGTTGTTACCCTGTTTTGTCCTCTTTTAGCCTAGGGTCCAATTCGGGTGCTAACAAAAACCACCTTTACCACCAGAAGTTACTCTTGGTCGAAAAAAGCAACATCACTATACCGAAACCAATACTATCAATACCTCTGGTGAAGCATCATCTTCCCATATAGAAAAGTTGGCACAAATTGTTTCTACAAATCCCGGTTTGTCTGCTATTGTCGAGACATAGTCCTCATAGCTATCTGTGGTCACAATCCATCTAATCTGTGAGACCATACCTCCCAAACTCGATGTTGTTTAGCTGGAAGTTGATCCAGATCCCAGTGTGCTTTAGGGGGTAGCTGTTAGTGGTCAAACTGGACATCATCCCCAATACCAAAGAAATAGGGTCTATCATCCCCTTATATTTTAGTTGCTATATTCCCTAAGTGAAGAAAATCTTCATCTTGAAGTCGAACAACTGGAAGTTGTTTCTGTATTGGTCACTCCATAATATATTGTAGCCATTGAGTCTCCCATATCACGCAGTCAACCACATGAAACATACTTTGTTTTATTTTGATTTTGATTGAAGAAATATCACAAGATGAGACACCTTTAACTCCAACTCATTTTTGGTAGGAGCTTTACCTATACGAGTCTTTTCCTCAATCACCTTCCTCTGCTTTTGTTGATCCTATTTCACTTTTAGTTCCCATAGATTCTATAGGGTATACACTAGGTCATTTGACCATGGCTGAGATAACATCCAAGACTGAACCATCTATTTCAGCTGCAACAACATTTACTTTTGCTTCATCTTCAATGTTTTGTTAATTGAATTCACCCATCTCATCATCTGGAATCCTATTTGGTTCCTCCTTTATGAGTATTGAATGGCTTGGTCCTTTATTAAAATCTTCAGTGCAATATCAAGCTAATCCCATCAGTTATTCTCCTTGGTGGCTGGTGATACCATAGAAATTACCCTCAGAAATTCCAAAATTCAATGAAAATCCTGGAGAAGACCCATCAACGCATGTTATAACTTATCATTTGTGGTGCTCATCAAAATCCTTAAATGATGACTCCGTTAGACTACGTCTTTTCCAGCACACACTCTGTTATCACAAAATCTAACCCTGATAGGCTGCTCATCAAGTAGACTTTGTGTAACTCTTTCAAACCAATCTTTTGGCTAAGGCTTAGCCTCCTCAACCTGAGAGGGCTCTCTCAAAGGTTTATGATTTTTGTTTAATGGATAGATGGCTAAATCTAAGATAAAAGACAAAATGGTATAACTGGTTGTATCACAGATTAGCCAACTTTCATTGGGCCATGGAGTCAAGATAATCTTCAACAAAACATCACAATCTGTTAAGCATGGAAGTTACGGCATTTGGAGTCTAGGTAAATGAATAAAACAGTCACATAGTGAGAAACACAGTTTATTTGCATGTAAAGGAAGTTAGAGCATTGTCAAATGAATTCTAAGTATCACATACAAATAATACTGCAAATAGATAATTAAGGAAGGCCATAGAACAATGATAAACATAAACTCCTTATGAATCTTGAGTTGTCAAAACAGATCTCTGTATTAAGTTGAAAAAGTCACAGTGACAAACAATAACACAGTCTATTGCTAATGAAAATGCCAAACCTTTAGCATTTCAACCTCATGATCTTTATAGAACATTTAAAAGATAGGATTCCCTTATCCTCAACTAGGAAATTCGAATTCATAGTGTTTGACACCTTTCCTAATCATGACACATGATATTTATTACAAATTGACAGTTAGAACCCTAATGAGTAGTCCTATTTCAAATAGGACTAAAACTCTTTAATTTCCTTCCTAAAAACCTTATCTAGTCTTCGTTACATATTTTTCCACCTGAAATCCCATGAAGTCGAATTTGGATGATGATCTTTAACTTGATGTAACCACGTTGGTGATGATAATGTTCTCCTAGAATTTAGGAAACATGTTTTCCTGTTTTTAGGCTTAGGATCCTTTCAGTTTCTTGAAATATTCTGACCACTTCTAACTGATAAATTTGAGGCTGATTGATTTTAGGAACATGATTAGAATAAGTCTCAATTCATCCCTTCATGCTAGCTGTGAAAAATCCACTTTGAACTTCTCAAAACAGTGAAAACAGATCTGCGCTACGAAAGTAGCACAGTTTCATAGCGCTTTTCATAGCGCAGTGTTTTCACTCCTTTATTCAAAATATTTCAATATTTTTATTTCATTATAGCCTTTATATTCACTTGACACACTCCCACAAGAAATTTCAAAACCAAACTCACAAAATTCCCTTCAAAATTTGTTGTGAAAAATGATGAAAAGACTGCTTCAGCAAATTATTCTTGTTTCTTTCCTGAAAATTAGGTCTTGGAACAGATACTATTTCTTCTCATCCATGATGTGTTTTGAGAAAATTAAGGAGGTTTCCATATTGAATAAAAACCTCTCTTGGGTTTTTGAAATACCTCTCCTGCTGTCCAGAACCTGTCTTTGAAGAACATGTGTAAAACAAGAAGACTTTGTTTTTTGAAAATAGGGCTTCCAATAAAGCCTTTTATCTCCCAAATGATAATGCTTGTGAAGAAACTGAGAGAGGTTTTTCTATTTCGGTATGTTAGGAAGTAAAACCTCCTTCAGTTTACAAATATTCATTTTCAGTTGCCCGGAAACCCCCTTGGAAGTTGACTACTAAAACAAGAATACAAATTTTTTCTCTTCATGGTGAAAAAGCTGCTTCAACAGTTTCGTAGCACATTTGATAAAATTTGCACTAGTTGCACTACGAAACTTTTGTGTGGGAAGTTTTATTGAAAATTTATTCAAAATTTGTAATTTGGAGATACTTAAACTTTAAGGGTATTAGTACCATTTCAAAAACACAACAATATGACCTTGAAAATACAATCTTCATCAAATTTTGCCTTGATTTTGATCAGAGATTGTCTTGTGGATTTATCATTCTGTTTCACTGCCCTTTTAACCTTTATTGAGAGTTTTTCAACTCTATCTCCAGGTATTCCACCTGTATTTTTAACCTTCTATTTTCAGGTTCATATCTCAGACAATGACCCCCTCTATGGATCTTTTTTTTCTCAGCCATGTTTCTTTCAGAAAAAACCCTGTTAGTTTCTTTAGAAATCTGCAAAACAACCTCGCTTGCAAACAACCTCTCTTGATTACAGCCTTTCTTTATTTAATATAGCAGCCTTGCTTGATTATAGTGAAATTTGTCTATGTATATAGCAACCAATGACTAATTGTCACTGTTTCAGAGCTCATGCAGTTGCTTTGGAGATAAATGAACCGAGGATGGTTCAATTAGGCAAAGAATTTGAATTTGAGATATTCCTTCATAACCAAATGATGGTTTCTTGAATTACTATCATGATTATGATAAGTGTAGGACAAGTGGGTACAATGGATTTGATGACTAACTGACTCACAATACTCCTATCCTATGATTCCCAAATGAATCTGATAGTTTTTTGGCTTATTTGACATGACAGCTAAGAAATCGCGCCTTCGTAGCGCACATAGTGTAAAATTTTCATTTTGCGCTACGAAAGTAGCAGCGCTTTCGTAGCGCATTTCCTGATTTTTGAACTGGCTACGCTACAAAACTATGGATTCCTGGCTAAATGCAGAATTCAACTCAAAACTTCATGGAAAATGAAAAATATGACTTTTTTTATCATGAAATGAACCTAAAGGACTTTATTTGAACTTGAAAGATGACATTTAAAACTTATAAAACTATGACCTGCCCTTTACCATGACTTAAAATGACCTTTAGACCTACTTGAAAACATGACCAAAAAAAGTGTAGACACAATGATGTTTTGAGAATTTTTGAGTGATAACACACTCACTAGTCCAACTGCACAATGAGGATGGCTCTTTTACTTTGTCAACCTCATTAAAAAATGAAATAGATTATGAGGATGGTTCTTTTACTTTTTCAACCTCGTTAAAAAATGAAACAGATTATGAGGATGGTTCTTTTACTATGTCAACCTCGTTAAAAAATGAAACATATTTTGAGGATATTTATTTTTTCTTGTGTCAACCTCGTTAAAAAAATTAAACAAGTGCCTATGAGGATAGTTATTTTTTCTTGTGTCAACCTAATTAAAAAATGAAACAAGTGCCTTTGAGGAAAGTTCTTTTACTGTGTCAACCTTGTTAAAAAAATGAAACAGGTCATGAGCATAGTTCTTTTCCTGTGTCAAGCTCGTTAAAAAATGAAACAAATCCTCCCCTATAATGAACCTTCATTCCATCTAGCTATTAGTAACCAGTAATCTACTTACATGAATGAAATGAAGCTTGGGGGGCATATGCTCTTACATGGGGCATTCAACATGTGCTCTTGTAGATGGCATTCAAAACATTCTTGCCAATTGCACGCAATCGACCACTGAAGTTTGGGGGCAAAAAAGGTTCAGAGCTCCAAAAGGAAAATGGTAACTAGTGAATGGTAAAAATGAATAGTAAAACTCTTTTTAATAGTTATTTAATTATTTGAAAAATAAATTTATTGCTATGAATATGGTTTTATTATGTTTTTTATCATGAAACAGGTATTTTTAATCCATTTGATGTTGTTCTGAATAGGTCTTACAATTGATGAACAGATAATTTAGTCATGCAAATTTATTTCAAGAATGATTTGACCACAAAACATACTTTTTCTCCTTATTTTTTGAGCTTTGTTAAAAACGAAAAAGGATTTGAAGAGCACTTTTATCTCTTTTTCGAGCTTCGATAACAGCGAAAAAATAACCCCTGGAGTCTTCTTTTAGCTCTTTTCAGACTTCGATAATGTGAAAATATTGCTAAGCACTTGTCTTTTCGAGCTCGTAAAAGTAAATTAATTGATATCTACTCAGTATAATTTTAACCCTTTTCTGGACTGAGATAGATTATTTATGAGAAAGGAATACCTTGGTTAAACATGACCAAAGAGGTTCTCTCATATATTATTTTACACCTTTTCGGATCTAAGTGACAAATTGGCGAAAAAGTACTGATGGAGTTTTCTTTCGTCCTCCTTTTCAAACTCTCTAAATATGAAAAAGGATCAGGCTCTCACTGTCATCAACCTCGTTAAAACATAAAATAGCGACGACTTGTCAATCATGGCAAGAATCTAGTTTCATTCATCACTAGACTCGTTAAATTATTAAATAGTGATACTTTATTCACCCGAAGGGTTGAATTATAGATCAAGAAAATGTTATCCTGCTCAATCTTGTTAAAAAATAAAGAGGTAATGGTTAACAAATGATCGGGGAAAAGTTGGGAAAAGTGAGCAAAATTTATTTACGGTAGCAAATCACTCTTGAACATGACACTTCCTTCACTCCATGTTCGTGACTATTTGGGTTGGGTAATAATCTTGACGGTTCATTCACACCTATGGTTCATCATACCTTCACTTTGGTTTTGGGTCAATGCTTCCAACTCATCACAGTGTCGCCGATATGTTCAAGAGAAGTCATCTAGTGAATAAACTCATCCTTCTGCAATACTCGTAAACCTTTATTCTCATGACCGTCATCCCTAAAAATTTCTATATCAAGTCATACCCTTGTATCTGAAATTAGTAACTCCCCTTTCACAACAAGGTGGCTTCCTGTCGACGACAAATCAATATCCAGGAAGTTCACTTAGAAACTTCAGATTCCAGTACCATGAGGCTTGTTACAGCATCGACAATATCCTCACTTTCGGACCTTTTACTAAAAGATTTTTTTTGGTGTTCGACATCAAATTATCTATTCACAACTTGCGAAATATACTGCAGTACCTTGAGGGCCATTTTCATTAATGGTGGTTCTCTCACGTTTATTAACATCTCACATCATTGGCTGGTAACGAAACGATGTTTTTCCATGTTTGACAACAAATCATATATTTGCATGGCTAGACTTGTACCTGAATGATCGAGTGAATAAGATAAGAAGACCGTGGATCTAGTTTCAACCATCTGGGTTGCGATTTCAGGATTGTTATACACATTACCTGTACGGTGACCTTACATACACATTGTCATCCAAACATGGGCCTATATCTATAGGCATGTCTACATTGGGCAACATTCAAATGTCGACATCTTTCTGAATTATGTACATGTTATTAGATTTTTTATGTGCCAAACATGGGAGTACCTACCCTCAGAAATTATGATCAAAGATGATATATCATGATGTAATGTATTGTAATATTGATGCAGGTGACCACTCCACTTCATCTCCAGCCCATCACAGTGTAAAGCATCTCAATCAAATGCTTTTATTATTTTGACCTCAAGCTTTAGGGGTCAATTGTTATAGGTCAATTAGGGCATCATTTCCAATGACCTGGTTAACTGGGCATCATCTGTAGGACCAATGGCTAAGGGTCTATCATTCCCTATTATTTCAAGTTGCTACACACCCTAAAGGAAAGAATAAGACAAATCAAGCATGATTTTCATCAAGCAAAGTTTTCCAAGGTTTGAAGCTTATTATATAGCATATGAGAGCTCACCAACACTGCCTCTAAGGGGACTAAGTGCATTGCATATGCAGGTATCCTCATGCAAGGTTGCTCTACAAAGCACTTCCCGATATCTATGGGTGCGTTGGTCACATTGGGATCGAAATTCTCATTGTTTTGGAATCTCCACTTGGTTAGTGCCTTCTAGAAGAGTTCACATTTGTCAAGCTTCGAATCCACTTGTCCGTTTGACATCTAAAATATTGGAAACATGTCTTTCCTATTATTGGAAAGTAATTGATTGCAAAGCAACCTTCAGTTCATCTATAAATTGAGCACATATTTGAGTGTTTGAGAAGGAAGAATTTGAGTAGAGAAATGCTGGAGAATTTTCAATTGAGAGCTAGATTTGTGTAACAGTTGCTGGAGAGGTTTATATTGTGATGAGGCTTGGGGACGTTGCTGGAAGGGTCACTTCAAATCATTCACTTGGTTGTAACCTGTCCTTCTATCATTAATAAAGAGTGCAGCTTATTTTTCCCTATATGCATCTGTATTGGCTTCGATTTTCCATATTGCAAGATCTTAGTTGATGTATATGGTTTATGCTTTGCTGATTTAGAAAACTAACTTGAATAGACATCTGTATTATTGCATATTTTGCTATTTTAGTGTTATTCTACCTCGACAGAAGCATTTTGCACAAACCACTTGAATTTGAAGCTACAATGGAAGCGACAGAAGGAGCCATTTAGAAGCGTTCAAATCACAAGTAACCTTCTAATCCTTTATATGTGTATGTTCTTAGTTAAGATAAATAGTTGTATAGTCATTAATCTGTTGTTCTAGACTATCACCTGTCTAGGGAAGCATGTTTTATCTGTAATTCACAATTATAGCCCAACAATATCAGAGGTTGTGGTAGTACTAGAGGGGCGTACCATGTTTCCATGATGGGAGCTAAGGGAATCCAAGGAGGATTTACAAGGGGAGGGTTTGGGAGAGGGGGTGTAGGATGAAGTGGTGTGTTTCGCACAATGGTGGTATGAATGGGTGTGGTGGAAGTATTTGGACCAGCAAACTGATTTTGAGCAGACTTGGAATGAAAAGAGACAAAGTGATGGAGAAGTTGAAAATTAGGAGGGTTGGAAGCAGAGACTTCTCCACTAGGACTCTGCTACAAATCTATGGGCTCAAGGTTAGTCTGGTCAATCCCACTTTGTGACTTAGTTCATAAATTTTTTCTTGTATGGTGTAAGTCAAACTAGGGATCTTGTAAGGTTGTAAGATGTTCAGGGACAGAACTTTCGCTATGATGGTCCTAATAGTAGTTGAATATTTACTTCTAGGAGTTTGCCACAAAATCATTTCTGGGTCGTCAACTATGGTAGGAGGGTTTGGGTCTGAGTGAGATTTGGTACTGACCCTTTGTGAAGCCATATTTCAAACTCAAAGTGTAGAGAGGTTGAAATTTTATGAATTATTTCAAAAGGCTGGCCTCTCTTAGTGTTTTCTAAACTCGCACAGAATGCGACTAGGCTTCTAAACTGCTCAGGGATGATTTGACACAATCCCAGGGAATTCTGCAAGAAAAAGTAAAGTTATTAGGCCTACTGGAGGCTAGTGGAGTCATCAGGTGGATGTGTTTTACTGTTTTGAAGATAAGTATTTGTGGTCCACCACCAAAAATTTACAAAAACCAATCTAGGGATTTTTTTGGGTTTTCTGAGTTCCTTTATTTAGTCCTAAGGTTTCTATTAGTGTCCTCCAGTTGAGTCATCATTTTACTAGGATGTTGAAACAATTAGATTCTACTCTTGGCTAACACTTCAGTTTTATAAGTTTGACAAGGATTTGAGAGTTCCTAAGGTATACTTAGGATGTCACTGACTCAAAGGCCCCACCATGATCACCATTATGTTAGGTCCCAATAATTTTTTAGATTGGTGAGAACAAATGAACTAGCCTTCCTGGACTCAGAGAGGGCTCTCTCTATTTTATGCAAAGGATATGAACTTGTTTGCTTTTGAGGTTTTGATTTTAGGCTAGTTGTTAAGTTTTAGGGTTTTTTTGTTTGTTTAGTTGGTTGGGAAAGTTTTTAAGTAGGTTAATAGAGTGGGTAATATCAATCCATTAGGCTATGGAGTCTAAAAAATTCTTGAAATGTGTAAAAATGAGTCAAGGATAACTCAAAGGGAAAGTTGGCAAGATCAAATGGATATAATCAGGTCAAGGGAGTGTGAAGTAACATGGAGTTTTGAACCTAGTGAGTTAAATGGGAAATAAAGGTTCCTTTAACAAACCAATAAACAAGAAAAAAATTCTAAGATGATAAGATAATGAAAACTTGAAAAGCAATGAAGGATTCTTCAATATAAACTAGGCTAAGTAAGTCTTAAAAACAACAGTTAAGCAAGCTAAGGGAGAAGTGAAGGATTCTCAAAAACTTACCTGCAAATAGATAGCATTCTAAAATAACATATCAGTAACACTAAAGAACATTTAAGGATTTATTTAGCAAAAATTTAAGGAAGAAAACATTGAAGTTAAGAAAGCAAGCACATGTAGGCTACCAAGAAGGTAAATCCTATTCTCTATTTATGTTCTATAACTAAGTGAACCATAAACACAATGAATAAATGAATAAAACAAACATAAATATGGAATACATAACCATTTAAACAAGCTTGATGAATCCTAAGAGTGAGCTTGATCCATGGAAGCACAATCCAACACCATCACAAGGCACCAAAAACCAGTTTCACCAATAAACTCCAAGTCTATTTCATAGCATGCTTAGAAAAATATCCAACATATACAATGAAACCTCCATGATCTATTTATCTTGAATTCAACGGCTAAACCCTAATTAGGTCTCTAGAAGCCTATTAGTTAATCATAAATGTCACTTTTGTCCTTTGAGACCTTGCAAGGCCCAAGGCACAAAATATCTAATACAACATATCTTTTTGATTATTTTTGGAAAAGAAATTGAAATTTGGGTTTCCCCAAGCATCCAAAATATTTCAAGCATACATTTTTGTATTTTTTACTATCAGGGCGCAACCATAAGTTTTAGGATGTATTTCCATGGCAAGGGCGCAGCACATGAGCAAGAAATCTAGATCATATTGCAGCAACATTTGGAAGGCCTTCCCGATGTCGGAATGGACTCTGTGATAGCTCATTGGAAAGCATGTTGAGTCTACTTTCCAGCCCTTGTTTTTCTGATTGGAACCCCATAACCTATTCAAAAATAAAAACTCCCAAGACTGGTAAAGGCACAACACATTGTTACACATTATTTTGTCACCATGAATAAGCATAATTCGAGTACCTAAGGATGCGTAAGCATGACTTGACAAGGAGAGGAGAGGAAGGATATTTCGAGTATAGGTTCATCATCACCTATATTATGTGTCCTTAGAAGTAAAAAACCTAAATTTCCTAAACCAAATCTTGGAATTAGAGAAAAGCTCATTTAAAACCCTAAAAGCCCAACTACGCACTTTTCCTAGTCCTTACCTGCGGACCCACAACTTTTTTCTCTATAATCTGCGGCACATCTCACACATTTTGCTTATTAAACCTAAAAAATACTGTAAAAGAAAAAATAAAAGAAAAATTAAGTTCTAGAAGCCCAACTAGTCGAATATTCTCCCAGCTGGAGACTTCTAGAAGCATAATCTGGTCGAGCTTCATCCCTTCATTCATGGACTTCTATCCATTCATTAATGGAGTTTATCGCTTGGTATTTCAAGCTCAAATCCCTTCATAAAATTAATTTATTCCCCTCTTTATGGAATTGAAACCACTTCTATTTTCCTGTAAATTGAACTCATGTTTCAGTCTCAATGGTAGATGGTACTTACTTAGAACTTAGCATCATACTCTCTATACTTGAAGAAATCATACTCTCTATACTTGGCATCATTGGTATGAGAATGATCACATACTCATATCCATATTTTCATGCTAGATCAGAGAGGATAAGGCTTTTCAAACCGAGAGATAATTATTTTTCAAGACCCCGGAAGAACCTATATAACATCAAGGTGACAAGGTTGTAAGGTTACTTCTTATTATACAAGATAATACAAATGTATTCTATTTTCTCATTAAATTGTTCATGTATCTATTGAGTAATTTAATTCTTGGATTTCTTCATCACTGTGATAGATTAGTGTTTTCTCAATTATTATATCTTGCAGGTGCTTTTAATCCTTTTACCTGTCTTTGATCGCAGGTGACCTCTTTTGGAGCGACTGGATAGAAGATTTCAGAAAGCATTGGACTTCAACTAGGGGCATGTCCTCATACTTTGTTATTTAATAATTTGGAATCACAAATGATATAGAGAAAATAGTTTGTGTTTGGATGTTTGCTTCTAGATATCCTTAGAATACTAAGGATATCATTCTTTTCTGCAAGAAGGATTTATCTGCATAACAAAATAGCGACTCCGCTAGGGAATAGAAATTTGTTTCTCTTTTTGCTTTTCAGTTTGATTTTTTATTTTGATTAGTATAAAATTGGGATTGGGTAGATAAATTTCCAGAATCCCTGAAAGGTAAATCTGAATTTTGTTTTTTTTTCTATATTTTTCTTGTCCTCCACATTTTTTCCTTAAAAACAGAGCGGTAGTCTCTGTAGTTTTTAGTTCAAAATAGTGCAATACCGCACTGTCCTACATTGAAACCTGTGGACTTGTATAAAATTTTTGAAAAACTAATAATTCTCTTTTCAGGAGCCAGATTACAGATCCTCTATGTTTTCCCCAACTTGTCTTGACTGTCAATAGTCTTATGTGTAGATTTCTTTCAGTAATTTTTAAGTCTGAGTGGTTTTCCATGTGACTTGCATTTTATGAGTAAGTATTTGCCCTACTTTATTTTTATCTTTATTAGATACCATCATATACCTTAGCTTACTAGTATGCTATTGTTTTCTTGCTAATCTATTGAACTTATTGCAACCCTTGCTCTTATGAAATTTGAATTCAATTTCATTTGCAAGTTTAGAAAAGTCTTAAGCTTTACTAAGACCTGAATTAAGACCTAAATTTCACTTAAAACCATTGAATATCGATATCAAGAAAACCTAATCCCGTATCCACTCCATATCGAGAAACCTAATCCAGCATCTAGTAATTAAAACCACCCGCTAAAGGTGTAATTCAAAAGTCAGCTTTTCAATCCACATGCGAGAGTTGCTCGTAACTACAACATTGTTGAAGACTTGGTGATTTCCTTTTCAAAGAATGTCATCCCTCGAAGTGCTCCAATCATGTCCAAAGAAAAAGGAAATTACTTTTATCAAATATTGGAGCCATAGATCCTCGTGATTCTAATATTATGGTCTTCGATTTAGAAAATTTTACATCGAGACTACCCCATCGATGACTTTTTCAAATTCTAGTATTAGTAAAAAATAGACGAATTTTTCATATTGTAATTGATGAGGGGGGCATATACGTGATAATGTCGTTAAATTTTTTGGAAAAGTCTTGGTTCTCCAACAATAAACCAATCTCCGACAATCCTTAAAGCTTTTGATGGAAGAGGATTCCATCTCGTATGGAATTTTATAGGATCTACCTATAGATGTCGAAGGTAAAACCGTTAATCTAGATGTGGAAGCAACGATGCCCCTCCGGATTACAACCTTCTTCCCGGGTCGAAGTTGGTATTATGCTATGACTACCGTTGTGTCTTCCGTCTTTTCTGTTAAGCATGTTTCCTCATAAAGGAAATATTGTGAAAATTGATCGAAACTCTATATTATTCATCCAATCCAGCCTCTACAAATAGTATTCAACATGTTGGAAAAATCGAATATTCCTTATGAAGATGTTGGAGTAGGTTTAGTAAAATATTTTGTTTTTGATGGGAACTTTCTCTTATGCCTCCACCCAACGTACCGCTGTACCATTGCTAATATCAATATGATTTCATCTTGCACTATTCCATTTGATGATCCTTGGATAGTGCCTTTAGAATCGTAAATGGATTCTTTCAATGGTGATATGCCTTTGAGTCCTTTTTGAGGTAGCATATACAACGGTACAACAATTTTCTAACACACCTTCAACTAATCCCGATCCAATGAATGTGGTCACCGAAGAATCTTTCTTCACTATCAAGATCAGCCTTGACCTATTTTTTCCAATCCTTTTCAACAAGTCTTTTTCTATCGATGAAAGTATTCGTGAAATTTTGTCTATAGATGAATCACCATGGGATCATATGCACCATAGATCTTCGTTTTACCTCGAACTTGATAGATTTTAAAATTATTTTTTCATCAATTTTTACAATTGATTATGTCAAGGAACCACAAAATCCAATCACGATTACAAATTCGGATTCGAGATTAATTTGGGAAACATTTCTACACATTTCTACAACCGTCTCCTATTGACATATCGCTTAAACCCTGAGTTTTTTGAAAAACATTCATATAGGAGCTTCTTATATGATTTATGAAATTAATACATATAAAGACCTCTTTCAATAATTCCACCACATATTTTCCCGGTCCTACGAAGAAATTCCAGTGAATTAATCCAAAAATTGTCATTCATGAAATAAAGACATACGCGGATGCAAAACCTATTAGACAACGTTTACGTCCGATAAATCCGAGGAAATTTGTCGCTATCAAAGCTGAAGTTGAGAAATTACTAAGAGCAGGATTTATTTATCCAATCCCACCGACAAACTAGGTATCTAATATAGTTCTTGTTACCAAGAAATAAGGGACTATACGAGTATCTCGTCGATTATAGGAACATTAATAAAGCCTCGTCCAAAAGACAATTATCCTACCCCTTTATATCGACCAAATCATTGATGATTGTGCCGTAAATGAGATGTTTTCATTCATGTATGGATTTTTCCAGATATAATCAAATAAACATACTCCCCGCCGATCAATCAAAAACAACGTTCATTTGTCCTTGTGGAACATTTGCTTATGGTAAATTACCTTTCAGATTAAAGAATGTTGGGGAAACTTTTTCAAAGGTCCATGTCTTACACTTTTCATGACATCAAACACATTCTCGCAACCTTATCCTGGATGATTTATCTACTCACTCATTACACAAAGTGAAGATCATCCTACTCATCTACTGAGTAATTTTTATGAGATGTAGGCATTACAAGATCTCGTTTGAATCCACACAAGTGTATTTTTTTGTGTGCAATCTGACGATTATTGGGATTTTTTGTCTCCAAAGCCGAATTTGTGTCGATCCCTCAAAGGTTCAAACCATCATAAATCTACCTCCTCCTTCCACACTTGGACAACTCCAAACTAAGAAAGGGGAAAGCAAACTTTTTTACGTAGATTTATCTCGAACTACGTTGAGTTAACAAAAGTTTTTTTACTGAGTTGTTGAAAAAAATTTCCTTTTATTTTGGATGATATTGTCTGATCGATATTTTTGATGCTCTAAAACATGTGCTAACCCATGCACCGTTATTTCATCCACCCAATTACAACCAGTGATTACTTTTTTATACCTAAAGTGCTCTCGATTCCACCACTCGGAATAGTTTTAGTTCAAGAGGATGAATTTCACAAAGGAACATGTGATTTATTATTCTAAGTAGGAATTTGAATCCAACCGAAATTAAATATTCACATGTGGAGAAATTGGCCTTGGCAAAGCTTTTTTCAAGTTGTCCAAATATTTCATCATTACATACTCGTTACGCAAGACAACTGTAGTTTCTAATTTCAACCCAAAGGATGTATATTTTTGAAAAAACAATTACGTGGGGGAAAAATAATCTAAATAGATTTTTATCCTACAAGAGTTTGATTTGGATTTTGAAAAAATCTAAATCAAAGAAATCATTGGTGTTTGCAAAGTAACTTATGTGTGATTTTCCCAATACCGAGACTAAAACCGTGGTAGAGCATATTATTTGAATCTCTATTTCGATTAGTACATTAGATCCATGGTATGGAGATATTATCATTTATCTTAAAACCCAAACCTTTCAGCACGTAGCTTTCATGTTCAAATCAACGAAATATCCATTACCAATCTTAGCAATACAATATTTTCAGGGACACACTTTATCGTCGTGGTGTGGATTTTGTTTTTTCGACGTTACATAACTCATGAGGAGGCTGAAAAGTGTTCTCAATGACTACCACTTTGGAGAATGTGGTGGTCATATGTCCTGGGCGTACACCACAACCCAAAAAGATATTGCGTGGCCGGCTATTTTTGGCCCCTCATTATTCAAATATTGCATTTCGTACACCGAAAAATGCCACAACTCGTCAAATTTTTTGATCGAAATATGTGTGCACCACCAGTCTCCTCTTCACCTCATCATTTTTTTTGGTCTCTTTGCGAAATGGGGCATTTATTTCATTACATGTAACCCTCACTCACCCGGGGGGCATGGGTATATTATTCTCGCAAAGATATTACTTTACCAAATGGGCCGAGGTGATGCCTACATTCGCAACCGATGGCAAGACTATAGCTACGTTCGTATTGAATCATGTGATTGCTCATTTCGTGTACCCCCAATCTGTTATCACCGACAATGGGGAGTCATTTTTTGAAATATAATGATGACCGAACCGTCTCGATCAACTTGGCCTATGCCATGATAATTCTACTCCATATTAACCGCAAAGCTAATGGTCAAGTTGAAGCCATTAATAAAGTTTTAACCACCATGATGAAACGTATTATCGAACTCACAAATCAAATTGGCATACCATGCTTTTTTTGGCATTATGGGCATATCAAACCTCAAAGAAAAACTGCAATAAAGTTGTCTACCCTTTTCAACCGGTTTACGCTTAGAAGTTGCGTTACCCATTGAATGCGAAATACCATCACTCCAATTAGCCATAGAGTTACTACCAACTACCTCTCGAAGAGGAAAACTCTTTTTTTACTTAGCACAATTAGATGAGACTCAAACGCACCGCCAGCATTAGCAACCGAAGCTCATAAAAAACGCATTAAAGCTCGCATGATCGAAGTGTTACACCTCGTGTTTTTTCTCGTAATGTAACCTAGTCTTAGTATATAAACAAGCTAACAATAAGCTAAGAGCTGGGAAATTTGAACTCAAAGTGGCATAGTCCTTACATTTTCAAGCGAGTGCTTGCAAATAGGGGCCTATGAATTAATTGATTATGACAGGTCTCTTTAGATAAACTTCAAATGGTCTTTATCTAAAGAGATATTATGATTTATTTTTGTGTGGAGATATTATTTGTATATTAGTTATTTTTCCTAGTTAATGTACCTTAGATTAGAAAGTGTGCCTATTTTTTTACTACTATCATCGCTATCTTGATTACTCTTGATATTTTAGATGTCAACTTCCCTTCAAACATACATTGGTTTTGCTGATGGTGTCCGTCGAGACACAGTAATCATTTCTTCTACATCTTGGGTTATCTATTCACCCTACCCGATGAGTTAGTTTCTATGCATGGGGTAGTCTTTGGTCAAACAACGAACAATATTGCAGAATATAGCATGTTGATTGAGTTATTATATGATGCCATTTTATTTGGTATTCGACGTTTGATTATAAGGTTAGATTCAGAGCTCAATGTATTACATTTAAATGAGTAGCTACACAATTAAAAAAATCTAGTGTTATTAAGATTGTTTTTGAAGGTTTGTCTCTTGGAAAGACAATTTGATTATATCGAATATCAACACATTTCAAGAAATTTAAACACATTGGCTGATGCATTAGCTAATCGTGTTTTTAAATAGACATTTGCAACATTAAACAATAAACCAAAACAACATTCTATATATGTGAACAAGATAGTCGAGAAGGTAGTAATATCATAGATATAAGTTTGCTTTTTTCAAAAAATATTACATCGTCTTTGATCATAGGTTTAAAACACCTTATGATCTAAAAGACAAGTTGATACAAAAAACAAAATACAATAGTCCACGAAGATCATCCACTATTCATGGCGATGATCATGGTAGTAAACTATCGTCTGCACCACCTTGCACAGAATCTATTAAACTGTGCTCGAAACACCACTAACATGTCTCTCGAGATGAAGAGGAATGTCATCCGTCGATGTCTTTGGGATATATATAGTTAACCACTTCAAAGTTGTGCTCCATGTCAAGCAAGGATTTCTACGGCTTGATTTTGTGGCCGTGCAACATGCTCTATTTTCCGCCTTTTCAAAAACGGTAGAGTGTAGCTAGCCTTCATGGACCAACATCTCCATTTGAAATTTTTTTCATCGTATTGGACAATTTAAAATAAAATAAAATTGGAGTTAAAAAACACATCAAAAATGATTCATTTACTTGATTTTTCCCATTGTGCCCCCGGGAGCTAAGGACATCTTGGGATCACCTCGGAAATCTATACTCCGCATATGGAAAATATTCAATGACAAATATTTGGTTCTGTAGCCCAATGAAAATATGCCGAAGTGAATCGAACTAGCACTCAACCGTCGCCACCATGTCGAGCCATGCATGTAACCTAGCGTACCATACGAGGCTCTTTAAGTTCACCATGATCAACAGAGATAAGTTGAGGGGCAAGGAATGGAATCCTCTCCAAAGAAAAAAGAAATCAAGATAGCACCATACCCAAAGTTTTTCAACTTTGAGTTTTTTTGCTATGGTCAATTGGCCTTTCATATTCGCCAATACCCCTTCACACTAATTGAAAATGGTGCCTCTAAAACATTCGACTCACCGTCCCGCATCCGAGACTTGGTAGCTACATGTGGAGCCGCGCTCCCGACACAACTTGGTTAATCGTGAGCGCAATCAATTTAAGATCAAGATGTAGGATATTTTTTATATCTATATGGTTATCTTTGGGATTAGCGTCTTCACTACAAAAATCTTGTTTATAGCTAGCAACAAAGTGCCACCTTGCCTATCTCCAAACAAAGAGATATGTTACCCTCTTTCTGGGACAAACCAGATGAAAATTAAATATCTTCCACTCAATTTCTAGCCCAAGTGATCGCCAAAGATAAAAACATTGTTCTTGAACATCCCATGTTTTCACCAACCATGTCATTAGTTCCACTTGTGCCCTCATGCCTTGAATTGCCCTAATTTTATACAATCCACAATCTCTCAACACACGCATTGTGTGTGGATCATTCATAGTTGCCCAATCTACACGTTCATGTTCGTGTTCTCTCCATTCTAACATTGTGAAATAGTCTCGTAAATGGATGCATTTGAAGATTATAAACTTTTAGAATGGAAAATTATAAGCATTTTTTAGAGAATTTAACAATTTTCCTTTTTTTACACGTGCCTCCGCAGCTTTTGTGCGTAGACAAAGATGGACTTCTACATGCGCTCTTCATGAAAAGACCACAGTAGTTCGATAATTTTCCTTTAGGAAAATTATCTGGTCCGCATGTAACCCATGTATGACCCTGGAGACCCCTCAAGGGAGAAATTTTGAGCATATTTTCTCCTCAAAAAATGATTTTAAAGCCTAAAAAGAGAATTTAATTAGATGAAAATAAAGAGAAGAGTGTTGTGGATTACCCGGTTTTGACGATTTTCAATTTAAATATAGCTTGGTCCTTCCGTTATCGCCTGCAACTTTTTTTCTCATAAAAGCTCTCAAATTACAACACCGAAGACAAAAGGTGAAAATGACTTTTTTGAACCGCTTTTTATAAGATTTTTTGAATGAATAAAAATATTGTATTTTATTTATTTTTCCACTTTAAAAAAGTAAATTTTCAAATATTTTTAGATTTTAGAAACAAACATGTTTAATCCTTCAAGTTTTTTGTGCAAAAAACATGTATTTTTTGGGTGATACAAATTATTTTGGTGATGAGTACACTTTTATCAATTTTTTTGGGCTCTTAAAAATTACGAAAAAGAGAAACCCTAGAGTTCTCTTTTAAGCCCTTTTCGGATTCTCTAAATATGAAAATATCGTCTGCAGTACTTGACTATTCGAACTCATTAAAGGAAATGAATAGTCTTCTTTTTTAGTACAAGTTTACCCCTTTTCCGACTCAAATTGGACTATTTACTTAAAAAAGGTATACGTTGACTAAATATAGTCAATAGAGTTCTCTCTTGTATTATTTTATCCTTTTTTTGGGCTTGAAAACTAAATTTATGAAAAAGTACAACCACAGTATTTTTCTTATGTTTTTTCTTTCCGACTCTAAAATTGAAAAAACACCTAGTTTCTCCTATACTCAGACTCGTTAAAATTCTAACAAGAAAGGACCTATCAATTATAAATAGGAACCCAACCACTCCTTCTTAGGGTTCGATTTTAATACTAAGTTGGACTCATCCAAAGGATGAGTTTACATAACAAGCAAATGTTATCCTCTCAAGCTTGTCAAAAATAAAGAGGTACTTGCCAAAAATGGTGGGGGAAAAAAGAGAGAAAATGAATCCAGATTGTCATACTTTGTTTTGAAAAGCAAGATACCACTCTTGAACACGCCATTTTTTGTTACACTTATACCTAGGTTGGGAAAATCCTTTGTCTAAAATTTGATCAAACCACATTGAAGGTCTTCAGCGAGTTTCGGGTATTAGCTTTAGGTCAATTGTCACCAAACCATTTGCAAAGTACGTTATGTGTTCAAGAGAACAATTTAAATAAACCATTCATTACAAACATTTGTCTCCATTCGCGTTGACCATCCCCCGAGTCATTCCTGCAAATATTTCTTCAAAACTTGATCTAATGGCTTTGTGTCGTATGCTTTTCCTATGACGGGTCACTTTCTATCGACAAATATCCGATTATCTAGAAAGTTGATGTAGAATACTATCATTACCTTGGGATCTCGTATGCCCCTAATGGTAGGTTTCTCGCCTTGATGACAAAGCTGTATCATTGACCTTCAATTGAATGACTCCATGAAGTGTTTGACTCGCAAATCATTCATTCAAACTTCGTGGATTTTACCGAGTACTTTGAGAGCCATTGTCATTGTTAGTTGTTTCTCTCACACTTGTTGACACCACATCATTGACTAGTAATCATGTGGTTTCTACCATGTTCGACTTCAACACAATCAATCACATGGATAGAATCGTACTAGTTCTGTGAAGCGGAAATCAAGACCCCGGATCTAGTTTCCCACCATCTAGGTTGCAAGGAGTTTTATTATTCATGATACAAAGAGGACTACTTATGACAGATGATTGCGCTCACTATTTATTTCTACTATTGATGTAATTTTAAAAATCATTTTTGTACTCGTAACATGTAGCTAGTTTTAATCTGAGTATGGGAATGCTTACCTCAGCGATGATATGCATATATATATATGTTTGAATTGGAATGTTTTTTATAGTGTTTCAACCGGGTATGTATGCAATCCAATCCTCGAAAAGGTAAAGCTCTTCGCTTCTTCGAAACTACCTCGTACTTCACACTTTAGGGGGGCACCTGTTACACATTATTTTTGTCACCATGACATTTAACCGTCTCATATAGGTTCATCATCACCTATATTATGCTTCCTTAGAAGTAAAAACCCTCAAATTTCCTAAACCAAGTCTTGGAATTGGAGAAAAGCTCATTTAAAACCCTAAAATCTCAACTCCACACTTTTCCTAGTGCTTACTCCGTGGACCCACAGCTTTTTTTCTATAATCTGCAAAGACATCCCCGCATATCTCGCTATTAAACCCGTGGACCCCGTATAAGAAAAAAAATAAAATAAAAGTAATTTCTAGAAGACCAACTCGTCAAATATTCTCCCCACCTGAGACTTCTAGAAGCATAATCCCGCTCAAGCTTCATCCCTTCATTCATGGACTTCTATCCCTTCATTACATAGATTTTATCCCTTGGTATTTGGAGCTCAAATCCCTTCATAAAAGGAATTTATTCTCTTATGGAACTGAAACCACTTCTATTTTACCGTAAATTGAACTCATGTTTCAGCCCTCAAGGGTAGATGGTACTTACTTAGAACTTAGTAGTTTTTGAAGAGAATTGTCGAAGAAATCATACTTCTATACTTGGCATCATTGGTATGAGAACAACCACATACTCATATCCATAGTTTCATGCTAGTTCAGAGAGGATAAGGCTTATCAAACCAAGATAGAACGATTGTTTAGGACCCTAGAAGAACCCGTATAACATCAAGGCGACAAGGTTGTAAGGTTACTTGTTATTATACAAGATAATACAAATGGATTCTATTTTCTCATTAAATTGTTCATGTATCTACCGATTAATTTAATTCTTGATTCCTTTGATCATTCAGATAGATTAGTGTTTTCTCAATTATTATATATTTCATGTGCTTTTAATCCTTTTTATCTGTCTTTTTGATCGCAAGTGACCTCCTTTGGAGCATCCGGATAGAATATTTCAAGCAAGCATTGACTTCGTGAAGGGGCATGTCCTCATACTTTGTTATTTAATAATTTGGAATCACAAATGATCTAGAGAAAAATAGTTTGTGTTTGGATGTTTGTTTCTAGATATCCTTAGGATACTAGGGAGATCGTTCTATCTCTGCAAGAAGAATTTATCCACATAACACACATGTCTTGAAAACTAGGCAAGTAAAGGTGAAAAATTACGTATGGTTTTTTATCCTTTGGAGGACCAAATCAACTCCTAATGACCTAAAATTTGGTGAGCATGTTATACTAGAGCTCGGGATTCCAAAAATGAAATTTTTTTTCTTCCCGAGGATGCCCCGAGAAAAAGTGTAGCACCAAGGGTGCTACCCCCCCTCGGCTCTCCAAATCGCAAAAATCCAAAAATTTCCAAAAAAAGTTCCCAAAATTTGCAATCATATTCCTTTTATGTCCTGGGATGCTTACATGGAAGCATCAGCAAGAATTTTTGAGCTTTTCTTTTGAAATTTTTTGCCTCCTTAAGGGCTTGAAATTTGGTAAGGGCTCTTTTGATCTTGGCCCTTGCAATTTTATTTCTTATCTGCATAGTGATTGGTCATCTTCCTTCGAGGTCAAGGTCTCTATTTGCTCTTCTCCAATTTGGCCTCCAAGTGTTTGTTTGCTCTTTCTAGCCATGGCTCCCAATCATATTCTATCTCCATGGCAAACATCTCACTTAGAGGGAGCCGCTCGCGAAGGCAAAGCTCTTGCTCTCTTTGTCTTGCCAAGGCCTTCTTTAAACCCATGGTTCTTGGTCTTCTTCTCGGGCTTGTCCTTCCTCATCTTCACTTTCCTCATAGAGTGCCCATGAATTCCTCAAGCTTTTACTCCTGTGTCCTTTGAGCTTCTTTCCAAGCTCTAATTTCTCTAGCTCCATAAATGGATTTGTGTGCACTCTAGTCGGGTCTGTCTCTCCATCTCGTAGGCACTATTCATAGTCTTGATTTAACTAGATTTGCTCATGTGTCTTCAAATTGGGAATTTTTGTTCTAGAGGGGCAAGTTTGTGATCCTTGCTTCATTTTCCTTTTCACCGTCAATATGAATGATTTCAAACTCCTCTCTCAACCCTCATGTTGATCTTCTCCTTCTTCTTGTTTCATCTTTGTTTGCATTTTTCAAGCTTCTTAGCCGAGGAGGATGGCATGGTCCCTTGCCTTTTAGAGGCAAGAAACACATGCCTCTTTCCTCCTTTTGATATGTGAGAGGGAAAAGCTGAAATTTTTTTCCACCTCGAATGCTCTCACCATGGCTAACCTCGAATTACTTTTTCTTCATCATTGATCTCTCGCATTGATGTCTTCTCGCATTGTGTTCTTGACCGCTCTCTGAGCCTCACTTTCATTTTCTCGCATGATAACTTCACTCGATGTGATATTCATTTGTTTCATCATCCCTTTCGCCTTCACTCGATATCATATTCATTTTCATCTAGGCTCTATGAGCTATTGTCACCCTCATCATTATCATTACCTTGGCCACTCTCTTGATTTCCTTCAATACCGCTTAGGAGTCTTTCTGTTTGTACACTATTCTTCCCGCACTATCATCATTACCACTATCGTGCTCATTGTTTTCACCGCCTTCTTCGCCATTAGGAATGATGTTATTATTGTCGCTACCTCCTCATTACCGCTCGCTAGCATTATTGTTGTGATTTTCACTATCGTTATCGCATCTTCAGCGTACTTTTTTGGTCTTTAGTGTCACCGATGTCATCATCATCATTGCTATTAGTTACCATGTTATCTATTTCATCACTTTCCTCTTTGTTTTCAATATCATCATAGCCCTTATCATTATTTGTATTGTCACCATTACAGTAGTGTCTTTATCGCTTTCTTCATCATTGTTCACCTTTTTCTATTGATTTCTTCATTTTCATCCTCCTCATTGACTAGTGGGTTTTTTTTCAACATAATCATCATTTTCTGGGCTATTTTCCTCATCAATTTCATTTTTCATCTTCCTTTTTCATCTACCTCCATGTATTATACTTCATTTCTAACCTAGACCTCTTCTTCATAATCCCCTTTACTATCCTCTTCTTCATCATCTCGCTCTTCTTCATGGCCACTTTCTTGTTCACTCGCTCGGAGAATTAGGAGAAGTTGAGGAAGGGGGGATGGGGATGATGAGGGCACATTTGGTTGAAAAATAGGTTGTGGGTTTGTGAACACTTCATGGGCGATGAACACCTCCCATGGAATACCCTTCTTCTCTAATTGATGCAACACAACTATTTTGATGAGAGAATGGTGAAAAAAGACTCTAATTTATTGTGAAGGATGTTCCTTTTTTCACAATATAAGACATCTTATCAATACTCCTATAGAGATAATAGGGAAAATGTAGCAATTTTACCCCATGAAGTGCATAAGAAATCTTATATGGTATGAATAAAGGCTAGAAAACCTACTCTTCACATGTAAAATATTTCATGATGACTCTCATCAAGGATGAATATCTCTCTAGAAAATGTGAAAAGGGAAAAATGGATTTCCAAATGTACCTTTGGTATCTCGCTTAGGAAAGGTCCATAGTGGCTCAAATCCAAACTAGCCTACTTGAACCACTTTTCTCCCATACTAGGTATGCCTGGTGGCCATAGAAATGATATTTTGAAGATAGCTCAAATTTTACCCCCTACTAAATTTACTTGATCATCATGAAGGTTAAGGATAACCAAACTAGCCAACTCATGGATGACTCTCGATCCGTTGTACTTTTTTCACAAAAGTCAAAATGCAAATTTCACATTCTGGAAATATGAAACTGCCATAGGAGATGCCATCAACTCGCAATGTTCAGCTACCAAACCTATTTACTCTTCCACCTTTGCGCTACTATATTCTAGGGCTCCCTCACCACCGTCACTATTGCCTTCCCGTGACATTTTGACGTTATCGTTGCCTTGAAAGCCAAAACCCTAATTCTTCTTCTCGAGATTTATATGAAGAGGGTAAATGCAATGGTGATGAGAAAGGCGCTTTCTGCGTATGGAGGAGTAGATGAGTGAGAGTGGAGTGTATGACTCGTGAGTGAGAGGTAGATGGAAGAAAACTTAATGAAAAATATGCCTTAACTATTCTTTTTTTATGGTTTTGCATATGAGGGAGGTTTTAATGTTATCTAGTTCATCCTCCGAGGGTTTATTCCTTTAATAAAATGATAAGAAGCTTGAAAGATGAGGTTATGTCGCGATTTATCTCTTCATAGGTGTTGAGAAACCCCTGATGTGAGTTTGAGGAGGTTTTTGAGTGGATTTAGGGCTTGGACTCGATGCAAAGGCCCTCCGAGCTAAAACATGTAGCACCGAACGCGTAGCACGGGGCCCAGCCGTTCGAGCTGTAAGGTTGAATGCGTAGGGCAAGGTGCGCTGCTAAGTCTTATGAACGATGTAGTGTTGAACGTGCAGCACATGGTCCCGTCACCACGTAGCTGAATGATAAGGGCATGGGCATGTTGGGTGAACCTTCGTGCAACACCGAATGTGCAACGTTTGAACACAATCGTGCGCCGGTGAACCTCCATGTAGCGTTGAACACGCAAAGCATAGGGGCTAGTCTGGTGAACCTCCATGTAGCGCTCGAATGTGCAAGACAGGGCCACCATGAATATAATGACGAGTAACGCAAAGATAGGGGCTAGCTCGGTGAGCAGATGAATGTGTAGCGTGGTGTGGTTGCACACCATTTGTTGGCACGGGCTACTGTGTCTTCATGGAGCAAATGCGTAGTGTGAAATCACATATGCACAAATAGACGCAGGAATTTACATGGTAGAAAGCCTCCAAGAGCATAGAACAAAGCCTGTGCATGTAGCATAGGGGAAAACTTTGCCCAATTTTTCTAGAAAAGCACAATTTTTTTTTAAGGTGCTCTTGATGACCTTATGAAAGAAAAAAAGAGTTTCTGAAGGGTGAAGAGGGTCTTTATAGGTTTAAAAATTGAATTTTTTAAATATCAAACCCTATTTTATAATGTTTTATTTTCTAACCTTCGACCTTTTACCGATATTTTATTTGGCCCTTTTGCTGTAGGTGAACAAAATTACTTTTTGGTCTAGTGATGTCTTTCATCATTTGCTTGATAGATGACTATGAAAACCTCTTTTTTGACCACTTTCTGTTTTGCAAGTGTCTCGAATTTATAATTTTGAAACTTTCCCACCGATATTCTTCACCTCCTATTCTATAGACTTTTTTTGAGTGACAAGGCTCACCTTCTTTGGTTGGTATATGTCTTTGAACATTTTTACTTTAGTAGGTGTTATGAAACCTCAAGTGACTTTCCTCTATGATCCTGGAAAATACCGAAATCACTTTGACAACTTTAGATATTTACAATGGTGCAGCATCCTCAAATCTTTCTATATTTTCCTTGGAGCTTATACCATGTTCTTCTATCCTTTGAGTCTTGCTGCATTGGGCTTCTTTTGGCATACCGTTGATTGAATCAAAGCTTAGAAAAATTTGATCTCCTCTTTGACACAAGCTGCTCTCGCTTTCCTTTATAAAATCATCAAGCATCCCTATCAATTTCTTTTGTCGATTTACTTCATGAATTCCTGCATAAATGTCAATCACGCGCTATTTTTTACGTAACGTTGAAATTGACAACATAGCTTTTTTTGGAGATCTCCCCGCCTTTTTTCTTGGGAAATCATGTGTTGCTCTTATTTTTCATTTGAACCAGGTCCTAGTATAAGAAGAACATAGCTTAAAAATACCAATGAATATCCTACAACCTAAGGAAAACCTAATGATGTAGTGGTAGGGTTTTATCTTGGTCCTTTGACCGAAATTAGGCTTTGGGATCTTAATAGTGTATTGACCAATTGGTGTATTTGAATATATAGAAATGTATGTACTTGACTGATCTAAAGAGCTCATAGAGGTATTTCGAGACCATCAAGGCTTGAGGAACCCGATGAACATGGGAAAGGATAAGTTGATTGATAAGTTTAGATGAAAGTGAAGTAGTGGGGGCAAAGGCAAAATAGAGCGCTGTGTGATAGGGGGAAAAAAGAAAAATAGATGAGTGGCATAAGCCCAGGAGGGGCGCTTTAGGAATGGAAGGTTAATCATGTGATCGGGTAAATAGTAGAATAATGAAAAATTTGTGACAAGGATAATGAAAGCAATGAGATTTCTAAAACTCACAATATTCATGAATATTGTTTTTTAGATATCTAGGACTAATATTTAGTCATCTTCGCATAGTAAAAATTATTGATGACTAACAAGATACACCTCATTTCTCTTCCATATGTTCCTCTAATTTCACGTATAAGTTTCCAATAGCTCTTAAAAATATGGATGTAGAGGGAAAATGAATAGTCTATCATTTTCTAGACTTCCTTAATTAGAAAGGTTTCAACTGAGTTTACATATGCAGACTTTACAAACTGTTTTAATCATGCATTGGTAAATCTTCTTAAAAATGTTGTGTAACCTAGAATCAGTGATGAAATTAAGAAGGTTTTACAGTTATCAGAACAGAGCAGGATAGGTGATTGGTATTTATACCCAAATCATGCCAAAGTTAGATTTTATGGGTCAAATCTTATTCCCTACAATTTTCCAAAGTATTTACCAATGAGATTGTTTGCCTTAGAATATATTAGACAGATTCTGAACTTAGATTCTGTAAATTTTTTGGCTTCTAAAAAGAAAACCTAGTTTAAATTGAAAAACCAAGTGGGTCCCTTCATATGCAATAGTAGAGAATTAGGTGCAGAGGTAGCAGATCAGTTGTTAGAGTATAAGTTCAGTGAAAGTTTCCTTTGGTACTATGATCCGTATGGTATAATCAGCAAGATGAGGGTAAAATGTAAATTAACCCGATATGTTCATGACAAGAAGCCTGACAGTGAGAAGTTTTCTAACCAATATGAATTATTAGAAAATATATTGGTAGAAGCTATTCAGCAGAGTGATATTAGTCACATTTTTCAAACACCAGATCAAGAAGACAAAGGTACAAAAATAAAAAGGGAAGAAGGCTCATACACTGCTGAAACTACCACAAAAAATAGATTCAAACTCAAGTACAACAAGAAAAAAAGGACAAATCCAGTAGATAAAGAAAAGAAACAATTGACGTTATAGATACAGAGGTTCCAAATAAAAACACTGTGCCTCCCACAGAGATTGAAAATTAGCAGCAACCTGCTACTTCCAACACACAAATGATTAAGAAATAGAAAATTGTGGAAGTATCTTCATCAAAATAGGCAGAGGATAAAGATATGGATATCAAAGAAAAGTATAAAGAGATTAAAGCCAAAAATGAGGAAATCAAGAATGAAATCTATTCTAAATACTTGAAGGATACTCTAGGGATTCAAAATAGGCTACTTTCAGCCTTTGATTATACAAATAAGAAATTGTTGATGTTAGTAATTCAACCTACAGTTCAAACACCTAAAACGGTAGCTGACTATAAAAAGGTTGATTTTGAAGTACCAGTACAAGACATTCATCCCTTGGACCAGATTGAATTCCACAATCAAAGCTTAGAAATGTTATATTCTACAATGACCACAAAATCAATGAGTGTTCAAAAGCTCCATAATGCTTTGACAAATATGAAAGATCAAATTAAGGTTGAAAAAGCTTCTTCATATGCTAAAGACACCAGAATCAAATCTTTAGAGGAGTTAGTGATTGAAGTGGGTTATGAACCTTCTAATGTGAAAGTTGCAGAAGAACTAATAAAGAAGAAAAATGTTGATATGGCAACACTCAGAAAAAAATTAAAATTACCCCCTACAGAGCATCCACAGGCTAAGGAAATTGTACAGGAAGCAAATCAAAAGGATGAGATGATGAGACTCATATTACAGGTGAGACTCATATTACAGATGATAGCACAAATTAAAGAGATGGAAATTTAGATGGACAAGCTAGTCCAAGTAAAATAAGCTGCGAAGACACAAAATGACCCTCCTACATTAATTCCTATGGTAACAACAACAGTGCCATCCATTATGGCAGAAGAATTAGCTCCAAAGGTTCCATTGGCCACAGCAGTGCCAATAACTTCCTCTACTACTTCTGCCACTGAGTCTTCTACTTCAGCAGTTCAGCAGTCAGATGAGGCCAGCAAATTGAGATAAACAGATTGAAGGAGAAAATCAAGAATTTTGAAGATGCCAAGAAGTTAGCACAGATAAATGCTAAAATAGAAGAAGAAAAGACTAAAAGGTTAAGTGAACAAATTTTTAGGGTCCTATAATAATAGGGTTCATAAAATTTTGAATTGACTTTGATAAGTCTTGTAAATATGTACATACATTTCTTTTTGCAAGTTGTTTTCCCATATTTTGAAAAGATTAAAAATAATAAAAAGTCAAAAAGAGGGTAAAAAGTCCTAAAAGAAATATCAAAGGACTTAGAAAAATATAGAATCCAAAAGAAAAAAGAGAAATAAGACCTGAAAGTGAGCAAATCCAAATGCCACTACTTTTATTTTTACTTCCAGAATAATGATTATGTGCAGAGTGTCAATAAATGCCATAATCCATGATCAATTAAACAACTCAATATTAACTTTTCATGCTTTCATTTTCATGTTTTAGATAGTGAATAAAGATTTGTGAAACAGTTTAAACTTGACAAATCAATAGATATGTAGAGAATAATGAGGAGCTCAAGAGTTTAATCTAAGCCCTCTAATGAAATAAGGTAGATTTATATAGTTTTATGCTTTGAAAGAAAATGTTTTAAGGTTGCAAGCCTAAATGCACCTTCAAAATGAAGAAAAAATGTTATAAATGGAAGTTGGGTAGGTAGAAAGCAGTGGGGCAAGCATATAAATAATACATCATCGGGAAAAATCACTAATTTCCCCTCCCCCATGAGTGTTCAGTATGCTAAGATATCAGTCAAATAGGCTCAGAACATTTCTTCGACTTTTGTTGGGACCAGACCCAAGGCTCTATGACGAGTTAGTTAAAAATATTGAGTTCTTATGCTAAATCCTCATTTATCATCATTTACCCTTGATTCATGTATTAAAACCCCTTTTTCCTAAGTAAAAACACACTCTTACTTAGTAAAATTGTAACCCTAGAATAATTAACTTCATCCCTTCATAAGCATTCATAAAAACCCACAAAATAACATTTATCCTAAGTATTATTGAAGGAAATATAACGATGAGAAAATGCTTGATTATTATGTTATACTTAGAGATAATATGTATTTTTCTTTATATTTCACTCCCCTCTCATATTAACTTTTAACATATTTTATTAAATCCCTAAGAAATACCCTTTCCTAGTTATTAATTCCTTTATATTTATTAAACCCCATAAACCCACTATTATAAAATTTAGACCAAAGTATATTATCCCATGTGCGTAAATAAAAAACCTAAGATATAAAGCCCTTTGGTCTAAAAGATTATCTTTATTTGTTTTATCCCACCCCTATAGTTTTTAAAACTATCCAAACAGTTAAAAAAACATATAATATAATCAAACGCGCCTGCTTATGTTTTATTAAAAACATTTAACAAATGTTTTAATTAAAGAAATTAACCCTGCTATATATATATATATATATATATATATATATATACCAATGAATAAGGCTTAAAAAACCTTATGTAAAAGTGCCTTTGTATTAATATTTAATCCCCACCGCTATGGTTTAAACATGTTTTAAACTACTTATTTCATATAAAATAAACCATTGCCACCCATACAAAGCCCAGTCCCACCATTACTTTAAAATTCACCTCTCGAACAAATCTTCACCATTCGCATACACTTGACAGATCCGACGGTCAATGTTTAATATCGCATGGATTACATGCATGACCGTACCAAGGCAAAAAGCACGTGAAATGGCCGATTTTCGCTGACCCCTCCCCTCCACGTGGCCTCTTCTAATTTTATCGCATGAGTTTGGCTTAAAAATACTTACCACTAAAAATCAATGCGATAACAAGCCCAGTTTTCATCTATTACACTACTCTGAAACCGCTTCCCGCCTAACGCAACCTGCATTCAATGTAGACGCATATGTTTTTATGCATTCTTCTCCCTGTCTTTCGCGTTTAAACTAGTGTTTTTCCCTCTTGACTGTGTAAAGCTGAAAAAGCCTCTGATACCCATTTTTATGCACATAACTTCCTAAATTCACCAAAGAAACCTATAAAAGACTGCTGAGGAGCTATATCGGTCCAGTTCAACCTTTAAAGCAATCAATTCAACCAGAAGACTGAAGTATACCCTGCTAAAACCTATACCTGCGTCAAAACATGTATTTTCTTCATAATTCAACCCACAGTTAAATTTAAAAGCCTTTTACAAGAAAGAAAAACATTCTAGAATTAAGAAATTCATCAAGAAAATTGCCCAAAAGTCCCAAAAATAGGCAAAACCCTGGCAAAATTTTCCCAGGAACCCTAGTTGTCAACTGCGCACCATTTTTAAGGATATTTATCAATTTTTCATAGTTATTGATCAATTTCAAGCTTTAAAAGGCCAGAAATCCTCTGCAGGTGCCCTATATCTTCTGAAAAAACTTTTTCATCAGTGTTTTAGCCCAATTTGCAGTCAAAAGACTCAGAAAACCCATGTTTTCTATTTTAGACAAGTTTTTTGCCTCGGAACTTCATTTGAGAGACCTAATTGAGCATAAAATCCAAAAATACATTCTATTTTTGCTGAAATTGCCTAATCAAGCCTCTGTTATACTAAAATTTCCTCTACAAACGTTTAAACTTGTAGAAGCCAACAAAGATGCCTAAAAAACAGAGCGGAAACAAATCTCAAGGTTCTAAGACTCCTAAAGCTACTCCTGCCATGACTCCAAATACTGCAATTGTAGTCAACCCATTACAACCCCCATTTGTTGATATTGAGCATATTCCCTTAGCTGACATTAACTACAAAATAATTGATCCTATAGTTCAGTTCAATCTGTTAGATATCCACAACTGATGTTTTGAAAAATCCCTAGATGATCAAGAATATGTTCATATTTTGGAATCCAATTTGCCCAAATATGTAGCCCCCCTGACTCACCATTGTCAAGAAATTATCAGACTATGTCATCAGTACTACATTCCTGAACAAAGAGCTATTGTGAATGCAAAAAAAGAGGTCCTATTTAACATTATTGCAGAGTCAATAAACCAAATGTTGCAGCTTCAACCAGACCCTCAAGTAGTACCATTGTCTATTGAAGACCTCACAACGTTATACATTAACTTAGACTTTCCTAAAAGGTTTATGATTTTCTATACTTTCATGCCTCTGCATTTTGAAATTCCAAAATTAAACCCTCCATATTCAACTGCCAAGTTCCCTGAAGGTTCAAGGAATGTAATCTTCATGCTTTCCTTCATACTTTGGTATTTCACTGATGAGCATACTAATGAGTCTATCCTAGGATTTTTTTCCACCTTTTCTCTAGGACAACCACCTTTAGTTGTATTTGACTATGTTGGTTTTATAGTTGATAACATTCACTATCAATTGACTAATTTGCAGTTGGAAGGAGTATTTAGATATACCTCCTATATTTTCCACTTTTTTCTATTATTCCAATCAGAGAGTTTTCCAATTTCACTTTAGAAGTTGGATATAGAAGGAAAACCTCTATCAGTTGTCTTCTAGACATATATACTCAGAAAAGAAGGCACATAATTCAGTTATTCAAAGTTTTTAGAGTTTTTTATACATCCATTGACCACCACTTTGACAAAAATAGAGCAGCCTAGAATCAGTGAGGAAATGAAGAGAATTTTTCAGCTATCAGAGCAAAGAAAAGTAGGTGATTGGTATTTGTATGACAAATTCATTGAAATCAGAGTTTTTGGTTCTAACTTGTTGCCTTACAAGTTACCAAAGCATCCATCAATATGGATCATTGCCTTCGAATACATTAGGAAGATCCTAAATTCAGATTCAATTAATTTTATAGCAGCCAAGAAAAAGACCCAATTTAAACTCAAAAATCAAATTGGACCTTTCATATGTAATCAAAGAGAAGCAGAGAAGGAAGCAGCAAGTCAATTATTAGAGTACAAATTAGAAGAAAGCTTCCCATGGAATTATGATCCACAAGGGATCTTAAGTAAACTAAGGGTAAAATGTAGATTGACACCCTTTATCCATGAGTCAAAGCCATAAATAGAGAAGTTGGCTAATCAAATTGAGTGGGTTGAAAATACTTTAACAGAGGCAGTAAACTAAGGGAATACTAGTCACTCTTTGGAAGTTGCCAAACATGTAGAGACATCCACTAAAAAAATCAGAGCAAAATGAGCTTATACTGCAGAGACTACAACAGAGACAAAGTTTAAAATCATTTACGATAAGAGGCCAAAACTGGATACAGTAGCTAAAGGTAAAGGAATAATAGATGTTGAAGAAACATAGCCCTTGAATACCAACCCTGCATAGAAAGAGACCAATGTAGCCACTGTAATCAACAGTGGGCCAAATCAGAATCAAGAGCAATTGAATAATTAATATGCAAAGATAATGGAAAGGAAACAAAGTATGGAGACTTCTTCCTCAAATTCAGCTGAGGAGAAGGATTTAGATATTAAGGAAAAATACAAACAAATCAAATTGAAGAATGAGGAAATCAAAACTGAAATATATTCTCAGTTTTTGAAGAAAAGGCCAGGTAATAAAAATAGATTCCTACCGGCATTTGATTATTCAACTCAAAAATTGATTATGTCATTTTTACATCCCATTGTACCAATGCCAAAGACAGTGGATGACTATAAAAAAGTTGATATGCAAGTAGCCACTTATAAAATCCATGACTTGGATCAGATTGAATTTCACAGGATAACATCAGAGATGCTTTATTCCATAGTGACCACAAAAGCTATGAGTTCTCATAAGCTTCAAAATACCATTTCTAATATGCAGGACCAAATGAAAATGGATAAAGCTTCATTATATGCAAAGGATCTAAGGATAAAAGCCTTAGAAGAGTTAGTATTGCAGGTAGGATATGATGCTACAAACATCAAAGCAGCTGAAGCATTAGTTGAAAAGAAAAATGAGGACATAGCTACCTTGAGGAAACAACTTAAGATTTTTCAAGGTGAACATTCTCAGACAAAGGAATTTTTACAAGATCAAAAGGAAAAAGATGAAATGATGAGTTTGATACTTCAACTCACTGCTCAAATAAAGGAAATGGAAGTACAAATGGACCAAGTTTTCCAAGAAAAGGAGACAGTTAAGGAACCAGTCATTCCCATCATTATCCCAGTCATCACAGCAATAGTGCCTTCTACTTCAGGAGAAAAATTGGCACCCAAAGAGCCACTGGCCACTGCTGTGCCAGTGACATCTTCAACAACTTCAGTAACTAAATCTTCTACAATAGTGTTTCCACCTACATAGGAGAGAAGTCAACTAGTAAAATTAATGGAGGAGATGTCCTTGAAGACCAATGAAATCAATAGATTGACCAATATAATTGAAAATCTTGAGAAGACAAGAAAATCAGCTCAGATAGATGCTAAAATACATGAGCAAAATGCCCACAGATTGAGTGAAGAGGTAAAAAAGATCCAGAAAGAATTAACTCTCAAGGATCAAATATCATATATTAAAAATTACCTATGTAATAATGTAATTTAAGCCATACATGATGTTTGGCCTCCAATTCAAGTAATTTTTTAGTAGAGAGAGTTACTATTTGCAGCACAAGTAGAGATCCAAAAGACACAGGAAGAATTGGCAGATAAACCAGAACAAGCAGTAAGTTTAATAAATTTCCTCAACAGAAAGAACATACATCAACTTGAATCGAATTGTAAATCAATGACAGGACAATTACTATCCTAGAAATTAGGAAAGTAACCACCAAAAGAAATTTGATGAGGTAGAATGAAGAGAAATGTGAAGGAATGAACACTGTTGTCACTAGATTCATGGTTAAATTCACCAATTTAAGGCAAAAGGGACTTCCTAATATCATGGTGATTAATGATAAGTTAATGCCTCAGAATTATTATGAAAAAAAGATAAGAGAACATGCCAAAGAGCAGGTGAACAAGCCAATAGGCCAAGGTATTCCCACAGGAAAAGTATTGTTAAAAAGTTTTGAAGATTTGTTTTATTTGTAGCATGAAATCAAACATTTGTTTCTCATCAAACCCACATTTTCCAGGTACACTGAGGTTGATGATAATTTTAGGAAACTCAAGAATATTAAAATTCCTAAAAATGTGGAGTAGCAGGCATTAACTAATTTTGTATGAAGAAAGAAAGACAAACAAATGAAGAAGAAAAAATATGTTTGCAGATTTCACAGTCAAAACAGATTTTTACGGTAGAGAGGAATCTTATTGAAGGTTAAAGAGTATCTGAAGTAAAAGAGTATTAGTGAGAAAGAGTATCAATGAGAAAGAGTATCAGTGAATGCAAGTTAGATTCTGAAAATATCTAAAAAGTCATAAGAGAAGACACATAAGCAGCCAGCTGCTTGTTATCTTAAAACAATTTCTATTTATTTTGAATAAAATAGGACAACTTTCTGATTTGTTAAGCAAGCTGTCAATATTATTGTTGTAAGATATTTAATTTTCCTAAGTTAATTCCTAGAAGTCATCTAGGATATTTTTTAAGATATTTTATATAAATACTTCACTCTTTGAAGTATTTTTTGTGTGGAATAAAATTGCTGGAGATTACTATAGATATTTTGTTGACTTGAAGGCTTTGGATTTCGAATTTGAGTAGCATAATTGATCACCTTTTTGCATCATACTTCAGGATCCCTGTGACAAGCTACTTGGAGTGAAGTACTCTCTTAAACTTGTCATTTTTATCTTTTTTTTTTTTCATGCATACATCTGTGTTTTAATTCTAAATCTGAATGTATAACTAGGAGTATTAGTACAGAACATATTAATAGCACCTTGTTTTTAACCAGTTATCGTTTCTTTGTTTTCTTCTGATTTCCGGTGTAGGGAATTATTAATTTCTCCCTCTCCTGTTTGACCTCTATCTTCTACTTCCCTTTTCCAGATTTAAGGATTCTTAAGTGCCCTTTATCCCGATCATACCATCTCAAAAACCAATTTTCCCAAGATCTCCAAGGGTTATCTACCTTGTCCTGTAGAAATTTGACCTTTTAGGCTTTGATCCTAGTTCTATTAGCTTGAATTAGACTCCATAGCCCAATGGAAAAGTATATTTCCCTCTATCTACTCTCCAAGTGAACATTTCCCACCAAATCCAACATAACCAAATATGTACTTTAATAACTAGCCTAATATTCAAAACTAAAACTAAGTTAAACTTGAAAGAGAGAGCCCTCTCTGAACCCTAGGAAGGCTAGATCCTAGAGTTTGAAGTAGGTTTGTGGTTACCTCTAGTATTCTTTGACTAAAAACCAAAATCCCACAACTTAAGAATTTACTGGAGTGATAACAAAACTCAAAAAGGTAGAAATAGAGTTGACCTTGAAAGAGCCCATGGCATACATCAAAAATCAACTATGGTCCAAAATCATTGAATCATTCAATGATAATTGGCCATCAATACAAGTGATCTATGAACAGAAGGACTTGCTAAAAGTAGCTAGAGAAGAAATACAAAAGACAAAAGATGAATTGGGCACCAAACTTGAAGAAGCATTGGAAATTATTAAGTTCCTCAATACTAAAACTAAGTAGGAATTGGATGAAATAGGAATAAAAAACAAGACAGAAACAATTCTTGAGGTAAGAAAAGTAATTTCCAAGGAGAACTTGATGAGACAGTTGGAAGAAAAGTGCCAAAATATGGATGTAGCCATCACAAGATTCATGGTGAAATTTGACATGTTGAGGCAAAAAAGACTTCCTATTCTTCTAGTAATCAATGATAAATTGATGAAAAAAGAAGATTATGATAAAAAGATAAGGGAATTTTCCAAAGAACAGGTGAACAAATTATATTGGCAAGGGGTTCCAATAGGTAAAGTTTTGCACAAAAGCATTGAAAATCTGTTTTATTTACAAAATGAGATAAAACACCTTTTTGTGGTCAAGCCAACTTTTCTAAGATACACAGAAGCAGATGAAAACTTCAGGAAATTCATGAAGATCAAATTACTAGAGGCAGAATTCTAAGAGAAGCTTACAGATTCTCTATAAAAAAATACTTTGCAGTGAGAAAGGATAAAAACAAAGTTGTTGTTTCTACTACACAATAAACAGATTTTTAAACAGTAAAGTAGTCAAAATTAGCAGGTTAAACTATATCAGGTTAAAGAGTATCAATTGAAAAAGAGTATTAGATGAAAGATGAAGTTCAAGACTAATTAAAGATTAGATTTCCAATGTGAGGGACACCTCAACTGTCCATATGCAACCCAAATCCAAACAACATGCTATTTAATTTCAATAATAAGTTAACTAGAAATTTGTTAGGAAACTGTCACTATCTTTTTGTAAAATGATATTTTATTTTCCAAGAAACATTCCTAATATTGTTCTAGGATATTTTGTACTAATTTTTTTATAAATAATTCATCATTTGAATTACTAGTGTGGATTAATTGTTGAATATTTCTATAGCTGTTATATTCTGAACCTAAGGTTTTTTGTATCAAGTTCAAGTTAGAAGACTGGATCTCAAACAATAAAGCATCATATTACTAGATTCATGTGTTAGGCCACTGAAGTGAAGTATTTTATAAATGTTATTTGTCAATTTTATTATGTTTTTCATCCATTCATGAATGTGTTCTAAATTTTAATTTGAAATCAGGAATTGTTATATCAGAATTTGTTAAAAGCACTTTGTTATTAACTCATTTTAATTTAAATGTTTTCTGTTGATATCCAGACTAGGTAACCCTTAATTTATCCCTAGTTTCGATTGAACCCTACCCTTTCCCTCCTTATCCGGATCAAAGAATTCTTAATTTCTCTTTATCCTAATTTAAAACCATTTCTCCATCAACCTTTGAGGATCTAAAGTGACTCTACTATCTTACCCAGTGAAAATTTGACTTTAGACCTTGATCCTGATCTATCTACTTGACATATTGACTCCATCTACCCAATGGATTCTCGATCCATAGCTATCCATATCATTAAGTTATTTTCCCACCAAAACAAATCAAAACCCCAAAACCAATTTTCCCTAGATAACTAGCCTAAAATCAGATATAAAAACAAAGTTAAATCTTATAGAGAGAGCCCTCTATGAGCCTTAGGCAGGCTAGATCCTAAAGCTTAAAAGTAGGTTTGTGGTTACCTCTGATATTCTTTAAACTATAAATCAAAATCTCACAACTTTGAGAATTATTAGAGTGATAACATATTGGCGACTCCACTGGGAAACTAACCAATCCTCACTTTTACAATAGGTCTTAAAGGAAATATTTTGATTATATTTTCACCTTAATATTGTTTTAATAAGTTTTGAGTATATTTTCATAAAAAATTGTAATTCTGGCTTCTAGAAGAGTCTACTATACCATGTCAAATCTAGATCCATAACCTGCTGTCATAGTAGATAATCCTGACATAATTGGAAAGAAAAATAAAAGAGTAGAGGATTTAGGTAATAAAGTTTAATTAGTCAAAGCAAATTCCCTTCCAAAAAAGCTATCAAGTATACAAGACATAGAATTTGATTTAAATTTTTAACAATATTTATTCAGAACCAAATCAGAAAGTGATTTACATAACACTTTAATAGATCCTAATTTTATTTCATTTATTGAAACTAAGAAGGAAACTGTTTCAGTAGATTTTGAGGAAAAGATTTTTGAAGTTTATGATAAGCTTGATGAAATAACTGCTGCTTTGATTAAAGAAATAGATGAAGCTTATTTACAGCATTCAGTTGAAGTAAGTGCTTTATCAACCTATACCCCTAAGCCTTCTACCACTCATTTAGATACCAGCCTTATAGAACCTATAGGTTCATCCCTATTCACTACTACTTCATCCATTATTTCCACCACACTTCATTCCACAGATTCATTTTTTCCAAAACAACTATTTCAACCTAGAGTATTATTACCATCCTCCACCACCTCAACTTCGTCCACTAGTTTTTCTTCTGCATTTACCAATACATCATTCTCATTCCAAAGTACCTCTTCATATATCCCAACTTCATATTCTAGCATCTCAACCACATTTTCCAATACATCTTCTTATATTCCAATCTCATGTGAAAGTTATTTAATTACATCAGCAATCACTCTAGCTCTTCCCCAAGTACTTCCAACTTACCTCCTAGCCAAGCAAGAATTCAAGCCATGGCTGCTAGATATGCTCCCTTGGTCCTTCCAACACAATTACATCACATGCCCTAGGATTATCATGTTGGTTGTAGAGCCTGATTATCTTGTTTATTTTGTATCACAGCATTGGACCCCTTACACCTTAATGGGGTGGCAACGCCGCCCATAATTAAATGCTACCTGGGGGGTCCAGGGGGGCGGCTTCGATCAGATTTTGCGAGCCCCCCCCCCCCCCCCCCCCCCCGTTAGTCAGCTTCGAGGGCACGCCCTAAGCTAAAAACAGATGTAAAATTGCCTTGTAAAAGTATAGTAATTTCTGGTCAATCTGGGCCGTTCATTAGGCAAATGATCTGACGGTAGAAGTTATGTTTAGATTAGGGTTTTTTGCCCTAGAAGGCAACCCCCTTGTATATATGAGGGCATTGTATTGTGGCTATGTATTATGTGTGTATTCTCAGAGCGAGAAACAGAGAGGGAGACTGTGAGAGAGAACAAAGGATATTACAGCGGATCTGCTGTAGGTTTTGTCTCTTCATTTTTGCTGGATAATAGAAAGGAAGGACTGGCTGTTTGAGGTGGACGTAGCCCAAACTGGGTGAACCACGTATATCTGTGTCTCTCTGGTTTTATGTGTTTTGTGTTCTTGTATTTTCCGCATATTTTATGTGTTTCATTGCTCTGTAATATTTAATTTTCTAACATATCAAAGAAAAATACCTCAATTTGATGCAACCACTCAATACACTGCCGAACAACATGTAAATAAGATGACATACTATTTTGAACTTCATGAAATAGATGAGTCTGATGTCCAAATGAGACTGTATGCTCAAACATTAACTGGTGAGATGAAAAAATGGGTTAAAGGTTTAAATGTTGGTAGTATTGCTGATTTAGCAGTTTTTCATAGATTATTTATTAATAAATGGGAAAAGAAGAAAAATCCACTACAAATCTTATCTGAATTTGAGAGCATCAAAAGAGCACCTAATGAAACAGTCCAAGATTATTGCACTAGATACAATAACATTTATAATTCAATTCCTATTAATCTTAAGCCTCCTCCTGATTCTGTTCTTCTCAAATTCCCTGATGGATTTGATACAGACATAGCATATCAATTGAGAGAGAGGAATCCTGAAACTCTAGAGAAAATGCAGAGTAATGTTGTTAGTATAAAGGCAAATTTGTTGGCTAGAAAAGCTAGATTAATGAATGAAAGAAGAGTAACAATAAAAGAAGAAGCTTCTAGTTCAGATTTAAAAATAGATCAATTAGCAAAAACACTAGAGAGAGTGATGGATATGTTAGATAATATGGAAAGGAAGCCACAACGGGATAACCAGCAACAAATTAGGAATCCAAATTTTAGGAAAAACACTGATACTAGAAAATCTAGAGAATCAACACTTGACCAAAAAATAAGACCACCTTTCCAAGAGAACTATGCTGAAATTTCTCATTAAAATGAAGATGATGAAGACACCATAAATCTAATGGGTATTAATGAAGATAGCACTATTTTTCTTACACAAGAAGAACATGAGTTATATGAATTACAACAATTACAATTAGATTCTGGTGAGTCATTACAAGCAAGGTTATGAGTTTTCTATCAATGAAGTACATAAGAAATATAACCTTAGAAGCAAGAAAAACATAGAGCCTTCTACTAAGAAATATGTCAAAACACAAACAAAGAAAATAGAAGAGGTTCCCACTACTAAAGTTCTACAAATTCTCCCTAGGGAAAACAAGCAAAACTCTAATTCAACCCAAAAAGATTTAAGTCCTAAAATTTCACCTAGTCCCAAAATTGTTGACATAACAGAGGATGTTGTCCAAACATCAATAGATTTACAAAAATATGTTGCTGTAAAGACAACTAATTCAGCTAAAACATCAATTTTAGAAACCAAAACAACTACTGTCGATCCAAAATCAGCTGATCCAAAAGCTACCACTGCTAAAACAACTTCTGAACATACAAAATCTGCAAAAACATTTAATGCTTCTCAAACTATTCCTGAAAAGAATAAAAAATAGTAAGACAACAGAAACACAAACAGAAAACAAGAAAATAGTTGTAGAAAAAGAAGATAAACCATCCCAAATTACAGTCACAAAAGAAGAGATAATTCGGCTAGGAAAATCACAAGCTCCATTTAATATCCAAGCTAAAATTGCCAAATTAAAAATACCAAATCTTTTGACAGAATTGGTAAAACATGAACTATATAAAACCCCTATCACTGAAACTTTAAATATGAATGATGGAGAAGATTCAGTAAACTTCAGTGATGATCAACCTGAATTAATTTTTGGTCTTGATGTTAATCGAAAACACCAAGATGGAGCAGTCCCACCATTTTACATTAGCTTAACTATTCATGATAAAATATTACATAATGAAATGCTAGGTTCAAGGGCTTCACACAATTTAATGCCTAAAGCAATAATGGAAACCCTAAATTTAGATATCACTAGGCCTTACAAAGATCTCTTCTCATTTGATTCTAGCAAAGTGAAATGTTTAGGTTTGATTAAAGATTTATGTGCTACTTTAGTTCAATATCCTGGAAAAAGCATAGTTGTGGAAATTGTAGTAGCTGACATCCCTGCAAAGTACGGAATGCTCTTATCTCGCTCATGGGGAGCTAAATTACAGGGATCTCTACAACTTGATATGTCTTATGCAATAATATCAGTTTTTGGCCAACCAAAGAAACTTTATAGAGAAACATTGATGAAATATATGGTTAGTAGTGTAGAAAGAAAAATAAATAATCCTATCTACACTACACCTAATGACATGGATTCATTCATTTTATGAAACTCTAAAACTGATATTGAAAACAACACTAAGAACACTAAACTAAAAGAGAAAACAAAGAACTGCATACTTTGCAGTATCTTTCATGAATCATTATGGTACCTAGATTTAATGGATCAGTCGTCAACTAGGAAAGGTAGGGAGTGCTGGATACATAATATGGAAACAATCATGTAAGGTCATGTCAGCCTAAATTTTAAATGTACAAACAACATGGCTGATTATGAATCTCTTATTTTAGGACTGCAGATTGTTAGGAATTTAGGAGGTAAAAGAGTGTCAATTATGGAAGACTCAGAGTTAATTGTGAAACATATAACTGGAGAATATTCTATTTGTAATCCAATATTAAGCCGATATAGAGACATTGTTTTATATTTAATTAAGGAACTGCTAGAATGTGATTTTTCTGCAATACCAAGAAAACAGAACATACAGGCTCAATGTTTAGCAAATTTTGCTAGTACCTGTAATCTTCCATTTCAACCAAATCATAGATACACTACAGAAGTCAAACAAAAACCTATAATTCCAGACAATATAAAATATTGGAAAATTTTCTCACAGGATGAACATATTTATCATTTCATGAACAATGAAGGATAATTTCAGGGTTATAATATAGACACAGACTGTACAATGGATCAGAACTTAGATAGATAAAAATGTCTTTCAGACTAATCACATTATTAGGATTTGGTAAAAAAAAAGGATGTTTTGCACCAGCTAATGTGGTTCATCCTCAGGACAAGGTGGAGAAACAAATCGATCTTGATGATAAATAGTGGAGATGCATCATTGTCCGAAAATAGCCGTTGAAAGTTAGTTAGGAATTAAAAAATTTTAATAATAAATTAATTAATTAAATAAACAATTTTATTAAAGAGGGTTAAAAATTTTTATTTTAATAAAATAAATAAAAGAACTAGTTGTTAGTTAGTTAAGAATTAAAATTTTCATGATAATTTAATTAAATAAATAAAACATGGTTAAGAAATTTTAATTTAATCCTAATAATGTGATTAATCCAAAAGACATTTTTACCTACATTATGGATCACAAAAGTCTTAGATCGAACAGAACTTAGATAGTGATATTGATTGGAATAATGTAGATGTAAATAACTTAAATTTTGCTAAACTTACTAAATTTAGTCATTTAGACATAGATAATTTAGAGAAAGTAGAAATTGAAGAGTTAGCAGATGATGAATCGGATATTTTGAACCTCAAAGACATTTTTTTACCTAAAGGATTATCCCCTTTAGAAGATCTATTTGACTCTAATGATGTTGCAAGAAAACCTAAAATGGAGCCATTAAGATCTGATATTGCGGAATGTAATATAGGTACAGAGTTAAAACCTAAGATGATTAAACTTTCAAAAGCTTTACCTAATGAAGAAAAAGAAAAATACATAGCTCTTTTTAAGGAATTTTAGGATGTATTTTCTTGGAGTTATGAGGACTTAAAATTCTATGACACTAGCATAATACAACATAAAATACCTATAGAATAAGACCAAAAACGTTTTAAACAAAATCTAATAAGAATAAATCCTGTTTTTATGCCTTTAATTGAGAAAGAGGTAAAAAGAATGTATGATGCCCAAATAATTGCACCAATAAGATATTTTGATTAGGTTTCTAATCTAGTTCACACTAGGAAAAAGACAGGAGAAATCAGATTATGTGTTATTTCAGAAATTTAAATAAAGTGTCCTTAAAAGACAATTACCCTCTACCAAATATCGATCACATTTTACAGAGGGTGGTTGGTTCTTCCATAATTTCATTGTTAGATGGATTCTCTGGATATAACCAGATTCTAGTTCAACCAGAAGACCAAGCTAAAACTTCTTTTACCACTACATGGGGCACTTTTATGTATGTAAAAATGCCTTTTGGGTTAATGAATGCAGGAGCCACTTTTCAAAGAGATATGGATATAGCCTTTGCTAAGGAAATTCATGAATTCCTAATGATTTATTTAGATGAAATTACTATATTTTCAAAGACTGATAATGAACATTTGGATCATCTCAAACAATTCTTTCTTAGATGTGGGAAATTTGGCATCTCTCTAAATCCTAAGAAGACTTTATTTGCATTGGAAGAAGGTAAATTACTAGGACATATTATATCTAAAGAGGAAATTAGGATAGAACCAACAAGAATAGAGGTCATTATAAACTTTAGTCCTCCTAGGAACATTAAATAATTACAAGTTTTTCTAGGTAAAATTAACTTCCTTAGAAGATTCATCTCAAATCTAGCTGAAATAATCAGAGAAATTAACAATACGCTGAAAAAAGACTCAATACTTAAATGGATTGTTGAGGCCAAGCAATCATTTGAATCAATTAAACAAGCCTTAACAAAAACACCAGTTCTTGTAAGTCCCGATTTAAAAAGGATTTCATTATTTTCTCCTTTGCTTCAGAACACACTATTGTTGCAGTTTTACTATAGAAAAATGACCATGGCTATGAGAAGCCCATTGCTTTCTTTAGCAAGTCACTTAGAGATGCCACTTTAAAGTATAACATAATGGAAATGCATGCCCTAGCTTTAGCAAAAGCCATAAAAGACTTTAGAGTGTATATTCTTTATTCACATATCATTGTTTATGTTCCAAATGTAGTTGTAAAGGACATTCTAACACAGAATGGGCCTTATGGAAAAAGAGGAAAGTGGATTGCTACAATTTTGGAATATGACATAGAAATCAAACCCACCAAACTCATAAAAGGTCAAGGTTTAGCCAAACTCATGGCCGAATCAAATTGTCATGCTTTAGATATTAATTTTATTGCCCATATAGATGATCAGGAAGAGATGGCGACTCCAGAGATCAGTGAAGGCTTTTCAGATTCACCATGGTATGCAGATATTGTATTTGCATTACTAAATTTATAAGCTCCTCCTGGATTATCAAGAACAAAAGCTAGATTTTTAAAATTAAAGGCAGTAAGATTTTGTATCATAAAAAATGTACTCTTTTGGAAAGATCATGGTGGAATTTTATTGAATTTTTTGCTTAAAGAAGAAGTTGACAAAGTTTTAGAAGAATTTCATGTAGGTGACTGTGGGGAACATATTTACTGGAAGACTACTGCAGACAAAATCTTGAAAGCTGGTTTTTACTAGCCTACTTTGTTTGTAGATGTAAAAAAGTATGTGACGTCTTGTCACAAGTGTCAAGTCTTTTAAGGAAATAAAAATTTGTTACCCCTGCCCTTAAAACCCATCTCAACAAAAATTCCTTTTCAAAAATTGGGTCTTGACTTCATTGGTAAAATTCACCCTCCATCCTCAGCCCAACACAAGTGGATCTGACAGCCACTGACTATTTCACTAAGTGGATAGAAGCCATACCTTCTAGGCAAGCCACTAACACTGTCATAATCTCCTTTTTAGAAAACAACATACTCTCAAGATTTGGATGCCCCCAAAATATTATCACTAACAATGAAGCTGCATTCAAATCCAAAAAGATGATTGATTTCTGTCATAAATACCACATTACCCTTTTCCATACTACTGCATATTACCCTCAGGGTAATGGCCTTGTCGAATCCTCCAATAAAATCCTTGTGAACGTAATTAAGAAGTTACTAGAAGATAACAAGAAAACTTGGAACAAGAGGTTAGTTAATGCCCTATGGTTAGCTAGAATTACCACTAAGAAATCTATTGGTACATCCCCTTACCAACTTGTTTATGGAATGGATGTTGTTTTTCCATCTTCCTTAGGAGTACCGGTTATGAATATAATCCAAGAGCTACAAGTTGATACCAATGATATTCAAAGAAGAATTAACCAAACCACACACTTGCAGCAAACAAGAGAAGAGGTTTATCTTAAGTCTCAATTTATCCAATACAAGATTAAGAAGATTTTTGACAAGAGCAGTAAAGAAGATGATGTCTATATTGGTGACAAAGTTCTAAAGTGGGATTCAAGGAGGGAAGAGAAAGGTAAGCAAGGGAAATTTGATTTCCTATGGAAAGGACCTTCTGTTATTTATGGTTACAGAGGTAACAATGCTTTCTTTTTGAAACAAATGGATGGATCAAATCTACTAGGTGGACCTGTCAATGGCATAATTCTGAAGCATTACTACTCTTCATAATAATAAGTATTTAACTCTGTTTACTTTAATCATTTTACATAACATTGCATATTTTAGATTGGATTGGATGTTTTTCCTAACAAAGTTGAAGCCTAGAGAGAAGGCCCTAAGCTTTGAAGTATAAAATATCATAAGTATGAATAATTACAGAGCTCAAAAAACATTTAGAAGGCCAGAATAGTCAAAATTCAGAGGCTACTAGTCTAAAAGTTCTTGACATTTCACCAAGAAATGCCATCCCCATGTGGAGAAACTATTAGGGTCATGTAATAATAGGATTCATAATTTTTAAATTGACTTTGATTTGTCTTGTAATATAAACATACTTTTCTTTCTACAAGTTTTCTTCCCATATTAGAAAATAAAAAAATTAAAAGAGGGTAAAAGTCCTAAAAGAAAAATCAAAGGACATGAAAAGAAAAATATCAAAAAAAAAAGAAAAAAATGGACCCCAAATAGAAAAAAAGATAGATCAGAATAAAACATGAAAGTGATGCAAGTAAAAATGCCACTACTAGTTACTTTTTACTGCAAATAAATGATTATGTGCAGCTTGTTCAAAATTCGTTAATCCATGATGATTTAAATAGCTTAATCTTGACTTTTTCATGCTTTAAATTTCATTTTTATAGATATAGAATAAAGATCTTGTCAAACAATTTAAACTTGACAAATCAGTAGTTAGGTATAGAATAAACGAAGATCTCAACAGGTTAATCTGAGCCCTTGGATGAAATAAGGTTAGAATTAGGTAGTTTCCTATTTTTAAAGAAAAATGGATAAGGGTTTGCAAGCTCAAATCCACCCATGCAAATGAAGGAAAAAATGGTAGAATAATGAAGGGTAGGAAGAAAGTAGTTTCATAAGACATGTATAAACATCATTTGGCATATTACTAATTTCCCTTTCCACAATGTATTCAAGTACTAAAGTCCTTCAGTTATAAAGACTCAAAGCATTTCTCTGACTTCTGGTGGGACCAGACCCACGTCTTATGATTGGCATAAAATTATTGAATTCCACCTCATTAAAACCTTTCCCCTTCATAAAAACCTCTTTCCCTTAACATCACTCTTTTTCCCTACTCAAACCCCTTTACTAAGTTAAAACACATTTTTATTTAGGAAAAGTAAAACACCGCTTTAATTAATTCTCATTTCATTAAAAAAACCATTAAAAACTATTATCCTAAGTATAAGTGTGAAATTTTAATTATGGGGCCACCACTATGAAAATCCCGCCCAAAGACATAAGTTACACTTTACTTAGTGTATTTGTTTATTCCCGCATTCATTTCATTCATTAACATTTAACTAGTGTATTAACTCCTTTATAAACCTTCCACCCCATAATATATTAATTCATTTATATTAATTAGCCAAGCCTTTTTATCCTATGGTATATTTACCCCATGTGATACTTTCCCTACTCCCCATAGGTTTAAAATATCCCTTTTATATTAACCAACCCCAAAGTTTACATTACACCTACATATATCCCATTTTCTATGTAAAACTTTAAAACCCGCCTACCCTCCTAACCCTGTTAACATTAAAAATTTTATGCTAAAACTTTGTTTTAACATATAAAGTTAAACCCACCGCATAAAAGAACTCCAGGGCCCCACACCTAATACCCAGCAACTAAGCCGTTTAATCCTGACTATTCGCATCCACCTGCCAGATCGAAAGACCTAGAATCCCTATTGAAAATTCAATAGCACGATTGTTAAGAAAAAACAGATTTGCGATATAAGTTGTTTTCCCCGCTCTCTCTGCTCCACGTGTTAGTTTTTTATTGGATCACATCCGTTCAAGAAATATTATTTACTACCTTTTGACAGTCCGATAACTGCTCAGCGGTAAATCTCCCTCGTGCCTAAACCACTCTGATTTTAATTGACTGGTATTAAATGCAAACACTGTTCAAAATCAATTTTTTTATAAAAACACCAGATTGTACGCGTTTTAACCCTTATGTTTCTCTTTTCACTCATAAATCATTCTCAACTGAGAAAAAGACATTGCTACCCCTGTTTGAATGCAAAAAACAACAGAATTTGACCAAATTTAGTGTTGCGACCACTCAAAACCTCCAGACTGTATTTAAAAGACCTCAGCAAGCTTTTGAAAGCTTACAAACTCTCAACAAACCCTTTTTGCGCATTAAATTCCTAAATTCACAGGTATTTTTCAGGAAAAAGACCTATCCCTTCATCTAAAAAGAAGTATACTCTTGAATTCAAGCCTTTTTAAACCCTGTTTGCCTTAAAAACACCCATATTACCTTATAAAATCATCTCTGCTGCAAACTCTTAGAATTTCACAGTTTCTGAAAGTTGTAAGTTGTTTTTTAAGAAAAATATGATTGATTTAGCCATCTGTAGAACTTTAGAAGCCCTCTGAATTATTCAAATACCATTTACAGTGCTTTGAAGCCCTTTGTGCATAAATTTAGATGTGTTAAGACTGCTTCATGAAATAAATCTACGGTAAACCCTTGCTATCTATTCCTAAGTCTGTAAAGGTCAAAGACATTGGTTTTTAAGAAAAGAATTGATAGTTTGAGTCAGAGAAACCCAAGTTTTACCTGTTGCAGTCCAAGAGAAACCTCTGTTATACTAAAAATACCTTATGTAAATAGTTTAATCTTACAGAAGTGTGTTAAAAAACCTAAAAAAAAAGTTTTAAATATCTAGAAAGGTTAAATTGTTAAAAAAAAAATTACCAATGGCGTCTAAAATCACAATTACATCTATCCACTATAACCTCCTGTTGTAGATGTTGAACATACCCCATTGGCTGATGTAGACTATAAAATCATTGATCTAGTAACTAAATATAACCTTCTTGAGCTCCACTACTGGAGCCAAGAGAAATCCTTGGACCAAGTAGATTAAGTGCTTGTTTTGGAGTCTAATTTGCCCAAATATGTTGTTCACCACACCCATCAATGTCCTGAGGTCATCAGATCGTGTCAAACTCATTATTCCCCAAATCAAAGAGCAATCGTAAATGGTGAGAAGGAATTATTATTTACTATCACTGTTGAATCAATAAACCAAATTCTTTAGTTGCAGCCAGAACCTAATGCAGTCCCTTTATCCATTAAGGCTCTTTCAAAGTTTTATCTGGAGTTAGAATTTCCCAAAATATTTCAAATCTTTTAAAATTTCATGCCCTCATATGTAGAAATCCCCAAGCTTAACCTCCATATTCATCATCCAAATTCCCAGAAGGAACAAGACACATTATCTCAATGTTGTCTTTTATCCTTGGCTACTTCACTGATGAACATACAAATGCATCTATACTTGTTTTTATGTCCATATTTGTGCCTGGTCAGCACCCTAAGGTCATCTATAATTTTGTTGAGTATATTGCTGATAATATTCATGAACAACTTGTTAAACTTCCTACTGAAGGTTTTTTTAGATACACCTCATTTCTCTTCCATATGTTCCTCTACTTTCAGTCAGATAAGTTTCCAATAGCTCTTCAAAATATGGATGTAGAGGGAAATGAATTATCTATCATTTTCTGGACTTCCTTAATCATAAAGGAGTCAACTGAGTTTACCTATGCAGACTTTACAAATTGTTTTATTCATCCATTGGTAAACCTTCTTAAAAATAGTGTGCAACCTAGAATCAGTGATGAAATTAAGAAGGTTTTACAGTTATCAGAATAGAGTAGGACAGGTGATTGGTATTTATACCAAAATCACACTGAAGTTACATTTTATGGGTCAAATCTCACTCCATACAAGTTGCCAAAGTATTTACCAATGAGATTGTTTGCCTTAGAATATATTAGATAGATTCTAAACTCAGATTCTGTAAATTTTTTGGCTACTAAAAAGAAAGCCCAGATTAAATTGAAAAACCAAGTAGATCCCTTCATATGCAATATCATAGAAGTAGGTGCAGAGGCAGCAAAGCAATTGTAAGAGTATAAGATCAGTGAAAGTTTCCTTTCGTACTATGATCCATATGGTATAATCAGCAAGATGAGGGTAAAATGTAAATTAACCCCATATGTTCATGACAAGAAGCCTGACATTGAGAATTTTTCTAACAAATCTGAGTGGTTAGAAAATACATTGGTAGAAGCTATTTAGCAGAGTGATACTAGTCACATTCTGCAAACACCAGATCAGGAAGACAGAGATACAAAAAGAAAAAAGGAATAAGGCTCATACATGGTGAAACTACCACAAAAGCTACATTCAAACTTAGGTACAACAATAAAACAAAGACAAATCCAGTAGATAAAGAAAAGGAAACAATTGAGGTTATAGATACAGAGGTTCCAGATAAAAACATTGTGCCTCCCACAAATATTTAAAATGAGCATCAACCTGCTACTTCCAACACACAAATGATTAAGAAACAACAAAGTGTGGAAGTGTCTTCACCAAAACAGGCAGAAAAGATAAAGATATGGATATCAAAGAAAATTATAAAGATATTAAAGAAAAAAATGAGGAAATCAAAAATGAAATCTATTCTCAATACTTGAAGCAAAATCTGGGGATTCAAAATAGGCTGCTTTCAGCCTTTGATTATACAAATAAGAAATTGCTAATGTCAGTACTTCAACCTATAGTGCAAACACCTAAAACAACAGCTGACTATAAAAATGTTGATTTTGAAGTACCAGTACAAGAAATTCATCCCTTGGACTAGATTGAATTCCACAAGAAAAGCTCATAAATGTTATATTCTACAATGACCATAAAAGAAATGAGTATTCAAAAGCTCCTGAATGCTTTGAAAAATATGAAAGATCAACTTAAGGTTGAAAAATCTTCTTCATATGCTAAAGACACCAAAATAAAATATTTAGAGGTGTTAGTGATTGAAGTGGGTTATGACCCTTCTAATGTGAAAGCTCCAAAAGAACTAGTAAAGAAGAAAAATGTTAATATTGCAGCACTCAGAAAAAAATTAAAATAACCCCCTACAGAGCATCCAGAGGCTAAGGAAAATGTACAGGAAGCAAATCAAAAGGATGAGATGATGAATCTCATATTACAGATGACAACACAAATTAAAGATATGGAAATTGAGATGGACAAGCTAGTCCAAGAAAAAGAAGCCGCAAAGACACAAAATGTCCCTCCTACAGTAATTCCTATGGTAACAACAATAGTGCCATCCACTATGGCAGAAGAATTAGCTCCAAAGGTTTCATTGACCACAATAGTGCCAGTAACTTCCTCTACTACTTCTACCACTAAGTCTTCTACTTTAGCAATTCAACAATCAGATGAGGCCAGAAATTTGATAAAGGCAAGGGAATAAATGTCCATACAAACTAATGAGATAAATAGATTGAAGGAGCAAATAAAGAGTCTTGAAGATGTTAAGAAGTTATCACAGATACATGCTAAAACAGAAGAACAAAAGGCTAAAAGGTTAAGTAAACAACTCAAAAAGGTAGAAACAGAGTTGACCTTGAAAGAGCCCATGGCATACATAAAAAATCAACTATGGTCCAAAATCATTGAATCAGTCAATGATACTTGGCCATTAATACAAGTGATATATGAACATAAGGACCTGATAAAAGTACGTAGAGAAGAAATACAGAAGACCAAAGATGAATTGGGCACCAAACCTGAAGAAGCATTGGAAATTATTAAGTTCCTCAATACTAAAAATAAGCCAGAATTGGATGAAATAGGAATAACAGACATGACAGAAACAATTCTTGAGGTAAGAAAAGTAATTTCCATGAAGAACATGATAAAACAGTTGGAAGAAAAGTGCCAAAATATGGATGTAGCCATCACAAGATTCGTGGTGAAATTTGACATTTTGAGGCAAAAAGGACTTCCTATTCTTCTAGTAATCAATGATAAATTGATGAAACAAGAAGATTATGATAAAAAGATAAGGGAATTTTCCAAATAACAGGTGAACAAATTAGATTGGCAAGGGATTCCAACAGGTAAAGTTTTGCACAAAGGCATTGAAAATCTATTTTATTTACAACATGAGATAAACCACCTTTTTGTGGTCAAACCAACTTTTGTAAGATACACATAAGCAGATAAAAACTTCAGGAAACTCATGAATATCAAATTACCAGAGGTAGAATTATGGGAGAAGCTTATAGTTTTGCTGTAAAAAAAATAGTTTGCAGTGAGAAAGGATAAAAAATAGAGATGTTGTTTTTACTACACATTAAACAGATTTTTAAATAGTAAAGCAGGTAAAATCAACAGGTTAAAGTGTATCAGGTTAAAGAGTATCAGTTGAAAAATAGTATCAGATGAAATATGAATTTCAAGACTGATTAAAGATCATATTTCCAGCATGAGGGACACCTCAACTATCCAGCTGCAACCCAAATCTAAACAACATGCTATTTAATTTCAATAATAAGACAGCTAGTAATTTGTTAGGTAGTTGTCACTATCTTTTTGTAAAAAGATATTTCTTTTCCAAGAAACATTCCTAAGACTATTCTAGGATATTTTGTACTATTTTTTATATAAATACTTCATCATTTGAAGTATTAGTGTGGATTAATTGTTGAAGATTTCTATAGTTGTTATATTCTGAACGTAAGGGTTTTTATATCAAGTTCAAGTGAGAAGACTAGATCTCAAGCAATAAAGCATCATATTACTGGATTCATGTGTTGGGCCACTAAAGTGAAGTATTTTCTAAATGTTATTGTAAATTTTCTTATGTTTTTCATCCATTCATGAATGTGTTCTAAATTTTAATGTGAAATTAGGAATTGTTATATTAGAATTTGTTAAAAGCACTCTGTTATTGACTGATTTTCATTTAAATGTTTTCTGCTGATATCCAGACTATGGAACCCTTAATTTCTCCCTAATTTCCATTGACTCCTACCTTTTCACTGCTTATCTGGATCAAAGAATTCTTAATTTCTCTTTATCCCAATTAAAACCATTTCACCATCAACCGTTGAAGATCTGAAGTGACTCTACTATCTTGCCTTGTGAAAATTTGACTTTAGACCTTGATCCTGATCTATCTGCTTGACACATTGAGTCCATTTTCCCAATGGATTCTTGATCCACGGCTATCCATCTCATTAAGTGATTTTCCCACCAAAACAAATCAAAACCCCAAAACCAATTTTCCCTATATAACTAGCCTAAAATAAGATATAAAAACAAAGTTAAATCTTATAGAGAGAACCCTCTCTGAGCCTTAGGAAGGCTAGATCCTAAATATTAAAAGTAGGTTTTTGGTTACCTCCAATATTCTTTAAACTATAAATCAAAATCTCACAAGTTTGAGAATTATTAGAGTGATAACAGACCCCAAACAAAAAGAGATAAAAATAAATCATGAAAGTGATGCAAATCCAAATTCCACTACTATTTACTTTTATTGCAAAATAAATATTGCGTTCAACTTGCTAAAATTCCACAATCAATGAAGGTCAAACAACTTAATCTTAACCTCTCATGCTTTAAATTTCATATTGTTAGATAGAGAATAAATACCTAGCCAAAGAGCTTAATCTTGGTAGATCAATAGTTAGGTAGAGAATAATAAGGAGCTAAATAGCTTAATCTAAGCCCTTGGAAGAAAAAAGGATAGAATTATTTAGTTTTTGTTTTTAAAAGAAAACGAACAAGGGTTTGCAAGCTCAAATTCACACATGAAAATTAAGTAAAATTGTTAGGGTAGCTTATGGGTAGGAAGAAGCAGTTTTTACAATCATGGATAAGCAGAAAATTGCTCATTTCATTTACTAACTTCCTTCAAAAAATCATCCCCTTGTAAAAATACTCTATCCCCTCCATTTTTTCTTCTTTCTGCTTTATTTTCATATTGTTATCATCAATTTTCCTTTGCAAAATCCCCTTTCTTAAAGTTTAAAACACATTTTACTCGAAAAGTAAATGTCCTTTAAATAATTCACCTTTTATTCAAAAATACCCAAAAAAACCCAAAAAATACTTTATTCTATGTATAAATGTTAAAATATTATTTTGGGACACATTATCAGACAGTCATTTCCAACATCGGATTTTACACTATACTTGGTGTATTTTGACATCCTACTGCAAATACATTTCTTTATTAAACATTAATTTGTGTATTAAATCCCTATATATACCTTTTAGGTCATATTAATATAATTTCATTTATAATATCCCAACCCTTATTTATAGTTTAACCTGTTTTATTTCCCCCACGTGTTACATAAAGGCGGCCATCCCATAGGTTAAATTAACAAATTATGTTAATTATTCCATCTCACTATATATAATCCTGCGACAATTGTAAACTTCCATACGCATCCATTTGTTAAATAATACATTATCCTTCATCTATCACAATACACTCCCAACTATGTATTAAACCTTAGTTTAAATACATATTAAACCTCCTGCTTCGTTCAAACCTTGGGCCCCACACCATCAAACCTTACAACTTTATCGTACCATCTCAACCATCCGATCATCATCTAACAAATCCAATGGCGGTTATCCCTAATCCCACATTTCATTACGTGATGGTTAACCTACCCCAAAGCTTGCGATAAGCATGGTCTGTGGGCTTTCTCTCCCCTCTACGTGGCGGATTTCCATTGGATAACACCGATCAAAGTAATTCCACTTACCACCTTTGAACCCTTTCTGGCCTTGGCTTGATTTCCTACCTACAGCCTTAAAACCACTCATCCATCTTATTTGTGCACAATAAATGCATTCAGCATTTGAATGAAATTGTTTGGGAACTGCACATTTGCACTTATTTTACTCTTCTGTTACCGTTTTCACATAGAAGAAGTATTACCGAGCTGAGGAATGTCAAGCCGAATCCATTTTTAAGCCTAAACTGAAATGGAATTCACCAAATTGATTACTACGAATAGTGCGAGGAGGTTATCGAGTGCTATAAAGACCAACAAAATCTTAGAAATCTTTCTACAACGTCGAAAACCTCTTGTAGAGTAAAACTTTAGTTTTCCTAGGTATTCTTCAAAATAAGCATACCCATTCATCGATCCAAAAAGTAATATAGTTAATAGAATCATTTAGGAGCCTTTAAACTACAAAAAGCCCCATTTTCTTCCTAAATATTTTGTTCTATAAACACGAGCAATCCTTTCATATATTTTGAAACCACGGACTATTAAAAATCATAAAATTTGAAAAGCTTGAAGAAGTTTAGGTTATCTACAGAGACTTGAAAATATGCAATGACCTTTAAACCCTTTACTACGGTATTTAGACATCCTTTTTGCATAAAATTGATGTCTTGGGGCCCTAACATCACGAGAGAATGCACCACAGGTCCTAAATACCTTTTGTAGAAAATTTAAAAACCTATAATTTCTCTTACGATACAGAGATTAGAGTTTAAATCAATTGATTAAAATTATACCTTTGAAGACAAAAGATATACCCCCTTTCATATCCAAAATCCCTATGTAACTATTTATAATTACCAGAAGTGCTTCTACAGGCCCAAATCAATGTTTTTTAGGTCAAAAGAGTATAAAATTGATAGATCAAGAAAATCAATGGTTTCCAAAAACATTCTAGCAGTCAATCCTCTAAAACCCCCTCTTTTGTAGATGTAGAGGAAATTCAACTAGTAGATATAGACTTCAAGATTACGTACGGTGACAAAATTCAACCTTCTTAAGCTCCACTTGTTGGGGCCAGAAGATCCCTAGATCGGGTTGATGAAGTATTCATCTAGGAATCAAATTTGCCAAAATTTGTTGTTCTTCATACTTACCAATTCCGAAGTAATCGAGACTCTATCGGTTAAGAAATTTTCCATATGAAAGAGCCATAGTAAACTATGGAAAATAAGTCTTGTTTACTGCAACAACATATTCAATCAATCAAATTCTTTAGATACAACCTGGGCCAAATGAATTTCCTTTGTCCATTGAAGCCCTCAATTATTTTTTCTTGGATCTGGACTTCCCTAAGAGGGACATGGCCCTTTGGACCTTCCTTCTTATGTAGAAATTTCCAAGCTAAATCCTCCATATTCTTACGCTAAATTCTATGAAAGGAAAAGACATATCATTTCCATGTTGTCTTTAATTCTTGGGATTTTTTTACGGATGAACATGATGATGTCGTGCTTGCTTGGTTTCTTGTCTACTTTTACACAATTGACCTCACATCTGGCACATTTTTAACTTTACCCAATATATTGTTGACGTTATCCATGAGCAATTGAGTCCAAAATTTCTTCGAAAGGTGTTTTTAAGTAAACAACTAGAACACTATTTCACATGTCGTATATTTTAGTCTAAAGAGTTTAAGATAAACCTTCACATAAGAAAAAACTGATGTGGAAGGAAATCACACAATCAATCATATTTTAGGATTCCTTGATAAGGAAAGATTCCAATGAGTTCACCTATTCGAGTTTACAATTCCTTCATTCCCCCATAGTGAATTTACTAAACAACAATGTAATTCCCATAATTATTAAAATCAAGAAGATGCACCCAGGTACAAGCACAATATGGCGGTGATTGGTACTTATACTAAAATCACACTAAAATAAGAGTTTATGGATCAGTCTTATCCCTTATAAACTTCCCAAATACCTCCCTATGAGGTTATTTTCCCTGGAATACATAAGGAATATTCTTAATTACGATGTTGTTAATTTCTAAATAGCAAAGAAGAAAAGATAGTTCAAGTTGAAGAACCGAGGTTATCCCTTCTATACGTAATAATAGAGAGGCGAGGGTCTGAAGTAGAAAAATAGTTGGGAGTTCAAATTCGGTCCTAGATTCCTTTGGGATTATGATCCCCTTGGTGTTATTAGTAAAATGAGAGTTAAATGAAAAATTAACTCCATATGTACATGAAAAGAAGCTCGAGATTGAAAATTCTCAAACCAGATACGAATGATTGGATAATACCTTTGATGAGGAAGAGAAGCAAGTGATACTAGACAAACTTTGCAAACTCCGGCCAAGAAGACATAAATGTGAAAAGAAACGAGAGAAGGATCCTATATGGCGGAGACTACAACGAGAGACTAAATTGAAATTGAGATACGGTAAAAAGCCAAAGTTAAATCCTACCAACAAAAGAAAAGGAAACTATTAGAGTTGATTGATATATAAATTGTAGAAAAAAAAATGCACCTCCTACAAGAATGGAGAAGGAAGCGCAACCCACGACTTCAAAGGCACGGCTAATTAAGAAAAAACATAGTATCGAAATTTTTTCATCCAAGAAAACAGAAAAGGACATGGATATAAAGTAAAGATACAAAGGAATCAAAGCAATTAAGAAATTAAGACATAAATATATTCTCGATATAGAAAACAAACTCTAGGCATCCAAAACGAGCTACTTTTAGCCTTTGAATAAAAAATAAAAATATACGAGATGTCATTTCTTGACCTACGGTTCAGACTCCTAAGACATCCTTAGATTACAAAAGATAGAGTTTGAAGTCATTTGATTAAGATATTCATCCTATGGATCAAATTGAATTTCGGAAGCGGGTAGGAAAATGATTTATTCTACAATAACCACTAAGGTATGAGTGCACGAAGCTACAAAACACCTTGGTAAATGTGAGAGAATAACTCAAATTGGAGAAAGCATCTTCACATGAAAAGGACACTAGAATCAAATCCTTATAAGAGCTAGTAATTGAAGTAGGATATGATCCTCAAATATAAGATTGTGAGTATTCGTCAAATAGAAAAATGTAGACATTGCTCTAGTTAGAGAAAAATTGAAGTTGCCCCTATAGAACATCCTCAAGTCAAGGAGATCTTATAGGATACCAATTAGAAAGTTGAGATGATGAGTCTGTTCATAGTTAAGAACCCCAGGAGATAAAGTAAATGGAAAGTGAAATGGACAAGTTGGTCCTAGGAAGAAAAGAAGCCAACAAAGAAGAGTAAGTTCTTGCTTGTCATCCTTGTAGTTACAACAATTACCTTCTTTGGAAGAATCACTAGCTCCTAATGTCCCAATGGCTACTTACTTCCAACTACTTCATCTACAACTTCTTGAAATCTTCAACAACAACAACACAACATTTAGATGAAGCAAGCAAGATAGTAAAGGTTATGCAAGATATGTATATTCAGAACAATGAGATAAATAGACTAAAAGAACAACTCAAAAATCTTGAATAACTGTCATGCTCAAATAAATGCTAAGAATGAAGGACAAAAAGCCAATAGATTGGATGAGCAACGAAAAATTTGGAAAAATAATTAACTCTGAAGGAACCAATGGAACATGTCAAGCAACAACTATGGTCTAATATCATTAGGCGTCAATGATAACAGCCATCCATACAAGTCATATATGAGCAAAAATATTTAGTGAAATTATCAAGAGAAGCAATCCGGAAGATCAAAGATGAGCTTGGTAAGAAACAGAAGAAACTCTAGAAATCATAAAGTTTCTTAATTCCAAAAAATAGACAAGATATCGAAGAGATTGGAATTAATGATAAAGAACATAGACCATCCTAGAAGTTAGGAAGGTAATCTCTAGAAAAATTTTGGTCAATCTGATTAGAGGAGAAATACCAGAACATGGAGATTGCTATCAAAAGGTTCATGATCAATTTTGATGTTATAAGGAAAAAAAGGCTTTCCCAATCCTCTAGTAATTAATGATGAATTAAAGAAGCAGGATGATTATGATAAAAAAGATAAAGAGAATTTTCCAAAGAGAAAGAAAGTGAAAAATTCACTATGAGGAATCAATAGGAAGAGTTCTCTATAAGAATTTTAGAAATTTGTTTACTTACAACATGAGGGTAAAACACTTATTTATCGAACAGACAACATTCTCAAAGTATCTTTTGAAGCTGATGAAAACTTGAGGAAGGATGATGAAGATAAAATTGCCCGGAAGGAAGAATTACTAGAAAACGATGACTGATCTTTATCGAAATCAAGTGCGGTAAGAAAAGAACGTGGTAAAAAACATAGTTTGTTGTTTTTACATCGGCATTTATAGTTTTAAGTGAAAGAGTATTAGGATAAAGAGAATCGAGATGAAAGTGTATCGGTTGAAAATTTTAACTCAAAATCGAGAGAAAAAAATGAATGCCAGGCGTAGAAAGACACCTCATTCAACTAAAGTATTTGTTGAACATCAAAGCGATAAAGAAGTGAAAAAATCAAGACAAAAAACCATTTATTTCAATAAAAAAGGATAAGTAGCATTAGTTAAGAAAACTGTCACTATCTTCTTTTTTAGAGATATTTCTTTCATGATTTCAGTTTATTCTGGATATTTTGTATGAGTTTAATATGGTATGTCTCATTTGGAAGTATTAATGGTGGATAAATAACTAAACATTTCTTTGGTTGTATTGATACGAACCTAAGGGTTTTTGTACAATTTCCAAGTCAGTTGGAATAAGAAAATAAAGCATCATATTATAGTATTCATGTGTTGAGACTCTCGTTGAAGTATTTTCACTTGTTACTTTGTCAATTTCATCATTTTCCATCAATAATTGAATCACGTTCTAAATAGCAAATGATAAATCAAGAATTGTTATTTCAGAATATGTTAAAATAACTATGTTTTGATTATCATTTATATGTTTCTTGGTATGGTCAGGAATCTTGGTTGCAACAACTTTAATTGGCCTCTTCCTTTTCACTCATAATATAGATTTAAAATTATGGTATCTTTGTCCTATAGAAACCATTTTCACCAGTAGCCTTGAAGATGCAGTGACTCAACTATTTTTCCTTGTAAAATTTCCTTTTAGAAATTGATCTTATATGACTACTTGACACATTGACTCCATTTTCCCAATGCAATACAGATCTACATCTATCCATCTAAGTAATTGATTTACCACCAAATAAATCATAATCCAAAACCAATTTTCCGTACATAGCAACCTAAAATCAAATACAATCAACAAAGATAAATCATATAGAAAGAGCCTATTTGAGCATTAGGAAGGATATAAGGGTTAAAAGTAGGTTTGTGGTTACCTCTAATATTCTTTAAACAAAAAATAAAAAATCTCACAATATTAAATTATTGGAGTGATAACGGTGTGGTGTAATGCCTAAGTGCACCAATCCTCCCGGCAAATCAACGCACCCACTTTCAATGCATCCAAAGGACATGATGAGCTTCCTTCGCCCAAACCACCATGTGGGGGCTAATGCCCATGCCCGGGGACACTAGGAGGTCTGCCGGCGCACGTCGGGGGATGCTGTGGATGCCCAGGATGCTAGGTGTTACACGGTAGGAGGAGAGTCACAGAGGACTAGCATGGGCATGATGGTTGGAGACACTAACTATAAATATGATAATAATAATTTCTATAGCCTTTCTCATATTCAACCAAATGTGTTTCCTATCCCTTAAAATAAATGAATATGAAATGAAAGAGAATAGAAAGAAAGAATGGAAAGGAAAATAAAAGGAGGTGGATGTTTGAAGTCGCAAGGTATGGATTTTATAGCAGATTTGTCGTTTTCAATGTGTAATTTCTTAACTCTATATGATATTGTAGCAAATCCTCATTGAAAAATATCAAGCACTCGTGCTATTACTTAGGAATCTCAAGGAAGCGCCAAGTCCTCGATCTACATTTTATAATAATCGTGCAAACTACATATTTCCATCTGATCCTCAAACTCTTCGGATGATTTTCTACCTAAGATAAGTCATTTACATGAAATCGCTCTAACATAATTAATTCAAAGTCTCACGTATTAAAGCTTTTGAAACATTTCTAGAAATAAAGATAAATAGCTTGTATAGGAATAATTTTGAAAATCATATGTTATTCACCTTTTGTTTCATTAGAACATTATTTTTAAACAAGAAGATAACCTTTGTTTCGTTAGAACATTATTTTTAAACGACAAGATCAAATTAGGGATGAGTTAATATAATTTTTTCCTTTTTTAAATAACATTCCCATGTCAAAGCTAGGAATTTCAAATCTCAAACACTCGTTAAATTTGATGGTTTTGTGACTCTAGTCTAATTTTGATTATTCTAACGTGAAATCTTATGATCTGAAAAATTACTTATATTTGATGGTCAAATCCTCCTCACCTTGTCAAATTCCATCCCTATTATACCTATATGTGAAAAATTAAGGTTGGAAAAACTTGGTGGTGGCAAGGATCAGCATTATTACTAAATTTGCTTACTAATAGTATAGTGTATTACTATTTTCTTTAGGGTTTAATGAACACAAAAAGAGTTAAAAATTCAGTAAATAAGAGTCTTTTACATTTTTTTATGACAACAAAATTCATTTGAAGAGTAGGTTACTTCCATAGAATGCTTAAAATAATTATTATAAAATGAATGAGTTCAAAAACTATGTATATATAAGCAAACAATATATAAATTGTATTTAAAAAATCTAAATGTTAATACAAATATATATATATATATATATATATATATTAGTACGCTCCGTGTCCATGGCTAGTCCAACGATACAAATAAGCCTCACATAGTTTCTCCGGAGGAGGATTTGAAACTTTGTCTTGACAAATTCTAAAGGCATTCATTTAAGTGCTGGAGAGGTAAGTAATTTAAAATCATTTAAAAGACATTTGTAATATTTTTAATTTTTTTATATTCGGCTAGTGAGATATGTTTCGAGAGATTGAAATTTTGATTACTTCGATACACAAGGACTTGCCAACTTGCTTTTTTGCACTAGAAAATGTTATAGGTTTATTTAAATAATAAGATGAGGAGTCCACTTTATATGTAATTTGTCAAATCAATTCTTCTTCATACACTTCTACTTGTTATGTGTGCAAACGTGAACCCCATATATATATATATATATATATATATATATATATATATATATATATATATATATATATACACATCTAGTTTCTTTTAATATTGTTGAAATTTTTAGACTATACAACTTAAAAATAAAATAAAAGTGAAAATACAAAAACTAAAATAAAATGGTCTAACAATATTTTCCAAAAATCAGTAATTTGTAACGCATACTTCAGAAGGATCTATCTGCCATTTCACTCAATAATTTTATATGATGACTCATTATAAATATAAAATTAGAGATAATAATATGGATGCACTAACTCAAGAAAATCATAATATTTACTATGTCAAAAAATCAACAAAAGTGGATGTAAATTTTCAACAAAAATTAATTCTTTGTGCATTGTTTTGGACATTAATTTGCTGAAATTTTATGTTGTTGCAAAATACTTGCACAGCACAATAGGAAGCATGGATTTCTTTTAATTTAATTTATTTTATTTCATTTTTGGTTTATGAATTTGTTTTCATATTTTCAATTTTGATATGGAAATTTGATTGGTTTAACTTTAATTTAACTCACATTTGGAGAATTTGTTGAAATTAAATTGATGAGGAAGCATTGGAGAAATGTAGTTGCAACAACAAGATGGAAAAAAAGGATTTTTTAGGAGCTCTAAGGTCATGGATCAAAGCTGCTTTTAACAACTTTCCCTTTTTGGAATATTTTTGCAAATTATAAATAATAGTTTGGAGAATTAGCAAAAGGTTTCTCATTTCTTCAAAATAGAGACTCTCATAACTTTGAGAGTGAGTAGGATATTTTCTATACGTAGAGATGAATACTCAGATGTGAGAGTTGGGTGATGTTTTTTGCAAGATCCACACTCCATATTTGAGGATATTTCGATATTGTAGATCTTTTCTTTAGTGGAAAAACTCAATGTTTTGAAATTTTTTGAGGAAATTCATTGTAAATGACGCCAATGGGTTTCAAGTATTATTTGTATTCAAATACGTTTTTTTTAATGCAAAACATATTCTTTTCAACAACAAATATTTGTCAATTGTTCCATATTTGCAATTTTATTGGAGATATGAGAATGATTTTTTACAATATTAGCTACGTGATCTTGTAGTTGCAATTATATATATTTGTCTATTTCCCAATTTTCATATGCTTTAATCAAAATTTCGAGTAACTATTTACTCATAAATTTTTCTATTTAAAATAGATTTAATCGGCATTTAATTGTATGAACTATCTATGCAATTTAAATGGCTTTTCTACTGTAGCTTATCTATCGTTTTTTTAAATCTCTAAAAAAAAGAATGTATGGAACTTAAAGGATGTTGGATGTTAGAAACTTCTTTACCAACTTGATATTTATCATACAACACATGTTAAATACCCATCCATTTAAAAAACATTTCTCTTGATTTCGACGAGATCTATATCTTGTCACTAATCGAGATAGGATATATTAGATTTCATTTTTATTGCTTGAATCCTATATTATATTTGTATTTACAATTAATTCAATCGCATTTTTATAAATCTCCTTAACCATGATAATATTCTAGTGTGTGGCTTGGTTGAGCTATTTTTTTAGCTCAAGGATAAATTTCTTGGTAAGAGCTATGCAAGTATCCCGATATTCCTCTTTTTATCGATAAACTGAATTAGAGGACATTGTACGTCAATTTTAAAGGAAAGGGGGTTAATTCCAACCAATAGAAACTACTAGTAATAACCAATTTAAACATAAAAGTGTCTAATTGGGGCTCTAACTAGGTGGTATCCTGAATGTTTATTCTGGTCATTTCTTGCCATAAACACTTTTGTCAATAGAAGGCTGGACCACATATATATTGTCCTATGTGGAGTATTTTTTTAAAAGCTATTTAGAGATAATGATGTAACTCGTGTACTTTCCTACTTTGGGACATAATTTTAGCTCACGCAAACCTACGAGAGGCATACCTGTAGAGATCGATCAAATCATTCTCTAATATGAAGTATGGAGAGTAAGAGTAAAATTTTATAGGCTTTCTCACCATCCAAGACCACCTTCGTACCCTCCTCACCTTCACCAACTCTCATCCTTACATATTGTCCCTCTCCTTATCCTCACAGAGTGCCGCTATGTTGGGAATGACCTCGTTTTCTGTGCATGTCTCCCTTAACTAGCCTCAGTTAGTAATCAAATAGAAGGAGACCTTGGGAGCCTTTGTAAATTACTGCAATGTCCCTAGATAAATTATCAAAGGAATATACCCCTTTTTTAGCTAAAAGATACCAGAAACTCTCCAAAAGAGGAAATCCCAAAACTAAAGACCTTTTCTGATGTGTTCCCTCCCACAACAGTGGATAGTGATGTTGTCATTGAAAACATGCAAGTAAACATGAGTGCACCATCAAGTGCACTTCAAATTAATACAACGGAAAGCACACGAAAACCAAGAAGAAAAACTATAGAAAATTATTAACATCACGAAATTAATAAAGCTACCACTTATATAAAAGCACATTCGAGGTAATAAATTTTCCACCTTACCACCCCTATTAGCTACAAAAGGGTTGTAGAGAGGTTGAGAGGACAACCACTTGCCCAACACCTAAGATATTTAGAACTGCAGTTGTAAATATTTCGACACAAGGCCAAGCAACGTATTGTTACTTCATACCACACCAAGTTTTTCTCTCATGCCCCAAGGTCCTAGATATCACATCCCCTCTTCCCAATTGAGGTAAAACCACCTTCCCCACCTTCATACATACAATTTGATTTGTAATGTATTAGATAGTAAGAATCCACACGTATAACACCCACACATAATCATTTGGTGCTTCTCCACTTTAAATTACTTCCATAACGAACAAGAAAATTTTTCGAATGAATTTATAGATTCTCATTTTAACTCTCATCGATTTATTGACAGGTATAGGTGCCCTTTGACCGGCTCCCACTAGCACTATGGTTCATCATTTTCACGACAGAATCCCCTTTGGGATCTATTGAAAAGTAAAAGTGACTTGGCAATAGTAAGGGGATATCCCACGATATAAAATCCCAACTAGACTCTACACGATTTGTAGTAGGGATCCCATCCGTATGTGGGCCGGTTTCCATTATGCTGGTAAAGGGATATTACTTTTCTTGGATGAAGGGGGGGGATTTTCAATTATGGGAATGTACGACTATTGAATGAGAAAAATTCAGGTGAGGTCGATGGGTACCATAGTAAAACGAAACACCATGAATAGAAAAGAGAAATTTAAAGTATGGAACTCAAGAGAAGTATTGTTAAAAAGAACTTCATTAGGCCCATACTCATGTGGAGACCCACTCGAACATACGAGAAAAAAATTCACTATGATCAAGTGTACCTCAATCATACTACACACATTTCAGAAGAGATTTAGGTATATATTAACAAACCATTTCATTAACATATCCCTACATGAAAACATCATACATCATCCACATATCAAAGGGAGCTCAAATACATAAACAATGGATGAACAAAAATATACACCAATCGCTTATAGAAAGTATAATTTAGTTAAAAGTACTATATTGATCACTTCAATACACAAAAGTCCCATAAGATGCAATAGTGATATCCAAAAAACATCCTTTGTATTCATTCTCCAGTAACATACATTAAATTCTATACAATTATCTCTCTCTCTCCTCGAGTCCCTAAAATGTCCCTAAAATATATCCCGAGGGAGCACATATAGAGAATAAATGACTTTTGGGTTAACTCCCATCCCTTCATCTCCTAATTGTTGGGATGACTTGTGACTTGGTAGCTACTGCGACCTCGTGACTCGGGTCGAGTCACTACCCACATACCCTGGAGGCATCCGTGACCTACGACCTTGCTACATCCTGCAGACTCGATACTCCGGGTTGTATATCGCTTTCCATCTAGTTAATTTTTAGGGGAGCAAATTAGTGATAAGGAGTGGGTTAGAGTTTCCACTCGTCTCTAGTCCTAGAGATATAAGCTTTTGTGGGCTTGATATTCAGTGACTACTCGCTGTGATATTGTAGAGCATGTCTTCCCCAACCTCGTGAAATGACATTCAATAGAATATGGGACTAGTGTACGCTTCCCTAAATTGATCTAATTAGATGGTGAATCTTAGCTTGTGTATGTTGAACTGATTAATGACACATTGTATAATATTTTTCTTGGTAAATTTGGGGGGTCCTTTGAGTCGCATCGCTTTTTGATTGATCCGTAGAAATGATTAGATGTCTGTGCAATACCTCTTCCCTAGCTCTTTTTGTTGGGTAAGTGTACCTGCTGGAAGGTATGTGATGCACTTCCACTATTGAGTCAAGAGCTAGCTCATGAGATGCTCGTATGTGGTCATCACCTTCTCTACATATTTCACAAGCTTTTCTCGAGATTGCAATTTCATCCATATATTTACTGTGTCATTTTGGGTGCGGATCTAATCCCTCTTTGGTAGAGTGGGAGGGGCCTCTGGGTACTTCTCCAACCATTCCAATATGTTTTCAGGTAGTGTGGATGCCTCCTTTAGCTGGGTGAACTTCTTTCTCGCTTATGCCTGGACCCTTACTAGGGAGTGAGTGTTTGCCTTAGCCTCGTCATCTCTCCATAGACTTGCACCATGGTCCTCCTCATGATGTCCAGCTTCTGCTACTTTAATGGTGAAAACTATGGTCTACCCGCTTGTGTGAGTGTGAGTTGCGAAGCATTTGATTTTTGGTTTCAAGGCTTTCTTCTCCTCTTCTACTTGAATGGGCCCTCTACTCTGAGCTATATGGAGCTTATTTTGTAGTTGTAGGATCTCCCTATCATCCTTCTATATGTTATATTTCGTAGCAGGTGTGAAAGTGGTCCCTGTGTAGAAGCTATCATTATCATATTTTTCCTTGGTGTCGAAGACTAGTGTCTTCTTCGGGTAGTAATTGCTGAGGTTTCGTTGGGTTACGGGGGCAAGAATATTTTTCCTTTCCCCGCTTGATCTTGTAGAGTGGCTATGATCATAAGATAGCATTGTCAAATTTAGTACATCATCCTCTTTTTCTCTGTGAGACCTGGCTCGGAGAAAGGGAAGTGTCCTCTGTCCCCGTCGCAGAGCTCACTCAGGGAGTATATCGATCGTGGAAGATGTGCTCATTTCCTGAGTTGCAAAGGTATGTGAACTCACCTCCCTCTACTTCCTTGGTAACCTCTTCCTGCTACTTCTAGGCTTCTTCTTCCTTTCTTCTCTTTTGTAATTCTTCCTTGTCTTCTTCTTGTCTTCATCCTACTCTCTGCTTCCATTTTCTTTTGTCTTCTTCGTTTAGCATTTGCTTCTTCTTCCTTCTTCTCGTGTGCTTCCTCTACTCTGCTTCTTTTTATTTTCTTATTTCTATTTATTTTTTTCATTGTTCCCTCCTCTATCGTTTTCTCTTACTTGTTCTTCTTCTGTTGCCTCTGAATCCCTTCTGTTTGTTGGGGCCAAAGCCAGCATTGGGTCCTCTTAGGAGACTTATTTCCGGAGGTATTTTTGGTTTATTGAGGATGAAGTAGAAGCACCTCCCCTGTCTATGTTTTCCACTTTATTTCGAAGCCCTATCCTATAGGGTTAGATCATCCCTGAGACTAATCTCCTTGGTTTCCATCTAGTTCAAATTATTCTTTAGGGGTTCCCTCCTTGAGTACATTATTCCACTTTATTACTTCATCCTCCAATGTTTCCTATATATGTCCTTTGATAGGTCCATTTGAACTTGGCACACTTTCGATGTGTAGGAATGATCCTTTTCTAGATCATAGGACTAGAAATCTAAGCTAAAGAAATGAAAACCCCTTCGTGTTCATCTTGCCTCCATTTCCCTTGAAATCCTTGACTGTAGGGCACCAATGGTGAGTGGGTGGGTATGCTATGGTCTCTTCTTACCTTTTACGACGAGGTGTTGTAGAGAAGCCACTTATCATCTAGTAGCAAACCTCTTATAGTAACAACTTATCGGTGACGAATTTGGGAAATGCATGGGGTCAGCTAGAAAGATCTAAAAACCCCCGATGAGGTTTCCTTCTTAGATGGGGAAACCAATGAGCTACCTTGATGATGTCTCATGGCTCTTCTAGAAATGCAAGGTAGCTCTTACCCAAAGAGAAAATAGTATATCGCGGTGATGAAATTTTTCGAGATCAAATCGATATCTTGCTTATACCCGAAGTCCCGGAAAAATATTGAAATCCTTATGAGTCGGGCCTCCGATCGCTACATTCTTGTTATGCGACCAATGACAAAAATGGAATCATGAGCACACCGCGTCTAATAGGTAGGAAGCCATGTATAATTCTGATGCTAAACCTTCCTTCGACACCTATGCCACTGATATGCTTTCCATCGGAAAGCTGAGATTAATAACTAGGCCTAGTTGGCAATGAGTGCCATGGGTGGTGACTACGTGCATTAGAGGAAACCACACCTTGTTGAAGGTAGTATCATCCATCTTTCCATACATTCTGAACATCATGGTTGCGACGCAGCCTAAGTAAACCTTTCTCATACCCTCGATCTTTTATTCTTGATCCTTCTTCCCTTAAAATTATCAAGGTCTTACTCACCAACTCTTTAGGGTGTTTCCATCGACACGTCATGTGTGCCTATCCATTGGGAGTAAAGTAGATTCATCTTTTGCTAGGTAGTGAGTAGTACACTTCAACGTGCTCTGGGAATCGGTTTGGTGCAGCCTACTTTGGCGTGAGTCTCTTATCACCCAATATTTTGATCTGCCTTTTGGAGAATTCATTTTTTTATCAGTCTGATTAAACCTCGGGTTGAAGAAGGTAATAACGAGGTAACCTCAAACCACACTTATCTAAGTAACTAGCCCTACTAGGCCAAGAGAGGGTTATATCATCAGTATATATCATAGTCTAAAATGACGAGGAGGAGAGAATATATTAGGCTAGATATAGTATCTCGGGAGTTTTTTATTTTGATTGGTGTAGGGGTTTTCTATGGATCAACGGGAGTCAAACAAAGCCTAGGGCAAGGGGAAGTAGGTCAAAATTTGTAGGGTTTTCTATGCAAGGAAAGGTAGGTATAATGTTTATAATTTAGTGTTTTTATAGATTGGATTGCTTAAGATAGGTGAGGATCTAGAAAGGGCATGGTGAATTCATCGTTTCTTTCTAAACTGAATAAAATTACAAATTATTAACTGTTTACCTCAAAACAAAAGCATAGAAATGCAATGGATTATGTTTTCCTAGCATGAAAAAATTTAGTCCAATATCAATTAAATGATGGATGAAGTAAAAAATTATAACACACAGATTACAAACAATAAACTGAAACTAAACACAATACCACATGCATCCCATAAATAATATACAAATTTGATTAATGTCCAAGCCAAACTAGCTGATACAAAAATATGTCTCTTGAGATGCAAAGCCCAAGTAGCATCTGATTAAAATGACTAAGAAAATACATCATATAGACCTCAAAATCACTCTCCCTATCCTCAAGGAGTCGAATCCATGAGATAGGAATCATGTTTCACCTACTCCCAAAGCAGAAACTAAAGACTAGGAAGACCCAACACTATTTAGCCTCTAAAGAGATGAAACTAATTCATTTGACTACGTAGAATGTATCAATCCCTAGGAGTAACAACAAAAACATGAAATTTACATTTATATAGACCTTCTATGATGCATGAGCATAGAGGCTTAGAGACAAAAAGGCTTCATTAATGATTCCAAAAATCCAAAAAATTAATCTACAAGAAAAGGTGTTGCACCTTTGAGCTGTCAATTTACAGTCTTTTTACTAGATAGGGGTTAGGAGCTAGTATCCGGGAAGATTGAAATTTACTTTTTAGATTAGATTCAATATATTTAGCGTCATTTGATAAATATAGGGAATATATTATGTAATTAGGATTTTATCTAAGTTAGGAGAATTTGATCCCTCTCAAGAATAGGTCAGAATGTTATGTAAAACACTATAAAATGTAACCTCAAGAAGGAGAAAATCAAATTGGGCCATAGAAGAACTGACATTGAGAGGATTTTACCTCTAATTTAATAAAATTGCAAAATTTAAATTATTTTTTGCATTCTTGGAAAAATTCACTCGGAGGGTTTCATCTCTTCGAAAAATCCATTGGGATTTATACATTCTATGTAGAATTTAAGTATATTAACTTCTTTTGTAAAGGATTCAAAAGAATTTGAAGAGATTACGGTTTCTTTGCACGAGATTGGATAATCGATAGCTGATCTATACTTGTTGAGTTAAGATAGGAGGAAAGGAGGTTTCCAGAAGCATGAAGGGATAAATGGTAAAACCAGAGTGGAAATCCGTGTTCAAACACGATTGAAAATAAAAATTTGCGTGATTTAAGCGTTTTTTGAAAAACCAACCAATGTAGTCGCTTTACCGCTTTTTGGGAGTGCGAGTGGTTTTATTCATTTGAGTGTGATCAAATGGAAAGGTGACACGTGCTACGGTGGAAATCTCGTCGATTTCGCATTACTTTGGAGCCACAAAGTGCCGAGGATATTTTTACGCGATAGCCATCTAATCATGAGCGTTGGAGATCTAACGGTGTTCACATCGGTAGTTGCGTGGAGTATAGAAAAAGGTATGGACCTGGATGGTTTATTCAATAGATTTTTGTTAAATATTTTGAAATACTGAGCCCATTCTGGAAAAGGTTTAAACATTGTTTAAAGTGAATTATCATGGTTTCGAAGGATAAGGGGACTTAGCTTTCGTAAGTCATTTTATTGAATTAATCAATCATATTTAATAAATTTTGATGTACCGAGAGTGGAAATAAGGACCAGGGAACAAATTCCCCCCTGAATTAGAAAACATAGTAACAAAATTCTGAGCAAATCTCCTCTAATGCACTGCACCCACACCGCCATCATTTGTGGTATCAAACCCAACTTTAGAGCATCCATCGAGCTTGAGTCTTTCAAAGAATTTTCCGGACACTCCAAAAATCATCCAAAAGTTAGAAAAATAAATCTAGCATGGCTTTCAGACTCTGGTAGAGGAGGATGTGCTTCGGTAGAAGAAGAGGTGAAATCCAGTTGAAAATGCTGAAGTACTAGAGACTATGCAGCGAGATTCGAAAGCTAGATTGGAAGCAATCGAAACATGACAACAAAGAGATCCGGAAGATGTCAGTGAACCTAAAGCCGAAGAAGAATAAGGATGAAATGTTGAGCTTACTCTGGAGATGATATTATTTAAATCAGTTTTAGGATCTACATCCGAACCTAGACTTGAAGTATCAAAATTTTGCAGAGGATTGAATCGAGAAGAGTTGATAGTACTCGATCAATGAAATGAATAAATGATTTGATTATAAAGAGATTGGTGAAGAAAAAAGAGTTAAGTTTTCTGTACTACAAGGTTAAAAGGACATGCAACACTTTGGTGGGATGGAGTGCAAGTAGAAAGAAGGAGAGTTTGTAGCTGTTTCCAATCAAGAATTGGAGACGAATCGGTAAAAAAGTTGAGATTTAAGTTTTTTCCTTAGTGATTATCAAATTTTCTCATTATTTAGACAAATGTAGAATCTTAGATAGAGATTAGGTGACGAGTTAAAGAATACAAAAGAATAATTTTACAAAGTGAGCATAAGAGCAGGGACAAATTCAAGATACTGATGAGAAGATTTCCAGGTACATAAATGGTCTCATAATGGAGATTCAAGATGATATAAGTATATTGTCTCCTAAAAGCGATGAGAAGAGGCTTATGAGATGGCCTTAAAAGCTGAAGAAAATCTCATAAGGAAGAAATATGCCAAAGGAAGAGGTACTTTTTCGAGGAAGAGGAGGTCAAGGTGGTATAGGAAGATCTACAGAGACCAAGAGGTGGATCTAGCAGCAACTCACCCCTTAGTATGCACCTCACCTGAGAAGGTGATACAAGTGGAAGAAGGAGTCCTTACGAAGGAGGAAGAGGAGGTAGAAACAGAGGAAGAGAAGTCAAATTTTACTGGTATGTAACAAATTAGGACACGGCCTATGAATGTCCAGATAATGTCAGGACCAACCAAAGAAATGCAATTGTTTCTCATACTAAAGAAGAAGACAGACAAAATTGCACAGCAACGAGAGAAATAAACTATGCTAGAGAAAGGAGAACTGCTTTGGGTGAGCACAATGTTTTGTTAAAACAAACAAAGGAAGTTGCTGAACCAACACTGCAGAAAGACTTTGGTCGAAGTGTGCAAAGTTCGTAGGAAATGTCATGTCAATTGTAATTGATAGTGGGCAGAGTATAGATACACCCTGGTCTCTCACATAGATGATAGAGAAGTTGAAATTAAAGACAAGGGAACATCCAACACCCTACAAGGTGTCATGGCTTCTCGTAGGGACATCAAATAATAGTAAAGTAACAATGTGAAATAGAATTGCAAATGGGAGGTTACAAAGATAAAATCATGTGTGTGATGTGATGCCTATGGATGTGTGTCACATATTGCTCTGAGGTAGACCTTGGGGAGTATGATAAACGATACATGATGACGTAAAGAGAAACACTTACTAAAGTTTTTCAAAGATGGTATGAATCAACCATTTTTTACTTATGGAAGAAGAATTCGCATCAAGTAAAAATTCTGATCCAAAAGGCTATATTGTTGAGTTGAAAAGAATACTTGGGCAGTAGACGAAGAAGAGGTAAATTTTGCTTTAGTTTGCAAACCTAAGGTAGTATTTACTTCTACTGAAAATTTCTTATTTGCCAATTGAAATTCAAGAAATGTTGGAGAAATATTGTGATATTATTGTGGATGATTTGCTTTGATGACTACTTCACCACGTAGTATAGAAATCAACCATCGAGGATAGATTTGATCTCCGAGGGATCAAATTTTCCAAATAAAAGCAGCTCTGATGTAATGACTCCCCTATGAAAATGAAGAAATGAGAAAGCAAGTACGAGGAATTGGTTTGACAAAGGTTTGTTGAGAGAAAGTTTAATTCCTTTGTGAGCACTCTGATAGTATAAGTCTAGAAGAAAGATGGAGTGTTGGAGAATGTGCACCTTTGATTCAAGAAAAAATTAACAAGATAAAAATCAGTGTATAGATTTCATTTACCTAGAATTAGAAGATTTGAGTGGATTTTTTGAGTGGAGGAATATATTTTCAAAAATAGATTTGAAAAGTGGGTATCATCAAATTAGGATAAGTGGGAAGGAGATGAACGGAAAATAGCCTTTAAAACAAATGAGGGATTGTATGAATATGGATGGTAATGCATTTGGTTTACTCAAATGCACCTAGTACATTTATGAGGCTATGAATGAAGTATTGAAGGAATTTATTGGTAACATTGCAATAGTATATTTGGATGATATATTAATTTATAGAAAAACAAAGGAAGAACACCTGAGACATCTTATATGTAAGGAAGTTACATCAAGAGAAGTTACTGGTAAATATAAAGAAATTTTCATTCATGAAAGAAGAATTAGTATATCTAGGTATTTTGTTTACTATCTGAAGGATTAAATGGATCCAAAGAAGATAAAGGCAATTCTGTGGAGTGGCCTTCACCTAAAAATGTTTTTGACGTAAGAATTTTTTCATGGTCTTGCTAGTTTTTATAGAAAGTTATTAAGGAATTTTAGTAAGATCAATGCACCTATCATTGAAAGCATAAATAAGGAAAACAACCATTTAAGTGGATTTCTGAAGATGAAAGGAATTTTCAAGTCTTAAAGCAAAAGATAATCGAGAAAATTGTCTTCTTTTTGCTTGATTTTTAATAAACCATTTCGAGTAAAATGTGATGCTAGTGGGGAAGCTATATCGGAGTTCTTATTAAGTCAAGAAGATAGAACTTTAGTATATTTAAGTGAGAAGCTGAATGGGACAAGGAGGAAGTACTCTTCTTATGACAAGGAACTTTATGCAATTATACATTCATTGAATAAGTGGAGACATTATTTAATGTCTAAAGAATTTTTTGTTATATTAAAATAATCATGCTTTACTACATGTATATTATGAAACAACCTAAATTGAATCAAAAACATGCACAAATGGGTTGAATATCTTCAAAGTTTTAACTTTGTATTGAAGCATATAAGTGGTCAAGAAAACAAGATAGCAAATGGCTTGAGTAGAAAAAGCATTATTGGTCAAGAAATTCCAAATTCAAGTGTTAGGTTTTGATTTTTCTTTAAAGAAATCTACATAGACTTGATTTGGATTTCAAAGAACCATTTGAAGCATGTTGTAATCTTTATGATGACAGACAGTCAATGGTTAGATTATTTCTTGCAAGAGGAGTTTATTTTTCAAAAGAAATCAGTTGTGCATACCAAATTGTTCTATGAGAGAAAATTTAATCGGGGAGAAACATAGTGGTGGACTTGCTAGACATTTTGGTGTTGATAATACTTATGAGCAACTAAGTCGCTTTTATTTTTGGCCAAATATGAGATTTGAAGTGGAAAATTATGTGAATAATTGTAAAATTTGTCAATATGTAAAAGGAAAAAAGTCAAAATGCGCAGGTTTGTACATTCCATTACCTATTCCCGGCATAAACCTTGGGATATGGTAAGTATGGATTTTGTTTTAGGATTGCCTAAGACACTGAGAGAGAATGATGCAATTTATGTTGTAGTTGACATATTTTCAAAATGGCACATTTTATTCCATGTTATAAAACCCCCAGGTGATGCTACTCATGTTGCCAATTTGTTTTTGAAGGAGATTGTCGGATTACATGGGTTACCTAAAAATTATTGTCTCGTGATAGAGACACCAGACTTTTTTGGTTATTTTTGGAGTGACATTAGTGAAGAAGCTTGGTACTAAACTAAGTTTTATTTCAAATTTCATATCACCCTCAAATTGATGGGCAGGTGAAGTAGTGAACATGAGTTTGGGTAATCTTATGAGAAGTCTTGCGAGGGAGAACATCCTAAATAGCGGGATCATGTTTTACCACACGGCAAGAGTATGCATATAATGATTCACCTAACGAGTACGGGGAAGAGTCCATTCCATATAGTTTATGGAATGCACTCGAGAGGAGTATTTGAATTGAGGAACTTGGGGAAAGAAGAAATGAGAAGTGTTGAAGGAGAAGAGTTTGGTTCAGAAATTCAGAAATACATGAAATGCACCAAAAGTAGAAGAAATAGCTACAAGACGACAACATCAAGTACAAAAACAAGAGTATATTTGAGGAAAAAGAGAAGTTAATTTTAAAGTTGGTGATTTGGTTTTAAGACACTTAAGAAATAGACAAACATTTTTCAAAGAGGAATTATAACAAGTTAAAATTCAAAAAGATAGGACCATGCGAGATATTGAGAAATTTTTAATCGCATTCTTATGAAATTGAATTACCATATGATATTGGAATATATCCAATATTCAATGTTGCTGATTTGTACAGATATGAAGATAGGTGTAAGCACGGATAACATACGAAAAAGAAAGAGGAAAGACGCGATGGGTAAAATAGTTACCCACAACAAAGACATTGCAACCGCAGAGGATTTTAGACAAGAAAGTTTTTAAGAAGACCATAGGACGAGAATATTTTCAATATTTGATCAAGTGGAGGGATCGACCAATTGAGAATGCTACCTGATGATATGAAAACCATGCTTTGCGAAATTGGGCAATTCTGTGGAGGAGATCATGAACGAATGCACCCATGAAGATTTTTTTCCTCGAGGAGTCTTAGCGGGAGCATGAGGCTTAGAGACAAAATGCTTCATTAATTATTCCAAGAATCCAAAGATTTACAAGCAAAGGTGTTGGTACCTTTAACTATCAATTGTGTTTATTTCTAGATAGGGTTAGACACTAGTATCTAGGAAGATTGAACTGCATTTTAGATTAGATTCGATATATTTAGTCTTTAGTTGATAGATTTAGGGAAGTTATTATGTAATTAGGATTTTATCTAAGTTAGGGAGAATTTGACTACATCGAGAAGAGGTCAATTGTTATGTAAAACACTATAAAATGTAACCTTTGAGAAGGAGAAAATCGAATTGGGCCATAGAAGAATTTGATTGAGAGAATTTTTTCTCTCGATTTATTAAAATTGTAGAATTTAAATTATTCCGATTTGTATGGTTGGAAAATTCCTGGATCTGATTTCATCTCTTCAAAAATCCATTTGATTTATACATTCTGCATGTGAGAATTTAAGTGTATTAACTTCTCGTGTAAAGGATTGCGAAGAATTTGAAGAGATTCGGTTTCTTTTGTTGAGATCAGATAGTCGATAGCTGATATATACTTGTTGAGTTATACAGAGTAGGAAAGGAGGTTTCTAGAGAAAGTGAAGGGAGAATAGTAAACCCGGCTGGAAATCGTAGTTTCGAAACATGATTGAAAATGAAAATTTGCGGTACTCGTGTTTTTTGAAAAACCAACCACGCGTAGTCACACCGCTTTTGGAAGTGCAAGTGGTTTTGTTCATTTGAGCATGATCAAATGGAAAGGTGACATGTCACGATGGAAATACCATCGATTTCGCATTATTTTTACGAGCCATAAATTTCAGTGCTATTTTTACGCGATATCCATCCGGTCATGAGCGTTGGAGATCTAACGGTGTTCGCGCTTCGGAGCGTTTGCGTGGAGTATAACAAAAGGTATGGACTCGATGGTTTATTCAATAGAGTTTTATTAAAGATTTTGAAATCAGAACCCATTTCGAAAAGGTTTAAACATTTTTTAAAGTGAATTATCATGTTTTCGAAGGATATAAGGGTATTTTTATTTTGTAAGTCATTTTTATTGAATTAATCAATCTGGATTTAATAAATTTCGATGACCGAGAGTGAAAATAAGGAGTGGGAACAAATTCCTCCCTGAATTAGAAAACATAGTAACAAAATTTGAGCAGCCTCTCCTTAATGCCTACATCCACACTACCATCATTCTACATTAGTAATTTCTCATTTCCCAAGATAAAAAGTCAAACTAGAGTGAAAATCAAAAAATTGTTGAAGATCGTGAAAATTGCAACTTTCCTAGCAAACATGCGAAATGGCCATGATAGGAAAAATAACCTCTTTTGAAAGCAACTTTTGGAGGCCTTCCCCGTACAAATCAGCTCAATGATAGCTCATTGGAAATATTTTGAGTCTAATTTCCAAATATGCCTTTAGGTAGGAAAATGATGCTCATTTTTCCTTATCAAAAAGTGAATATCCCAAGGCAGAAGTAAACCTACATAGCATGAGTAAAAATTAGAAACATGAAAAATTAGTGGTTTTGCACTTTTGAGGACTATTTTTCCTCAAAATTTCTAAACCTTGCTAGGGTTGATGTCTTCATCTGTTGTCAAACATCATGGTGGTGGCCATTTTTCCATTGGAGGCTAAAATATACAGCGACTAGTGGTTTGTATCTGGAGGAGCCTTGATAGAATAAACATATAACCATAAATACGGAGACATAATTAGGGGCAACACTTCATTTCATTAATATCGAAAACTGGAATTTGCTTACGGACATGACTCGGAAATAAAACTAGCTAGGGCGAACGGTGACTATCTCGAGAAGGAGATGAAAGACTCTGGGCCTACGGGCGAGTTACAATGAGGCTCGAGGGCCTATTTATTATTTAGAAACAATGGAAATCCTAAACATCCAAAACTGACTCAGATAGACGCCAAAACTATGGGCCCGTTTGGGTAAATTGGTGTTTCCAGCACTGAGGTCGTAACATGACATCTGATCTTTGTTTGATGGCATTACCATACCTCATTAGAAAGATCTATCCGAGGGCTGGAAATTTGGAATGAGCAACATTGCATGATACACATTGGACCCATGTTGCTCTCTTAAGATCGAAGAAAAATGTAAGTTTAGGGCCTCAAAATGGCTCCCGGAAGTTTAGGACTCGAAAAATGCTAAAATGATGAAACATGCGGCGAAAAACTGAAATAGACAATGGTGGAGCCCCAAGTGGAATAGGTGGGTGACCACCAATATTCACTGAATCATTCCTCCCCCCTTAGGAAGCAATGGTCCCCATTGCGTTCGCTCATTTCCATGAGATAGAAATTCACCTTGCGGAGCAGTCCCCTGGTGAGCCACTTTCCTTGGTGCGGAGTTGAGCGACTTTGACAACGATATAGTTGGATGCCTCTTTGCTGTGTAGGTGTTCTTGATTTGCATGTCTCATGATAAAATACCTTGGTGGCCTATTCCATGCGGTACAGATTGGTGGTGTGAGTTGTTACGATGTCAAGGGGTGTCAGAGTAGAGGTGGGAAGTAAGGACAAAGGCGATCCACATTGAAGGCGGGGTGCGGACCAAGGAATGGTGAATACTAAGCTCAAGGCATTGTTCCACTCTGACTGGTGATGGTGTATGGCCAGTATCGGGTAGGTGGCTTGCGGTGGGGCTGGCGGCGCTCATACACCCAGATGTAGCCATACTTTATCGCCCACTTTGGAAGTTGTATGGCTTTGTTGATCATGGCGTTGCTTGTGGCATTGGCTCTGTCAATATCATGAGACATGATGTAGATGTGTTGAATGCGCTCGATGAAGCTACTTGCTTTTTCAACATGGTGGGACATAATTTCATGAATTATTTGAAAACGGCTTCAAATGGCATGGCTACGTCCCGATTGGACATAGTGGGAATCCCAAGCCCTGAAAGGGGCTGGCTGGGTGGACGCTAAGAACGATTATAACTATGTTGTACATAGGGAGGCTCTCGTCCCATGTGCGTGGATGCTGGTGTACATGCGCGAGGAATGTGTACAATCCTTCACCGGTGACGACCTTTGTACGGCCATGCGATTTGGGGATGGAAAGCTATGGACTTGGTGAGCTTGGTACCCAACATCGACGAAGGGCTGGACCAAAATGGTGGACGGTATCAATTTGGTGGTGAATTGTGGGATCCCAAGTGCGCACATCGTTCAAGGAAGAGTTTAGCGGTTGATTCTCTTGTGATATTCTTCTTGCGAGGCCTCCATAATGGCATGCCGAAATCATCGATGACCACAAAAACGGTGTTGCTTAGTAGAAGGGCGAGGCCCAACATGTAATCCATGGAGATGGATTCCCAGTTCGACTAGGGAGTAGGTAGAGGGAGTATATAGCCCTTGCTTCTTGATGGTCGGTTTGGCAATGGCACAAGCGATGCGGAATCTGATGTGCTTGTCGACATCCTTTCGAAGGTTCGGCCAATAGAGATATACACCAAGATTGCTATTGTCTTCTCGACCTTGAAATTCCCGATGACTCTACTAGTGTACTTCTCCCTTATCTCATTTGGCACGCTCTCTTTGAAGGAACACAAAGGTGTCACATGTGACATAAAAGTGCATCTTAAGTGAAAATTTGGAACTTGCGTACCCCCCGAAGTGACTTGTAAGTTTGGCCAAGTGCAGGTCACTCTCATAAAGAAGCGGCCGATCATAAGTCTCATGCCCACAAGAGTTGAGCACAATGGTGGAGCACCATGATCGGTGGTCGGCAAGAGCGATGCAACATGATTGGTGCTATGCTTGTACTTGATGTTTAAATGAAACATTGCGAGATATGTGGACCACTTCGATAGCGATCGTGCACGGAGTTTCACGCTAATGCTGTATGAACTACGAGGGGCTGTCGATGCATTGTGGATGATTGTTTCCCTTCCCCAAAATGTAATGTAGGCAGACAAGCTTGCAAAATGGAGTACATTTCTTTCTCATATGTGGGGTGCTTATGACTGTGTTAGACAATGTCTCAGCATTGAAATGCCACTAGATGTCCCTTTTGTTGGGTAAGAACTACCCCAATAGCATAGTCAAAGGCATACTGTCTCAATCTCAAATGGGCATTTGCAAGTCTAGTAAAGTGACCTTTGGGGGCGAACGGAGGCGATTTTCAATTTTGTGAATGCCTTCTATTGAGGTTACGAGCAAAAAAATTTATCCTCGCTCCTCCCTTGGTGACTTCACTCGGGGCCAAGTGATATGAGAGAACACCAACACGAACCTCGGTAAGTGTAAGACCCCGGGGAAAGGCTGCGAGCGCTCGGTAGTGGTTGGGAGAGTGCAGCCAAGCCTAGAATGACTTGGATCTTAGGTTTGGATCCACATGCACCCCAACATCAATAATGTATCCCGGATATTGAACACAGGTCATGCCAAAGACAGCACCTCCCAGAATTGGCACACAACTTGTGTTGCCACGTTGTGGAGGAATTTTCGGATGTGGTGAAGGTGCTCTTCCCAAGTAAATTTTGAAGATGAGAATGTCTGTCAAGTACACCACTAAATGAGGTTGGTGAATGGCCGCAAGATGTCATCCATCATGCCTCATGAAGGTGGCGGGAACGATGGGTGTACTGAAAACATAATACCAGCCATTCGAAAAGGCCTTCCCTTGGCTTTGAAGGAAGTCTTCCACACATACGAGGTTCAATTCGTACACGGTGATACCTAGACTTCGGAGTCGATCTTCTTGAAATATTTTGCACCTTTGAGCTGGTCCGAAGGTCATCAATCCTGGGATTGGGTACCTATTCCGAGACGAGTGATCTTTTTCGACGCCGATAGTCATCTGAAGTCTCCACGTCCCATCCTTCTTCTATACCAACGCGATCGGGCTCCCACGGGGCGACGGGCTTGGTACGATGTGACCTTTACGCAATAGCTCTGAATCTTCCTCTTGGTGCATCATTATCAGAGAGAAAAAGTGCCGTTAGATCGGTCAGAGTAGGTAGTGGCACACTGGGGTCGGGTCGATCGGGTGCTTCACTTGGCAGTGCGAGAGGAACCCATGTGGGTGAGGCAGATATGTCCCAGGTACTCCTCCCACGACCTTATCCATTTGTTGTTGTTGTGCGGAGGCCTTGTCTAGAGGTCGTGGCCACAATCTTCTTCTTGCCTAGGGGCGGATCATCGAGGAAAATGAATTTCTCGGGTTTGGGAAATAAGACTTCTTGCATTGTTGGGTAACCAAAAGAGATAGCAACGGGAGGTGGTACCTGCAGGTATCTGCTTCAACTTATTTCCACAGTAACAATAACGACACGAGTCGAGACTCATACACGGCATGATGCTTCCACAAATTATGGTTTTCCTAATAATACATCGAAACAATAAATGAACAGATCACATGCTCATGTGAAGGGCTTGATGCTATAGGGAAGGCGACAACTGTAGGCTGATGTGGAGAGATCTCGTCCTTGGTGAAGCCATAGAATGGTGTATGGATGTGGGTGAGCGGTGGTCGGCAAGCCAAACATTTCAGAAATGCTAAAAATGAGGTTCTTTGCTGAAATGGCTGTTGACAATGAATATACGAGGGAGCCTTTACACATCTCACAGTAGAAGAGATGTTCCTCCTCCTGGATCTTCCGGTTCTCCTTTTGGATCTTTTGTAGTGGAATAGTGTCAGTGGGCTCCGCATCAATGTCCTAGGCACCCTTTCTCATTCGACTTTGCAGGTTCGATTGGTCGGAGCATGCATCGACTCAAAGCCCTCATTATCGGCCACTAACGGCCCCTTGGCCAACACTCACTGTGTTGACGGGAGTGGAAGTATTATGGAACTCACACCACTTTCCCATGTCCTTCTTTGGCTTTGCGGTGTTGTTCTTTTCTTGTGGCTTCGATGAGTTGTCTTTGTTGCCATGCCTTGGCTCTATCCTTTGGTCTGCGGTTTGGAAGCACCTTTCCCTTGCTTTGCAGTTGAGATCCAAAGAATCGCTTCTTACGCGGAATTTACTTGCTCAATCTTAAGCGGCATACTGGTCTGCAGAGAGAGATGTCGAACTCCATTTCCTCTTGAATGTATATGCGGACACTTTGCGATGCTTTGGCATGATTTTCTCTGAATCTTTGATACCCAAGTTGCAGGGTATGGAACAAATTCATCAACTCTTGCACATCTTGATCCCTTTGTTGTGCGAAGCATGGTCCATTGTATGTACTTGTTCTCATAGCTCCCCACGGGATAGTCTTGCTCATGACGGCATCTCGGAAAGAATTCCAAGTTGATGCAGTGAGAATAGAGGGTTATGTTTGATTTTCATTCTCATTGATGGGTTCCCTAGTCCTTAACATGGGAGGTAGCTTTAAGGAGTGCAGAAAATAATCTTCTCAGTCTGAAAAGTCAAGAGCAGAAATAGTAGCTACAATATATTCAACCATCTATCTCTGATCTCGTCTGTTGACCCTCAAATATGGGAATGTTAAAATTTACTTGTGCCTTAAAAGGAGTCATGTCTCAGGTAGGTACCTTTAGATGCGAATCCTTGCTTCGGTGGGTAGTCGTTGAAGGATGGCGAGAAAATTTATCCATCATCGCATTCCTTTGTTTTTCGAGGGCCTCCTCAAGAAATATTTTGATAGGATCTCTGCTCCCTCATCCTTTTTTCGTCCCCATCGGCATCCATCGACGTTTACGATCTTTGATCTTGCAAAGGTTACACCCGAGATCGAGCCCTAGCTCCTTATACCCCGACCTCCGTTGGGGACATGCAAAGGATCGAGAAAAGCGAGGACCAGCTCGATACCAGTGATCTGGGATTTATGCAAGATACAGCAAGGGGCAACATATAACCATAAATACGGAGACGCGGTGGAAATAACACTTCATTTCTGTGTATCAAGGGCCAGAATTTTATGCTTATAGACGAATGGAAATAAAACTGGCTGGGGCAACGGTAGCTATCTACGGAAAGAGATGGTGGCTACAGAGCCTCGAAGATTGAGTTCTGATGAGGCTCAGGGCTATTTATTATTTAGAAACAATAGGAAATCCTAAACGGCCAAAACCCTAACCCTGGGAGATGAGACGCCAAAACTATGGGCTCCGTTGCAGAAATTGGTGTTTCAACCCGAGGCGTAACTTTTGGCATCTGATCTACGTTTGACGCGTACCATACCTCGTTAGGAAAAATCTGTCAGAGCTACAAATTTGGAATGAGCAACATCGGTCCATGGACCCATGTTGCTCTCCGTTCCCAAAAAATGTCGTTTAGGGCCTCAAAATGACTCCGGAAGTTTAGGACCCAAAAAATTGCTAAAATATTAGCGCGAGCGAAGAAAGCGAAATAGACAATGGTGGAGCCCCAAGTGGAATAGATTGGGTGACCACCAATATCCACTGGATTGTGCAAGGGTACTTGTGTTTTTGGTAGATTTTTTGTGTGCCAAGAATTGCTCAAAAAACCAAAAAATGCACTAAAGTTCCAAATGTGCCAAAAAATTTCCAGAGGTGTGGGTTGCTGGCGATGTGAGGCATGAAGAGACACCTCGGTAAGTATTTGTAACCTTTCCTTCTCCTTTTGCTCGATCAAAGCTTGAATTTTTGCATGCGCTCGCTTTGAGCTTCGGCCCTTGTAATTTTGTTCCTCGTGGCGTAGTGCTTTCCCATTTTTCTACGAATGTCATTTTATTTCGAGCCTTGACGAAGATCTGCTCCAACTTTTGGTTCACTCTATCAAGCTATGCTTTCTACGTACTTTTGATTCATCTTAACTCATCAATGGTGTGCTTGATATTCACTTGCGTTGATTCTCTGTGTTTCTGAGAAAGTTAATGACAAAGTTGGACCTTTCAAGATTAGATTGGAGGTTTATAATCTTGGTTTCTTCTTTTCTCTTAGATGATCAAGGGAAAGATCATCATCAATTGTGTCTAATTTCACAAGTTTTAAAATATTCCCTTTCTCATGGAGGCCTTGCTTCTCTCATGTATGTCCACCTCTGCCATCTTTTCCTTGCCTTTGTGTACCTTCTTTGTTGGTGAAGAAAACAAGGCCCTTCCGACATTATATGGGGCAAACACCTTCTCTATTACCTCTCTCGATAAGTGATGTGCCAATGTCTCAACCCGAGCCATAATTGAAGTAGAAACTATAGGGTGATGTGAATGAAATGGAGGAAACTAGTGAAGTGAAAGGAAGTGTTTTGGAAAACGAAGAAATGGGAATGAATGTGAAGGGAACTCTCGATAGAGAAAATCGTAGGATTGAGGGACATTAGGAATGGTATTGATTTAGGGAATGAGGATATGGAAAAATAAAACATTGTAGGGTTTAGGTTTGAAATGAGAGCTAGGGTTTTTTCCTTAGGAAAAGTTTCAAATGATTATAAGACACAAAATAAATCTAATGAGATGATGCTAGGTTTTACTCGTTGATAAATGGAGCTTTGAAGACAACCTCACGCAAATATTGAGCCTTAATTGATGGAGTGGGAGGCTTTCAAGAGAGTTTTGAACTTTTTGGACAAATGCGTGCCGCCTCCGTGCAAAACACGTAGTGCCCTCTCCCAAACGTGTGACGCCATTCTAGAATGCAGTGCCACTACAACACCTCATCGCATACCATATTTAGAGGCATTCCCTATGTTAAAATTGGGCATAGTGATAGATTTTTGGAAATATTATCATGAATACTTTCTAGATATAGCCTTTTGTTTATGTTTGGAGTTTATTTGACTTATCAAAATTTGATTTTCCCAAGACTAGTCGAAGAGTGCCAGAATGAGGGTGCAGAGAATGTAGAGTGCTGATGCACACACATTTTGGAGACCTTCCTCAACTCCCAAATTGAGATTATGGATAGCTCATTGGAAAGCTTTCTCTCTGTCTAGTTATCATTTGACTGATCAAGAAAGTCATTTGGTGAGTGAATCTACATGAGAAAAATGATTTTTTGAAGGTCGCTCGCGCAAGTGTATGAAACCTCTTGTAGTACCTATATTTATGACATATCTCCCAAACCATGATACTCCGTAGCCAAAAAATGAAGGAGGTTGTTTTTTTATTGACCTATGATGGACAATATCCTCTTCCGTCACTTTTGTTAATTTCATCTTTGTTTGGTCGTAAAACATAGTTTGAAGCGAATTGGCCCTATGAGTGGCAAATGGCTTATTTCTTGGAATGATTTCTTAAAAAATGATGGAGACATGATATTATGAGTTGGAATGGCCTCATACCTACCGATATGACCTACCTTATGGCTCCTCTTATCGTATGCCTATTTTTCTAGAAAAATCCTAGCTCGGTGGGAGAGGAAATTAGGGTTTTAGTGCTTCTGAACAATGATGACTTGGGCACCCTTCGGAAAAGACAACTACCTTTGAAATTTGATGTGTTGGAATGTAAATCTATGATTCAGAAACCTTTGGGAGACTGAATACTTATAACATTTGAAATTACTTCTAAGAAAATCATGAGTTTATTTTGGGTCACCTTCACACCTTCTACTACCCTTTATTGAAAATGAGACAATACGAATGATTTGACCTAATGAAACCCTAGTGACCCAATGAGAAATAAAGCGAGATAGACTAATTGAGTGAATTTGACTAAAAGTGAAATCGGAAAGTAGACTTGTTTTCGGCATGATGAAGACATGGAAGAGGGTCAACAGACATATACTTGTGAAGGAAAATGGGACAGCTTGACAAGGAGAACTACAGTGGAAAAATTTTATATCATGACCTAACGAAATGATTGAAAATTATTTAGAGTGGGAAACCTAAGATGCACATGAAAAATGCTCTTTGATCCTTTGTGGAAGTATGCAAATACCGATACTAATACATTCTATCACATTTCGAACACGGGAAGATTGGAGGTGAGCTACATGTAGTGAAGTTGAACCTTTTCACTGTAATTATACTTTGGTGGTCTATCGTGTCAGTCATCTGGGATTGACGAAGTTGTCGAAATTCTTTGTATGAGTCATATGAAGACATCTTAGCATTCTTTCCAAATATGCAAGTTATGTCACACGTAGATAAGAGATTAAAGGTTGGATGTACGTCACCTTCTAGTGGATCAATTTTTAGGCTCTTCTATCTTCTATGGTACTATTGGAGGCCCCATTTCACTTGAGGTCGAGGAGATAGATACGCAATAGTTCTAAACTTCAATGTCACACTAAAATGTTCAAGAAAATATCACGATAAGATAAACGACATGTGAGGTCACAATATGATAAGGAAAAAACACCTCGTCTAAACCAACTAATGTCTTGGCTGGTCCGGGATGCCAAGGGACCAAAATGAGAGAGTTTAACCATGAATTTTTAGGTCACTACAACCCTGTAATGGTCACAAAGGCCTCATAGTCCAGGGGGATGTGACCCAGAAACCTAGTCGCGGGGTCATTGAGTCGAATCTCGCGTTGAAGAAATTTCCATAGAGACTTTGTGACTTGCGACCCTATTGGTCAATCATTTCCACTTGATGAAATATACTTGATGATCTCTCAGATCGAAGGCTACACTATCACCACACTAGTTTTCATGATAACCCCTATGAAAAATCCCTACTTTGTCCTAATCATATTTTGCATTAAACATTTCAAGCATGCTCACAATAATTTTTTTTTAATCTTCTTAGATACATTCTTTAAGCGATCCTTATAACATCTGAAAGAGGATTGTTTCCTCTTTCCAATGAGTGTTCTAGCACTAAACTCTCGGTGGTTAGTGAGAAATTTATTTTTTTAAGTTAAATAATATATATTTATTCATCTCGCTGACCTAGACCTTGTCTCCTTATGTCGACCTACTTCCATAAAGGTCATGTCAGCCCCTTCAATTCAAAGTAAAATTCATATATATAGTAGCTCGGATCTTCGATTCAACTTAGTTCAACTCTGGTTATCTACAGAAAGAAATATCATAGGCTCGCAACTTGTAGAACTAGAAAAAGAGCTATACTACAATCTGTTTGGGCATAAATACAATCCTTTGTGAGAACGTGAAACTAGGATGACTAGTCTACAAACCTATATCTCCGTATTGGAATAGCCTCTACTAAAAACTACGAGACCTAGAACCTCATCCTCTCTATTGGAATAGCCCTAATAAATTTCGGACTCCGTGATTATCATTTGAGAACCATAGTCTTTGTGGTCATCAATTGGTGTAGTATTGCGCAATAAAATTCAGACCGTGATGGATCGTAATATTTTGAACATGATTAACATTTCAAAACCCTGATATTGTGGGTCATCAATTGGTGCAGTCAAAGTCTGCAATAAAATTTGGACTTTGGTGGATCTCGTGATATTTCTGAGCATCGCTGACTAAGATAATAGTGAGGCTGGTTTTTGGCTTAACTTAGTGATCTGTATTATTTTAGTACCTCGAACTATGCCTAAGAGCATGCTAATCGTGACCGTGACTTCTACCTAGTTTACACTTCCCGGATTCAAATAATAATTGCGACGATATCAACAATGAATTCTAGTGGTGGATCTATTCAAAATCTATCTCAAGTGAAGTCAAGGACAACTCAAGGACAATAAGACAAGTACAAAGTACATTGAAGACAAGCACAAGTTATTTTTGAGCTGATTAAAACATATGAAAATTTGAATAGTGAAGAATATTTTTAGAAGACATTCAAATAAGTACATCACATTTTTTTTCTATCAAAACAAGATTGAAGGATTGTGTGTCGTAGGGGGTTGGTGCCTCTAAACACACAAGGTTGGAGCCTTGAAAAAGGATACAGTGTGGTCATAACCCTAAAGGTTGGAGCCTCACTCAAAGTCCAAGTTGGTGCTTGGAAACGAGGGTTGGAGCACTGGAAGGTTGAAGGGGTTGGTGCCCTTAAACACTATTGTACTCATTCATTTGTAAAAGGATCACTATCCTTCCTTCTATAATAAATTATTCATTTCTCTATGTCAGATATATAATTGGTTATAATAAAAATTGAAAAGGAAATATTGATTCACCCCCTCTTAGTATTTCCACAATTGGTGTCGGAGCCAACTTCTTCATTATCAACCTAACAATTGGAAGAAGGATTATTGGGCACAATGAAGAAGATAGAAGAAAATGAGGAAGAGCTGCCTATCTTTGATGGAAAAAAATTTTGGTTTTTGGAAAAAAGAGGATGTCCTACTATCTAATGTCTCTTGGTCTTCAGAGTATGGCACTCTATTTCGGATGGGTACAAATCTCCCTCCAGTATTCCAAGCTGATCGCGGAAACAAAAGAAAAGCCTACATTTCTAATTCCAAAGCTTCTTAAATTCCATCACTAGTGGAATTACCGATTATGAATTCATGAAATTCATAAATAATGACTACGACAAAGAAGTATGGGATAAGCTAGTTTCCCCGTATGATGGGGACTCCAAAGTTAAGAAGGAAGAGCTTCAAACCTATAGAAGACAATTTGAGAGTCTAAAAATGGATGGTGAAGAAGATATTTCATCATACTTCCTCTAAGTAGCCGAAGTGGTTAAAACATTGTTACCGATGAAATAGGTAACTCCGACCTCAAAACGGAACTCTAGCCCAAAAATACTCAAAAAACATGAAAAAAACACCTCAAAAAACAAAAAAAGTGTATTCCGTGAACGGTGATTTTTTTTTTTAAGGTCAAATTGCAACATTTTATAAAATTATGCTAAAAACAAAATTGTTTCGAAAAAAAGGATTGAAAAAACACCCTCAAAATAAGACCAACACGCTAGAATAACTAAAAAAAAAAAATTGTCATATTTTTTACATTTTTAAAATAGAAATAACATTTTTTAATTTTTAAAATTCAAACATTAAAAGAAACCTAAAATTTAAGAAAAAAATAAATTTAAAAATAAAACATTTAAAGCTTAAAATTTAAAAAATATATATGAATAAAAATAAAAAGAAAAATTTTAATTCAAAATATTAAAGAAAACATAACATTTAAAGGGAAAAAAAAACTAAAATTGAAAAATTAAAAAAAATTTAACGATTAAAATTTCAAAATATATAGAAATATAAAATAAAAATAAAAACAAAATAAAAATATTAAATTAAAAACAAAACAAGTTAAAAAGAAATTATAAAAAATAAAATATAGAAATTAAATTTAAAAAAGAAAAGAAAATGTTTATTAAATTAAAAATAAAAAATAAAAAAAATTAAATTTAAAGAAAGATATTAATTTTAATAAATTTAAAACTTAAAAAAAAAGAACATTATTGAAATTAAAAAGTAAAAAAATGAAAATTAATTAAAATAAAAAATGAAACAAAAATACAATAAAAATATTAAATTTAAAGAAATATATATTAAAAAAACGAATAGATTTTAAAAAATGAATAAATTTAAATTATTATATATATATATATATATATATATATATATATATATATATATATATATATATATCAACTTAAATTAAATATATATATTAGATTTTATTAAATTAAAAAAAATGTTAATATTAAAATAAGAAATTAAATTGAAAAAATATTAAATTTTAATAAATAAATTAATAAACAAATAAATTTTATTATAAATTAAATTTAAATATAAAGAAAAAAAAATTGTTAAAATAAAAAGTTAAAAAGCTTAAAAAATCAATTAAAATTGAAAAATTGAAAGAAATAAATTGAAAAAATATATATTAAATAGAAAATAAAATAAAAACAAATTAATTTGAAAATATTAAGTTTAACTTAAAAAAAATCCAATTTTAAATACACAATTTCAATTGAAATAAAAAATATAAAAATTTTATGTAATTAAAAAAATAATAATAAAAAATTAAAAAATAAAAAAAATATTAAATTCAAATAAATAAATAAATAAAATACAAAATTTAATAAATTTAAAAATTAAATGGAAAAACTGCCCACAAAATTTAATAATAAAAAAAAATATTATGCAAAAAAAATAAAAATTCAATTAAATAAAAAAAAAATACAAAATTGATAAAAATTATTAATTGGAAATTTAGAAAAAAAAAATTAAAAACAAAAAAATGAATAAAAAAAAAATTAAAAACAAATTAAATTTCAAATATAAAAATTAAATAAAAAAATAATTATTTTAAATTTTTTGAATTAAAAAAAATTAAAAAAATAGAAATATAAAAAATATTAAAAATTAAAAAAATATAAAATAAAAAAGAATTTTTTGATCGTGGTGGCGCTCACACCGGCCTCCCGCCCAGGACGGGAGGTCGCTTAGGCGGGAGGCCGATTCTCTAATCGACCTCAAAGGGTGATTCCCAAGATCGCCTCCATCATGAGGGCGATTCCCGTAATCGCCCGAGAACGTGTGGAGGCGACTCGAGAATCGCCTCCCGTGGTGGGAGGGAGATTCCTAATCGCCTCAAGGGGGGAGATTCACGAAATCGGCCTCCCGTCGGCAGAGGGCGGAGCCCCGGCACCCATTTCGAGGATGCGAGAGGGCGATTCCGACCGCCTCCCACTCACGGAGAGGCGACTCCCCGACCGGCTCCCCGCGCACTCCCGACCGCCCTCCCGGCCGGGAGGGCGATTCCCCGAATCTCGCTCCGCCGGCGGAGGGCGATTCCCCGACTGTCTGCTGAGGCCGATTCCCTGACCCGCCCATCGTGAGGGGACTCCCTGAATCTACTTCCCGCGTGGGAGGGTGATTTCCTGGACCATTGCCCTGGCCAGGTGGCTTACTCTGGGCCAAGGCTGTGTGGGGTCGCAAATTTCCCCGTCAATAAATTACTGGCTTCCACCTACACCAGCGGAGGCCGGACAGGCACCACCACAATCAAAAAATTCTTTTATTTTTTAATTTTTTTAATTTGATTTTTATTTTTAATTTTTTTTTTAAATTCAAAAAATTTAAATTTTTTTTTTTTTTAATTCAAATTTTTTATTTTAAATTTAATTTGTTTTAAATTTGTTTTGTTTCGTTTTGTTTTATTTTGTTTTTTTTTTATAATTTAATATTTTAGATTAATTATTTTTTAAAATTTAAAATTTATTCATTAAATTTATTAAATTTTAATTCTTAAATTTTTTTTTTAAATCTTTTAGTTTATTTGGTTTCTCATTTTTAAAATTTATAAATTGTTTCATTTAAAAAAAAACAACAAATTTATGGATATTTGTTTTTTAATTATTTGTTGGTGGTTTTTTTCATTTTTTTTGTTTTTTTAATGATAGTGTTTTTTAATATAATTCTTTTATTATAATTTTTTTTTTCAATTTTAAATTTGGTTTTTTTTTTTAAATTTGTTTTTTTCTGTTAATTTTAAAATTTGTATTTTTGTTTTCTATTATTATTATTTTTTTAATTTAAATTTTTAAATTTAATTTTTTCTTTTTTGTATTTTATTTTTTATCTAAATTTTAATTTTTTAATTTAAATTTATTTTAAATTTTCTATTAAAATTTTTTTTTTTTAATTATATGGATTTTTTTAGTAACTTAGAAAAAAATGTTTTTGATGTTTTTTTTTATTTTTATTTTTTTTTGTTAATTTTTGTTTTTTTTTCTTTAAATTATGTGTTTTTTTTTTCAAATTTTGTCATTTCTTTTGATATAATTTTCGAATATTTTTGTTTAAATTTTTTATTTTTACGAGTTAATTTTGTTTTTTTTACATTTTTATTGGTTTTTAAAATTGTTTTTTTTATATATATTTTTTATCTAAGTTTCAGTTTTAGTGTGAACATGAAAAAATCACCACGCTAAAAAAAAAGGTTGATGCCGCATCAGGGGCATTTCAAAATTAGCATGAAAATCACAATATTTAAAAAATATTCATACTTCATAAATAAAAATATTAGTGTGTCAAAAATGTGCTAAAAAAGAAGAGGATTCCGCATCACCACTTTTCAAAACGTGCTTTTTTATGCTACCAAAAAAAGTAGGTAATGCTAATTATTTTACTCCGTAACATTGTTTTAACTCTCTTAAAGGGCTAGGAGAAAATATTGAAGAAAGCACAATTGTTCAAAAGATCCCGAGATCGCTTTGCAGTACATTTGACTCCAAAGCTAAGCGCTATAAAAGAAATTAATACTCTCAATATGGGATGAACTTCTATGGAATTCTCATTTCCTATGAGATGAGGAAAGGAAGTCCAAATTTCGAAAGCAAAAGCAACATTCAAAGCCTCAAAATCAACAAAAAAAGGAAAAGGATGGAATTGAGGCGTACTGATGAATGCGATACTGAAACCAAATTAGCTCAATTTGTACAAAGACTTAAGAGAGGATCTAAGCTAAAAGATAAGTACCATCTTATTTGTTCCAAATGTGGAAGAATAGGTCATTACGTTGCAAAAAGTGTCCTCATAAACATGATAGTGAAGATGAAGAGGACTCTAAAAGGATGATGTACAAAAAGAAAAGGGTTTAATAAGAAGAAATTCTTCTCCACACAATATGAGTCTAATGAAGATTAATTTTTAGTCAAGTGAAAAAAGAAATCAAGCTAGAAATGAAATGCGTCATCACAAAGAAAGTGATGATGATATAGTATCAGACTGTAGTAACTATGTTGGAAGCAAAGAAACATTATTTATGGCATTCATGTACAAATGATGATGACTCAAGAACTGTAAGATGAAGGAAAACATGGATGAGACATTACTAATGAGTGCCATTGACAGAAAATGATAATCATGAAAGACGATAATTTCTCTCAAAATAGAAAAAGAGGAAGAAAAAAGAAGGGAAGACTTATTGAACAATGGCTAGAGAGAAGGATGATATGCTATGAAAGACATGAAGCTGAAATAATATCTATAAGAAAGGAATTGGAGAAAGTCAAAAGGAGTTAGAAAAGTTCTCTAGCACTTGATAACATTCTTATTACTCAAAAACCTCAACATGACATCTGAGAATTAGTTTCAAAGGAGAATCATCGAGCACAAAGAATAATGCAAGGAGTTATGCTGACTTATCCTCCTTGTAATCCAAAAGAAGAAAAATTCATCTCGTTAGGAACAAATCCCCATCTCAAAACCAAGAATTGAAGAAAGAGAAACTTCAAGGAATAATGTTGCTTCACGCTATGGCTATTACAACAGGGTACCAAAACTATTTTTCTTGGGTATTGTTACAATTGTAAAAAATTTGGGCACCAAGCTAAGCATTTCAAGGCTCATAAGAATTAAGCACCAAGATTGAAAGATCTAACAAACAAACTGACGTGGTCCTAAAGAGAAAGGACAAATAAAAACTTACAATTCCTTTGTATCCCTTTGGCTAAGTTTGGATCCGTCTTGCTCATTATGTAATAATTATGATCATAATGAACAAAATTTCCCCTCTCGGAAGGGGAGGAAGCTAAAAGCGTAAATCTCAAAAAGTGATAAATGTGGCCTAGTCTCATGTGCTCATAATGAATAAAATCATTAGTTCGTGGATAATGGATATTCAGGATCTTATGAGCAGGTGACCAAAATAAGTTTATCTCATTGAACAAGAAAAAATGGAAATGTATCCATTGGAAGTGGATCTCGCTAAAATCACTAGGAAAAGGACTCCGCTACCCTTGTCAATTGACAAGGAAAGGCTCAAAATATCGTTGTGGGGTAGAAGGGCTCAAACACAATCTCTTAAATAGTTAGCCAAATTTGTGGACTCGAGGAAATAATGTTGTCTTTAGTACTAAAAAATTTGAAATAAGAGACTCATCTTTAGGAGAACTTGTGGAAAAAGGAGTAAGAAAAACCGAGATAATGCTTACATTCTTAGTAAAATCCAAGGAGATAAATGTTACGATAAGTCAAACGAGATGAAAGTTGGTTATGGCACAAGCGATTAGGGCATACATGTTTTGATAACTCTGGTCAAGCATCAGTAAAAATTAATGTAGTAAGTGACATTCCAAAAAATGTGCAAGCCAAATAAAGTTATATGTGGCCCATGCCGACATGGAAAAGAAAACTAGAACTAGTCACAAAACTAAGGAGTTTTCAACATCAAAACCTGCGGAAATCATTAATGCAAGATTTATGTGGGCCAAATTAAAAATCCTAGCTCTTCAAGGTGTGAAAGGTACTTTTCTCCACTTTTGATGACTATACTAGAATGATGTGGATATATTTCATAAAATATAAATCCAAAGAATTTGAATGTTTTAAGAATCCTAAAGCTATCATTGAAAATGAGAAAGACTCTAATATTAAATGTTTTAGAATGGATAGAGGAGGAGAATTCACCTTAAACTAATTTGATGACTACTCAGTAAAAGAGCATGGAATCGAAAAGAGAACTCTCTCGCTCGCTAGGACACACTAAGAAAAATGGAGTATTTGAAAAGAGAGGAACCAAACCGTTCAAGTAATGGCAAGGACAATGCTACTAGCAGCTGATTTGCAACCAAAATTTTGGAGAGAATAAGTTGGGATGACGGCTTTTTATGCCTTAAATCGAACTCAACTAAGACCAAATAATGAAAAAAAATCCTTATGAATTATGGAAAGGAAGACCTTCTTCAGTAAAATATTTCAGGATTTTTGGAAGCAAATGCTTCATAAAAATAAATGATGACTCACCAGGAAATTTTGATTCTAAGGTTGATGAAAGAATATTCCTTGGATACTCCACAACAAGCAAAGGTTAAAAATGTTACAACAATCGTCTACAGAGAATAGTGGAAAACATTGATGTGAAGATTGACGAAGGCCTTCTAGAAAAGAGAATTGAAGATCATGAAGTTGAACCTTTATTTTAATAAAGTGAATAAGAAGAACCTGAAAAAGAAGAGGAGGATGGAGAACCTCAAAGTGAACCTTCACAAACTCCTTTTAAGGTCAAATTTATTCAAAAACATCATTCGGAAGAGCAGGTTATCGAGAATATAGATGAAGGAATTCAAACTCGAAGAAGGATTATAAATACTCCAAGAAAAAATGATGTTGCTCTATTATCTTTAATAGAACCTGAAATTTTTTCTCAAGCAAGTAAAGGTCCTTATTGGATAAAGGCCATGGAAGAAGAAATGTCTGAAATCGAAAAGAATGAGACTTTGGAGCTGGTACCTCCCCAAAAATATAAAAATATAATTGGAACACAATGGGTATTCAATAAGAAGATGAACTTCGAAGATACTCACAAATTGAAGGAATTGACTTCGAAGAAACCTTTGCACCAGTAGCTCGATTGGAAGGCATAAGATTTTCTTGGCATTTGATTTCCCAAAAGGATTCAAGGTTTATCAAATGGATGTAAAATCAACATTCTTGAATGGATATCTCAAGGAAGAAGTTTATATGGAGCAACCAGAAGGATTTGATCTTGCTGAAGGAAAGGAATTTGTATGCAAAGTGAAAAAGGCCTTGTATGAATTAAAACAAGCCCCTAGAGCATGGTATGCAAAGTTAGATCACTATCTACAACAATAAGGTTTCAAAAAGGGAGTAGCAGGTAGAAATTTCTACATGAATATGGATGAGGAAAAACTTCTAATCACTCTTGTATACATTGACGATCTAATATTTGCTAGCAATGATGATAAGATGAGCCATGAATTTGGTCTAAATATGTCCAAAAGTTTTGAAATGTCAATGATTGGTGAGCTATCTTATTTTATTGGGCTACAAATATCTCAAATATCTGGAGTCATGTTTATATCTCTTGCAAAATATCTTAAGGACATGCTCAAAAGATATGGGATGGAATATTGTGCACCTAAAAGCGCACCGATGACCACAGATTGTAAATTAATTAAAGATGATGATACCCATATTATATATGTGAATCTTTGCAATTCAATAATTGGAGCTCTCCTATAATTAACTACTACAAGACCAGATATTATGCAAGAAGTAGGAATGGTAACAGGATTTTAGTCAAATCCTAAACAATACCATCTAGCAGTAGTGAAGAGAATTCTAAGATGTCTAAAAGGAACAGTCGATATGGGTCTTTGGTATCCTAAGAGTTCAAATCTTATTTTGACAACTTACTCTGATGCTGATTGGGCTAGAATCATGGATGATTGAAACAGTACCAGTGGAAATGCATTATTTATGGGAGATTGTCTTGTATCTTGGCTCAGCAAAAAGTAATCATCCATATCTCTTTCTACACCTGAAGCCAAATATATCGATGCTACCGACTTTTGTACACAAATATTATGGATGAAGGAAGCTTTGAAGGATGTTAACATAGAAACGAAGCAATCAATCACTATTTTTTTGTGACAACACTAGCTCCATCAGCCTTTCCAAGAATCCGATGTTGCACTCAAAGACCAAACATATTCCTATAAAATACCATTTTCTCTATGAAAAAGTTGTTGAACATAATATCAAGTTGGAATATGTTAATACAAAGGAGAAAATTGCAGATATCTTTATAAAACCCCTTCCGTGAGAAGCATTTGAACATCTTCACCAAAATATGGGGGTCATTGCTCTTGCATCACATTAAAAGAACATATCAACAAAAGAAGAAGCAACATGATATGGGGAGAGTTTTGATAGAGGAAGCACGCGGGCACCACATTTTCCATTGATGTCAAAGGGGGAGAAAGTTTTGAAATATTTCCATCAATGAAAAAGGGGGACATTGTTGGTCAATAATTGTCATTGATGAAATATACTTGATGAGCTCTCCAAATGAAGGCTACACTATCACCACACTAGTTTCATAATGACCCCTATAAAAAACCACTGATGTCCTAATCATCTTCTGCATTAAACATTTAACGGATAGTCACAATAATATTTTTTTAAATCATCTTAGAGACATTCTTTCAAATTTATCCTTATACCATCTGAAATATGATCTTTTCCTCTTTCCAACGAGTATCCACACGCCCCCAAACTCCCGGTGGTTAGTGAGAAATTATTTCTTTAAGTTAAACAATATATATTTATTAATCTAGCCAACCTACACCTTGTCTCTTATGTCGACCTACTTCCATAGGTCATGTCCCTTCACTTCAAAGTAAAATTAATATATATAGGAGCTCAGATCTTCAATTCAACTTAGCTTAGCTCGGTTATATAACACACAGAAATATGTACAGTTCACAACTCATGAACTTAGAAAAAAGGGAGCATAAACGTCAAGAAAAATAGCTATACTACAATTTATTTAGACATAAATACAATCACTGTGAGAACATGAAACTAGAATGACTAGTCCGTGGACCTGTATCTCTGTATTGGAGCAACCCTACTAAGAACTGCGAACCTATAACCTCATCCTCTGTATTGGTATAGCCCTAATAAATTTCAAACCTGTGATTATCATTTCAATACCGTAGTCTCTGTGGTCATCAATTGGTGCAATATTACTACAATAAACTTCCGACTATGGTGGATCTGTAATATTTCAGACCTGTGATTAACATTTCAGAACCGCAGTCTCTTTTGTCATCAATTGGTGCAGTCTTACTACAAAAAACTTCGGACTATGTTGGATCTGTGACATTTCAGAACTTTGACTAAGATAATAGTAAGGCTGGTTTTTGGCTTAACTTAATGATTCTGTAGTATTTCAGTACCTTGGACTATGCCTATGAGAATGCTAATCGAGCTATGACTTCTACCTGGTTTACACTTCCAGATTCAAATTATAATTGCAACACATCAACAATGAAGTCTAGTGGTGGATCTATTTAAAGTCTAGCTCAAGTGAAGTCAAGGAAAAGTAAAGCACAGTAAGACAATTACAAAGTACAGTGCAAACAAGCACAAGTTATTTTTGGAGCTGATTAAACATCTAAAAAATTGAACAGTGAAGAATCTTTTTGTAGATGCTCAAATAACTACATCACATTTTTTTCTATCAAAAGAAGACTGAAGGATTGGTGTCCTAGGGGTTGGTTCCTCTCAACACAAGGTTTGAGTCTTGAAACCGATAGGGTCATAGCCCTAGAGGTTGGAGCCTCACTAAAGTCCAAGTTGGTGCTTCGCAACAAGTCATCAGGGGAATGTTGAGGTCTAAAATGGGCCTCCTAAGGAAAATGTATAATCAAAATTCACTTTATGAGAACCAATCACAATTTAGGGGATGACATCATCCCTAATGGTTGAGGTGGCATTGCTTGAGTGAAAGGTATTTACTTGTCACATTCTCAATGGTGGATAAAAACTCATGGTTAACCATGGTAGTGCTCTAAGTACTTTTAAAGTCAAAATAAAGTACTCATAATAAACGTCATTTCACACTTTTTGAATAAAATTCAGACATAAAATAATATATTACATTTATTATATTTTTTTTATATAGTACATTAACTACATGTTATTATACCATTTAAATAATATAAATTTTAATTAATAAAATATTATATAATTAAGAATTTATGAATTTATATTTATATTTTATTTCAAATTATTTAAGCAAAAAGGAAAAATTCATTAGTTTTTCAATGATAATTACTTTTTCTTGAAAAACTAATTCTTATTTATAGTCATAAGAAAACAATTTTTTTATTAATTTTATTTTGGTACAACTTTTGAATTGAATTTAACCATGGTTACATGGATTGTGGTGCAAAAATTTAATTGAAAATTCATAAATATTATTTTACTGATTTAGCTATTATTTTATTATTTCCTTAGGAGGCCCATTTTAGACCTCGAAATTCCCCTAATGTGGAGGCTCAAAGGTTGAAGGGTTGGTGCCCTTAAATATTATTGTACTCATTCATTTGTAAAAGGATCATTATCCTTCCTTCTATAATAAATTATTCATTTCTCTATTTTTGTGTAGAATATAACTAGTTATAATAAAAAATGAAAAGAAATATTAATTCACCCCCTTTTTAGTATTTCCAATAGACCCAACGACCAAGTCGCGAGGTCACAAAGTCATGAGGTCACGAGGTCGCATTAGGGGTTTTCTGGGTGAAACAGACTGACACAATCTTCCTGAAACATCGAGAAAAAACAAGAAAAAGGGGGGGAAAATTAGGGTTCAGGAGGTCACAAAAGGTTTGGGAATTGGTGCACAACATAACAGAGGGAAGTCAGGAGGGTCAAGGTTATTCTGCACATGATGGGATAAGGAGAGGAGAAAAAGGAGCTTCAGAAGGAAATATTCTCTAAGGAGGGGCACTTCTGATAGGAGCCTAAGGTTTTTAATATCCTGCTAAGGAGGGAAGGTTTAGGTAGGGTTAGTAGTCAAATGAAACAATAAAATGCAAGAGGCTTTAATGACTTACCTAGAGGAAAAGCACTCTCTCATTGGTCTCATAGACACCTTCTAAGCTCCATCGCACAGGTAAAATGCGACATATGCGACCCTTGTATACATAATGAGGTCGCATGTGCGAGCATTAATGGTGGTCGCAAGGTCGCATGGTAACATATATTGTGTACATTTGTCACCTTGTGACCTTGCAACCTGGCGACTTGGGGGGTCGCTGGGTGGCTAAGTCGCATGGTTGCAAACATCAGATGTTGAACGGGTTTGCGACTTCGTGACTTAGCGACCTTGTGACTTAGTCTAGGTTGTTGGGTTTCTAAGTCGCGAAAGGTATAAATTTGAAGAGAATGAAACTTTGTGATGGTATGAAAAGCATAGGTCGCAAGGTATCTAGGTCACACATGATCACGATTGGTGAAAAAAACGACTTTGCGACCACACTTAGAAGAAAAAATAATCATCCAAAGCCAGCTTTTGATCTAAGGTTTCCTTCTCGGGGTTAAACCTTTAGGCCTAGGGTTGATGCTAAGTGATGAAACTGTCTTCATGCACACAATAAAAATCAATAGGGGCTCTAAACTTTCAGACTGATGCCAATTTCAGAGGGAGTTGTAGCGGCTACAACAATTGGCGATTCATTTGTAGAAACCCGAATCTCTCCTTGCAGTTAATCACTTGGGGGTGAGGTGGCGGGCGGTGGGGCCTGGGGGGATTATCAGGTTATTCCTTCCACCTTTGTGGGTCCCACTAGCCTCCTATTTGGCCTTCATGCATCAACCTCTCCTAGTCGCATTTACTCAGATTGCTACCCACCGTGTTTTGTCTCTGGAGACCAGAAAAAAGGGGCAGGAGTAACATCATGGGCTTCAAGGGATTCGATATAATTTATTTGTCTCTTATGTTGCTCTACTGCCAGTGAGCGTAGAAAGCATCAACAGAGTTACTGCCTAGGATTCATGAACGCTTCTTCCCTACCAGCAATCCTGCACAGTACCCTGGAAGAGTCCTCGCATCGCCTCTCTGCGCAGGAAGCCTTTCTCAATCCTTTACCCTTATTTTGTGTTCTTATAGCACTTACTTGCATGTGCTCAAGGAACTTATTTGTATGTGCTCTGATGTAGCTCCTAGATACATCCTTGAGTTGCTAAAGACCAGTGCCTAGGACTTATTAAAATCAAAGGATAAATGTGGACAATTGTATAGATGCCTCTGACAGAATATGGATCAAGAGAAATAATAGTTTTTTCTGGATCAGGAATGGAGGTGATATTGGAGTATGATTCATGTGAATTATCCAATGCTACTAGAGGGATCAAGAGGCTGTATGGTTGGACGGCTTTCAAATGGGCGAAGTATGAAGAAATTAGAAGAGACTTTCAAAGTATGCGGAGGTGTTGAGGAGGAATGAAGGAGGAATCCACAAGAGACAGGCTTAAAATTCTTAAGAATCTGTCTCCCGTGAACTCAAAGGAAATGGATGTAAGTGGAATATGACCAATAATAGATATTCGTGGAGTGCGAATTAAGGAAGCACATTAATTTTAATACATGAGAGTTATACATAAACGAATTCATGAATAAAAATGCATACCACTAACAGTTACATTACACAAATCATCAAAGCAACAGAACATGAAAGATGATTATACATAAACAAGAGATTGCAAATAAACAAGAGAACACAGATACATAGTACTGATCACTCCATCTGGAATCCAAGTAAACAACTCTGTATATCAGATTGTATTCAAAACAACTCTCCCAAATATGTATCTCAAAGCATAATGAGCACAATAGTACACAACTACAGCAAAATTTCTCGAAAATTAAAAACCTTTCTTTAATCTCTGGACTCTCTACATATAGAATTCTCCAGAGGGTATACGATTGAATAATCATTCATGATCAACCCACACATGTGAAAACCAAAATATCCTAACAAACTAGCAGAGTGTGCATCAAGAAATCACTCTTGCAAATAGAAAATCAAAACAGAATTAGGTGAAATCAAGATTTCACTAGTAAAACATCATAATAAATGAGTAACAAGGAAAACATAGTTGGCCATGGAGATCATATCTTGTAATCTTCAAAATGGTGTCGCAAGGAGTGGCTATGAACAGGTGGGCAGTCTGGCTTCCATCATATGATTCCATCTGCTGTCAAAAGCCTCCACACTCTAATTCTCATGATTTCCACTCACCATTGTGGAATGAATAGTTGTGTTGCATGTGCCTCACTCTTTAGCAGGGATTTCTTGGAAAAACTGAATATACCTCTACTGTGTTATTCCACCCAAAACCCATTCTTGTGTTTTAATTTTCAAAAATTAGAAATTGGATTTTGGAGGGGGGTATGCATGGTTTATGGTATTGGATGGGGGGTGTTAAATCACTATGGGCTGAGATGTAGCACTGAAGGAAGCTTCCGAAACTGGCCATTCAGACCCCCCCTGCCCCTTGGTGTTATCCTTCAGAGGGTGAGAGGGGTACTGAAATAGATCATGAGATGTTGGATGCGTGATATGAAGCAGAGATGAGGGGAGGATGGTGGAAGTGATAGTGGAGTTAGCGAGCTAATTAGCACTGAAAAGAGTGGAATGAAGGCTATGGAAGGGCTATTGATGATGTGTAGGAAGGTGGGGTCTAAACTGATATCGCAGATCACAGACAAGGAGCTTTTATTATAAGAGGAAAACTTTATATGGTATAACTTGGGGGATCGATGTGCGATGGGAAATGGATGAAGTGGCAAGGTATATGTGGGGATTCTCGCAGATCATAGATCGCAAGTTTTAGCTATGAGAAAGCGGAGAGCGGGAATTATATCTTGTAGGAAGTGATGTGCGATGGGTCATGGATGACATGGCAAGGTGAAAGTAGGGCCGCCCATGGATCATAGACCAAAAGTTTTATATATGAGCAGTTGAGGTAAAATTCATACTCTGCTGGAAGTGAATTTCGATGAGCAGAGAGTGGAAGATGATGTGGTGGAGAGGGTAGGTCCCACTTTATATCACATTTCAAGGTTTGGGAGCAGTCAGATATATGATATGTATTAGAATTTGAGAAATGTTGATGCGATATAGGTAAGGATTTAACTGCGGTAAAATATATTACATATATTATATATAAGATATAATATATGTAACGGTTTGTGGGATGCAACAATTAACACAACATTGGATCATAATACCTTGACTGCGACACTTTTCTCTTTTGACTGTGGGGCTTTTCACCCGACCTGCGCTTGAATTTCTTGGCCTTCTGTTAAGTCCCTATATTAATAGTGTAGTCCCTTAATATGTTAGTGTATCCCCCCTTGTTGTTATTATTTTACCCCTATAACCCGCATATCGTTATTATTGTGCCCTTACAACATTATTGTTAGGTCAGCTAGGGTTACATTGTGGCCCCACTAGGATTATATTATGGCCCCATGGACTCCTATATATATAGAAAGGAGGTTTTGTCATTTGTATCATCCAAGAATGTTTCATTCATGTAATGTATTGGAGGTTTCCCCCTCCAAGTGGCTTATTTCTAAGGATTTGATATCTCTTCTCTTCTATTTTTGGAGCTGGTTTCACAACATTTGGTATCAGAGCTTTGGATTCTAGGGTTTCGCTACTCTAAACAGGTCATCATGGAATTTTCACTATAATGTTTTTTCTACGAAGGTTCAGAAGAAGAAATTTTTAGAGTACGAAGCCGAAATCCTGAGGAAAATCGTTGCAAATTTCAGAGCTTGGTTCGCAATATTTTCAGAGATATGATTTGTGGAAGTTAGGGCTTTTTGTAGGCTCCTGAATTTAACCTAAACAGGTCATCGTAGAATTTTCGCTATAAATTTATTTCTACGAAGATTCAAAAGCTGAAATTTTTTTAGCGTGAAGCTGAAATACTGAGGAAAGTTTTCAAAAAGTTTCAGAGCTTGGTTCACAATATTTGTGGAGATATGATCTGTGAAAGTTAGGTCTTTTTCAAACTCCCGAGTTTCATCTCAAAGAGGTGATCATGGGAAAATCTTCATAACTCTCTCTCTAAGCATCGGATTGGAATTCTATAAAAGCTGGCCACAATAACACAGACTTTAGTTTTCTCTATATCAATTTTAGAGTCAAAGGAGGAAACAATGACACGTGGAAAGTGATACAAGTTCGCTCTACTGAACCAGTCCATAATTAGGTCATCATAGGAGATTGGGCATACCTTTGCCTTGAAGAATCCAAATCAAGTTAGACCCATCGCATTGGAAAGAATATTCATAGGGCTACTTTAGGGAAAAATTTCAGATATTGAAGATCCAAAATCACAGAGATAATTCAGTTTCAATATCGAGCTCCTCAAAAGAAAGAAAAAGGTGTGTATTTGGTTTTTAAAATTGCATAACGTTTGTTTGAAAAAGCAGTTTGAAGTCATTCCAAGGGCATATTTCAAAATTTTTATCATTATTGGGTTCTATAATGCCTCCAAAAAATAATTCCATACCCATTAAGCCCTCAAAAATCTATACTATGACGCATGAAGAAGAAGAATTGCAGTATGAGATGTCAAAAATTACAGTACCAAGTGCAACAAATTTCGATCTTACGAAGAGCAACCGCAGATGACATAGATGGTTTAAAAGCAGAAATGGAGGCTAATTTGGATGGTTTGAATGATCAAATAATATCTAATATGGATGATAAATTAGTTGAATATCACATCGAGCATAAAAAACAAGTTCTCCAACTCTCAAAGGATAACCTAACTTTGGTGCAGAATCCAATGAAACAATAAGAAGATCAACATCACATCAAAAGAAGTTCTGAAGCAGTCATAGAAACAAGAAATCGACAAGTACGATCAATTTTAGAGTATCTTAGCAAGTGGAAGAACTTTCCTGTATAAGATTCCACATGGGAGGATGAGAATTTTATACAGAAGCATCAAGAAATAATCAAGCATTGAGGACAACAATTGTTTGAAGGAGGGGGCCATGTTAAGTCCCTATATTAATAGTGTAGTCCCTTATTATGTCAGTGTATCCCCCCTTATTGTTATTGTTGTACCAATGTAACCCCCATATTTTTATTATTGTTCCCTTACATTATTATTGTTAGGTTAGTCAGGGTTACATTATGGCTCCATGTACTCCTATATATAGAAAGGAGGTTTTGTCATTTGTATCATCTAAGAATTGTTCATTCATGTAATGTATTGGAGGTTGCCCCCTCGAAGTGACTTATTTATAAGGTGTTGATATCTCTTTTCTTCTATTTTTGGAGCTGGCTTCACAACACCTTCCCCTTAAACATTCATGCATCTACCCTACGATTTCCTTATAGGGACGACTTCTGCATGTTGAGTGCATTCACAGGCCAATGTTGGCTCCATTTGGGGGAAACATGCTATTGTAAGTGCATTGAGAACCTGCAGACCTAAATGCCTGTCCTCTATTGTGTGTATGGAGACACAATTGCATAATGTAAATCTTACTTGAAAATACTACTGAGTTGTGCACTGCAAACTATGAAAATGGAAATCACTGTTGCACCCTGAAAATATTGAATGTTGAAATCTGAAACACACTTGAAGTGAAAACTAAAAAGAAATATGAAACTAAAATGAAAATAATCTCATATCACTAAGCTTATTTGCACACCTACCTACGCTAATCTGCTGGAATTACTGCTATTCTAAGTGATACAATAATGCCAGTGCAACTAGGAAAGCAACTACTCTAATCACTTTTTCCTTTCATTTTTTTCCACCAAAATTAGGAATAAACCTTTTAATGGTATTTTATAGGAATTATCAGCCTAATCTTCATTGCAAGGAGCTTGGTCAACCAGAAAAAAAACAGAAATGATGGAAATGTGTGGTGGGCTTGTGATGAATAATTTGTCAACATAGATAGCCACTAGATCGAGATATACTTGGCCTATTTTTGAATATTCTGACCCAATTGATCCAACCTCACAAATTGGTATTGCACATGTGTTCTCCATGTCTTCAAACAAATTGGAACATGTTTTCGTTTTATCTGATGAATTAACGTATAAAGGAAGATATTCAAACTGGATCAATTCTTCCTCTGTTTTAAGCATTGCTCTATGTTCAACAGGTTCATTTCCACATCAACTGTAATAATTTTCGTTTATTCAAGGTTTGTAGTGTCCCTTTCTCTTACTTGGAATGCCATCCTTGGATTAAAGGTGTTTGTGTATTGCAATAGAGCTACTCCTGCGGGTGGCATTATATCTATAGGCATTGAATGATACACCTTATTGAACGTGGCTGAAAAATATTGTACTATCTCCCCAGGCTTTCTTTTTAAATGTACATATTATTCTATGATAAGAAAGAAATTTCCCATTATTACCCATGGACCTAGGAAAAGTTGCATGAATTGATGAAAATTTCTCATGCTAGCATATAAAATATTCTCAAACCAATTTTTAACATTACCTTGCCATGGTGGAACAAACATCGTAATACATACCTCATCTTCTTCCTCTTGCTGATCGCTGCAATGCACTAACCAAAGGAACATGGTAAACATGCAACATAAGGTCTTATAGGAGATTTATAACAGGAAGAAAAACCTCATTCCAAACTACTACTTTTCTTCTATGTTCAAACTAATTCTCTTCAAAAAACAAGGGAACATATTTTTTTTCCTCATTATCCAGGGTAGTCAAGTGATCTGAGCATTATTTATCTTTTTCTTTGTCACACAGAAGCTTTCAAGGGAGTTGCAAACTCTTTTTAATTTCCATTGAAGGAACATGATTTGTAACAATCTGTTTCGCTATTGAAATAGAATTTGAGATATGGTCTTCATCATGCAAATCTGACTGGTTTTTAATATTTGAAGGAAACACTGCTTGCTGAGGATGCTCTTGTGGATCTAGACAATTAATATTTGCTACATATATTTAAAAATCACTAGACTACTATTGATTTTTATATTTTTCCTCCGGGAAACACTCCATCTCTTCCCCTTCTTCATGCAGGGTAAGTTCGCCTCCCTCTTCTCCAGAATAGGCTAGGAACTGGTTTTCTACATGTAGTCCAAAAATCACCATGGGTCATCCTTCTTGGATATTAAAAGGCGTCGGCCATTTTTCTATAATGGCTTCTTTGAACTACTCTTTAGGAGGGTCAGGCAGTTTCAAGGGTACAGGTGAGGGTTTCTTATCTTTGGGAGGATCAGCTTCTTGCTTTCTGAAAGTGGATGTAGTGGCCTTATGAGGGGTCGACTCTTCTATTGGCTTCTTCCCATTACTAGAAGGACTAGGAGGGGATTTTTATTTTGATATTGACCCTTCATTTTGGTCTTGCCCTCAAGTTCTCTTTCTGAAGGAACTGAGGTCATACTTCTTGTGGAGTTTATCCCACATGAAATCCACGAACTCTCTGCAGTAATTGTCAATATCTTGATCTTCTGGAGGGATTTCCTTCTCTTCTTTCACCCCTTGCAAGATGAGTTCACCCTCCTCATCATCAGAGTAAGCAACGAATTTATCTTCTTGGCTATCTGTGACTTCCTCAGTCTATCCCTCCACTTCTCCCTCCAAGTATAGATGGGGTTGGATGTGATCTTGCTGTTCCTTCCTCTCCTTTTGCAATAACTACAGAGGGGGCTTCTGATATTGAGGATTAAACCATCAGTTAAGAATCATTTGGTTGGGACGAGGAGGGGAATCCTAGGCCTCCAATTCAAGCTTAACCAACTTATTTGAGAGGTTGTTGATTAGCTTATTCATCTCTTCAATTCTATACTCTTGTGATTCCTCTCTTGGTTAGAAGTAGAAGCCTCCTCCTTGTTCTTTATTTTCAATTCATATTCTGTCTTCCCCTTGAATTTACCAGTAGAAGAAAATTTTTCTTCTATGTCCAATGCATAAGTCTAGATCTGATCCAAAGATGTGGATTTTATTTCTCTTATAGTGAACCCAAACTCTGGTTTGGAAGCTCCTGCGAAGACCACCTTAGCAACTGCTTGGGGAGGCTTTATTTCAGCCAGAATATTATTATAGATCTTATTGAATCCCTTTATGAACTCTCTTACATCCACATTGTGTCTCTTCTTTAGATCATTAAACTCGGTGAGAAGATATCTACGGTCTCTCTTTTCTCCCCATTTTAATGTGAAGAAAATTTCCATTTCTTCCCAATTGTGGGTTATGTTGTTGGCTAGATACTTGAACCATTTCTGGGCTTCTCCCTCTAAGGATTGGATGAAAAGCCTTAATACCACACCTAAGTGCTCTACATTCACATTCTCAGCGAAGGCGCAGAAGGTTTCAATATGTCTATGCACAAAAGTATTATCTTCCCTGGTGAACCGAGGAAACCCTCTAGATATTATTGTGGCATATCATTTAGAGGCTGAGGGAGGTCCAAGGGGGCACACTTGTTCAAAAGGAAACTTGTCACAACCATCTAATTTGGAGTTGGGGGTAGATGGTGGATCTGGATCTAGTGTGAGGCCTGGTGAAAGCCATCATTACTTTTGATTAGGAATATTTTACTGTGGAGATGCCAAGGTGAGGAATATGCAACTTCCAACCCTTCCTGATCACCTATCTAAATGGTGAAATTTATGTCGTCTCCCAGGGAAAATATTTTTTCATTCGTATCCCCAACAATGACACCAAAAATATGTTGTAGCTCCTAAAGACCAATGCCTACAACATCTTAAAATCAAAGGTTAAATGTGGATAATTTTATAGATGCCTATGACAGAATATGAATCAAGAGAAATAATGGTTTGGTGGTTCAGGAATGGAGGAGACCTTGGAGTCTGATTCATGTGAATTACCCTATGTTGCAAGAGGGATCAAGAGGTTGTACGGTTAGATGGCTTTAAAATGGGCCAAGTATGAAGCAATGAGCTGATACTTTCAAACTATGCGGAGGTGCTGAGGAGGAATGGAGGAGGAAACCGCAAGAGAGAGGATTAAAATTATTAAGAATTTGTCTCTTATGAAGTCACAGGAAACAGATGTAAGTGGAATATGACCAAAAATAGAGATTCATGGAGCGCGAATTAAGGAATATAAACAATTTTAATACATGAGTGTTATACATAAAGGAATTCATGAACAAAAATGCATACCACCGACAGCTACATTACATGAATCATCAAACAAGTAGAACATGAAATATTATTATACATAAACAGGAGATTGAAAATAAATAAGAGAATGCAGATACATACTACTCATTGCTCCATCTGGAATCCAGGTAACAACTTTGTATATCGGATTAATTCAAAACAACTCTCCCAAATATGTATCTCAAAGCATAAAGAGCACAATACCACAAAACTACAACAAAATATATCCAAAATTCAGAACATTTATTTCATTTATGAACTCTCTGCATATATATTTATGTTGAGGGTTTACGATCAAATATCGATTCCTGGTCGACCCACACATGTGAAAACCAAAATATCCTAACAAACTAGTAGAGCATGCATCAAGAAATCACTCTTGTAGACATAAAATCAAAACAAAATGGGGTGAAATCGATATTTCACTATAAAAACATCATAATAAATCAGTAAAAAGGAAAAATTAGTTAGCCACAGAGGTCATATCCTGGAATCTTCAAAATGGTCTGCCGAGGAGTGGCTGTGAACAGGTGAGCAGTATGGCTTCCATCATATGATTCCATCTGTTGTCAAAAGCATCCACTGTCTAATTCTAATGATTTCCACTTATCGTTGTGGAATAAACAGCTGTTCTGCGCATGCCTTGCTCTTTAGTAGGGATTTCCTAGACAAATTGAATATACCTCTATTCTGATGTTCAACCCAAAACCCATGCTTGTGCTTTAATTTGAAAAAAATGGAGACTAGATTTCAGGGGGGCAATGGATGGTTTGTAGTATTGTATGGTAGGGTAGAAAATAACTACGTGCCGATGCGTAGTGCCGAAGGAGGTTTTCGAAACAGGCCATTTTCAACCCCCCCCCCCCCCCCGCCCCCCTCCTCGGTGTTATCCTTTGCAAGGTGAGAGGGGTACCAAAACAGATCATGATTCGTTGGATGTGTGATATGAAGCAGAGATGAGGGGATGATGGTGGAAGTGATAGTGGAGTTAGGGAGCTCAGTAACACTGAAAAGAGCAGAATGAAGGTTGTGGAAGGGCCATTGATGATGTGGGAAGAAGGTGGGGTCCAAACTGACATCGCATATCATAGAACAGTAGATTTTATTATAAGCGACGGAGGGTAGATGGTATAACTTGTGGCAAGCGATGTGTGATAGCTGATGGATGATGTGGCAAGGTGGAAGTAGGGCCACCCGCGGATTGCAGATCACAAGTTTTAGCTATCAACAAGCAGAGAGTGGGAGTTATATCTTGTGGGGAGTGATACATGATGGGTGATGGATGGCGTGGCAAGGCAGAAGTGGCGCTGCCTGCGGATCGCAGACCGCAAGTTTTATATATGACCAGTGGAACGTAAGAGTCATACTCTGTGGGGACAGAAGTGCGATGAGCGAAGAGTGGAATATGACATGGTGGAGAGGGTATATCCCACGTTATATTGCATTTAGGGGTTCAAGAGTAGTCATATATATGATATGCAATGGAATTTGTGGAATTCCGATGCGATATAGGTAAGGAGTTAAGTGTGTTAAATGATATTACATATATTATATGTGATATATAATATATGCAATGGTTTGTGGGATGTAGCAATTAACACAACTTTGGATCATAACTCATTGACTGTGACACTTTTCTCTTTCAACTGTGGGGCTTTCCGCCTAACCTGCACTTGAATTGTTTGGCCTTCCCCTTAAACCTTCACTCCTCTACCCTTCGATTTATTTATAGGGACCAATTATCCATGTTGAGTCTGGCCAATGGCCAACATGCTCAAGGAACCTATTTTTACATGGAAAATATTGCTTGGGTGGATGAGGGATCACGAGTTATTTTACTTGCAATTTGACAAAAAATAAATTCAAGGGTAAATGTATGATCCATTCAAATTCAGGCATATAATAAAGCAATTATTAAATGGCTAAGATAATTTACTATCCATTCAAATTATATAAATAATACATAGTTTTATTTTAATAATTAATCTCTTCCCATTAATAAGTTAAAAAAATTATATATAATCTAAATATTCAAGTAATATAAAATTAAAGATTATGTTAATGCTTTGGCCGACATTAGCAAAAATAAAATTTATTATTTTTTGACGACATGACATACTTAACACCAGGGTCATACTGGGTTGTAGATTGCACCTCTCAGCGCAACCAGCATAGATCCATCTTAACTCCAGATCTATCAACCACTGAGAGAGATGAAATCTCTCGAGGTTCAAACCTCTTTCTTGGGGAAACAAAGTTAGAAGAATAGAGGTAAAAATCTAGTAAGAGGAAGAGGAACTTTCAGATCGGGATTTCAGCACTCTCACAATGAATTAGGAGGTTCGAGTAGCAAACCACCACAAAGAGGAGAATTTTTTAGAGGAATGTTTTCACCCAGAGGTAGAGATAGAGCAAGAGAAATGCGGTGTTAGACATGTGGAGAATGGGGAAACGGATCATGGGAATGTCCTCATAACAAACCAACAAATCCATGGAATGTGAATGTAGCTGAACCAAAGGAAGAAAATCCTCCGGTCACAGAAAAAGAAGAACCACCTGAGGCAGGAGAGTCTTTATTGCTCAAATGAGTATTTTTTAAAGTAGAGAAGGAAGAAAATGAGCCAGCTCAAAGAAAGAGCTTATTCAAGATTGTATGCAAGTCTAAAGATAAGTGTTGCAAAGTTGTGATTGACAGTGGAAGCACTGATAATTTTGTTTGCACAGAGATGTTTAAGAAATTGGGGTTTAATAAGAGGATACACCCTACTCCATATAGAGTGTCATGGCTACAGAAAGGACATCAGATTTTGATGATAGAATAGTGCAAAGTAGAGATACAGATTGGTACATATAAATATGTCATATTGTGTGATGTGATGCCAATGGACGTGTGCTATGTATTGTTGGGAAGGCCTTGAAAATTTGACAGAAAAACCATTCATGATGGAAAAAGGAATACTTATACCATAGAGAAGGATGGAAATAACCACACATTGCTACCTTTGAAGGATGAAGCAGATAAAGGAGAAACTCGGAATAGTATTATGCTAATTAGTGGAAAATAATTGTTGCAAGAAGTCAAGAAGGAGAAAAAAATGCATTTTGTTATTGTGGGTAAACCCAAGGTAACTCTGACTTCTACAAATTTAGACAATCTTCCTTAGGAAATTAGATGATTATGCTAATATAGTTGTTGATGAATTACCAATTAAATTTCCACCAGTCAAAAGTATCAGTTTACCAAAAAAATACCCATATAAAATGACACCTCGAGAGAGTGAATAAGTTGGAAGATAAGTACATGAGTTGTTAGATAAAGGACTAAACAAATAAAGCCTTAGTCCATGTGTAGTATCAGCCATGCTTAGTCCAAAGAAAGGAGGTGAGTGGCGCATGTGTATTGATTCCAGAGCCATAAACAAGATCACTATTAGGTATATATTTCCATTGCCACACATAGATGATTTGATGGATTGTTTAAGTGGATCAAAGTATTTTAATAAAATAGATTTGAAGAGTGGATACCATGAAATAAGGATTCGAGAAAGAGATGAATGGAAGATTGCATTCAATAACAACAATGGTTTGTATGAGTGGTTAGTGATTCCTTTTGGGCTCACTAATGCATTATTCACATTTATGAGACTAACGAACGAGGTCTTGAAAGAGTATGCAAGAAAATTTGTGATAGTCTATCTTGATGACATTCTGATTTGCAGTCAGAGTAAGGAAGAGCTTTCGGAGCATGTCAAGCTAGTGTTAGATACTTTTCAAAAGGAGAAAATTCTTATAAATTTGAAGAAGTGTAGTTTGATGAAGAAGGAGCTCATTTACTTGGGATTTATAGCCTCAAAAAAAGGCTTGAAGATGGACCCAGAAAAGATCCAGATAATACTATATTGGCCAAATCCAAGAAGTGTGTTTAAGGCTTTGAAGAAATGGAGGCATTACTTGTTGCCCAAAGAATTTGTGTTGTATTCGGATGAAAATGCACTGTATTTCATAAACAATCAGCCGAAGTTGAACCAAAAACATGCTAAGTGGGTGGAGTTTTTGCAAAGTTTTACCTATTTAATCGAACACAAAAGTTGTAAGTCAAACAAAGTTGATGATTCTTTGAGTAGAGTAAATTTGATTATGAAGGAATTGAAAATTGGCATTTTGGGATTTGAAGAAATAATTGATATGTATGAGGAAGACACAAATTTCAAATAAATATATGCAACTGTTGATAATCCAGTAATTCATAATAGGAGCTAGTGGATGGGCTACCTAATTCAAGGAGGATTGTTATTCAAGAATAATAAATTGTGTATACCGAAGTGTTCCATGAGGGAAAATCTGGTTAAGGAGAAACAAAGTGGAGGAATTCTTGGACACTTTGGACAGGATAAAACATTTTCTCAAGTAAGTGATTTTTATTATTGGCCAAAAATGCAAAGTGATATCAAATTTTTTTTCAAGAAGTGCAGGGTTTGTCAACATGCCAAAGGAAGAAGCCAAAACACTAGGTTATATTAGCCATTTCCAATACCAAATAGACCTTCGGATGTTGTCATCATGGATTTTGTTTTAGGTTTTTCGAAGACTGAAAGAGGACATGATTCTATCTATGTTGTTGTATATTTATTTTCTATAATGGCACATTTTATTGCTTGTAAGAAAATTAGTGATGACAACTCACATTGCTAATTTGTGAGTATTGCTTCAGAAAGAGATACAGAGTTTGTAGGACACTTCTGGAGGACTCTATGGAAGAAGCTAGAAACAAACCTCAGTTTCAATTTATCCTATCATCCTTAGATTGATGGAAAAACTAAAGTGGTGAATAGGAGTCTCGGAAACATATTAAGCTGTTTGGTTTACAAAAATCAAAAGCTATGGGATTTAGCACTTGCTCAAGATAAATTTTCCTATAATGGTACTCCTAACAGAACTACTGGGATGAGGCTGTTTCATATTTTTTTTGGAATGCATCCAAGAGGGGTGTATGAACTTAGATATTTGAGTAAATGAGAGAAAAGGAGTGCAAAGGCTAAAGAATTTGTAGAACAGATACAAAATTTGGAGGAAGATGTCAAGAAGAGCTTATAGAAAAACACCCAAAAGTATAAAAAAATAGATGATATGAACAAGACTGAAAGAGAGTTTCAAGTAAATTGTTTAGTCATGGTTTATCTAAGGAAGGAAAGGTTTCCTGTAAATACCTATAACAAGCTGAAAATGAAAAATATAGGGCCATGTATAATTTTGAGAAAGTTTTCTTCAAATGCATATGAGATTGAATTACCAGAAGGAATTGGGATATCACCCATCTTTAATATTGTATATTTGTGCCCATACAAAGGAACACAAGAAGAACTAGAAGAATAAAATACTGACGAGGAGGACCAGACTTTGAATTGGAAGGAACAGATACCAAAGACAACAAAGAAATAAGTGGAAGACATTCTAGGGAACAGAGCAACAAAGAATACCATGGGACATACCTATTATCAATATCTAGTCAAATGGAAAGGAAAACGAGTGGAAGATGCAGCTGGATGACCGCAATAGAGTTACGGAAGTTTAATGCGGATCCTGAAACATTGATGGATCAATATTTTCTTCCTTGGGAGTCTGATGCAGGAGCATACAGAAATTAGTCAGCAATGTGATTACGTGTTCATATGTTGTGGCTAACAAGAGGTGGAAAGACTGATAATTAATATTTTAGTTAGCTTTAAACTATGAGAATTTAGTTTTTTGTATTTCCTACTTTAAATAGGAATAAAAGTAGCAGTTTGGTTCTCCCTACAAGGATATTTAGCCAAATATATTAGATTGAGGATAGGATAGAATTTGTTTAAAGATAATAAATGACAAACCACTTTTATTTGGTGATAGCATAAACAGGTGTGAAGATATATAGTGTGAAAGTGTGATAGAAGGGTGTAAGAAGTGAGACAGAGGAGTGGAGAGGAGGAAAATTCATTGTAAAATCCAGCCATCAAAGCGCTCAACTCTGTGTATTCGCATCTATAATTTATTCAAGCGTTTGTGTGTTTAATTCTCCTGTCTGTGTTAATTTTATCCTCTTTATTTCGTTTTTGAGTTGAAATCACATTATTGCACAACTCATTCAAAGCAAGTCAACTGGTGGTGCAAAAAGTAAAGCCACAGTGGCATTTTTGTGTAAAAGGTTCGAGAGAAATCGTTGAACCATGCAACTTTGAAGTTTCGTGCAATCAGCCATCGGGCATCACAGATTTTAACTTTACGCGTTAAGGCTTTAACCCATAAGTTACTTGAAGTGTGATGTAAAGAGGAGTAAATAATCAGTAGAGACCATTAGATCTAGGAGTAAATTAACGGTGGGAAGGAAATCACAAATTCACACATTACAGATTTTATGGTTTGTGTTTAAGACATTGCATGGTAAGTTTTTTTCCTTGCGATGCGATAAAATTTTGAGTTGAGGTAAGTTAATAAGATTGTGATGATATATCTCATAATTTCATGTAGCATAAGGTAAGTAATACATTTATCACTAAATTAAAAAAATTGCGACATGCGATATCCAGTTTGCTGCGAATTGTGAAATCGTAGAATCGAAAACTTGCACAAGTGTTAAGTTTTGGAATCTATGGGGAGGTAAGTTTAAAAAGGTGCAAAGTGCTATTATTTTCATGATTTTTTGGTTTTGTGTGGGCCATAAAATCATAATTCTACGTTCATAAACTCTTTTAACGAGTATTAATTTTGGGAATGACAAAGTTAAAGTTTCTGCATATTGTGGGTATTGTGGCCTTTTGGTTGCATCAGTTTTGAATGAAACCATGAGTAAATAGAGGAGAACTATCTTCTGGTGATAGGATTAAGAAGTTGAGAGGGTACAACTAGAGAGTAACTCAAAGGGTAGCATTAAAAATGTATGCGAAGATAAATTGGTCCAACTGGCCCAACTAGAAGATTTCTTCAAATATTTCTATATTTCTAATGGAGGTACAAATTGCAGTGAAATGGGTGGGAAGCATGTTTCTTTATTGTATATTCTGGTGCACTTGTTTAAATGTCACAAACAAACCTCATTTTGGTAATAGAAATAACCCATTGATATTTCACACTTTCTTCAGACCCTTTATTCTATCTAGATCCTCTTCATCATCATTTTCCATTTCACAAATCCTTCAATTAAGACGCAATAGATTGTACCAACACCAATAATTACCATCATCATGATACACTTTACAAAATGACTACAATGTGTTGAATTTAAAATAAATTTCATTTTATTATTACCAAGGATAATAAAACAAAGGACTTTATATTTTTTCCAAAGCATTTTTAATTTTCCTATCGTCATACTTAGAAACATAGTGAGTGTACATGAACAATAATAGGTTTTTTTCTCAACTACCTCTTTCACTATAGAAATATCAAGCAAGGAATCATAGAGAGTATTAAATCCCATCTAGGTAATCTAGGTAACTTCATCAACAATCCTTAACATGCATAATTATATATGCTATTATTTTTTACACATTAGCAATATTGTAAGTATATATATATATATATCTATATATATATATATATATATATTACAAACTATATAAATCACAATTTTAACATAAGAAAGGTAATCTTAATCATCAAAATCCAAGATATCACATTGGAACTTATATACATTAATGTTTTTTCCACATTAGCAATATTCTAGCTCCAAACATGTTTCGTACAAACTATATACATCAAAATTTTAGCATAAAAAAGGTAATATTAATCATCAAAATCCAAGATATCATATTTGTACTTCGAACTAATCATACATCGGAATTCAAGATACTTAAAACAAAGGAGATGTCAATAGAATCCACAATATTGTCAAAGGCACTTAAAATCAACTTCCAAAGGACAACAATAAGCATATTTATAGAATTAAAATGTTGATTCAAATCAAAAGAAAAACCATTATTGACATAGTAGAAGGTTTTTCACTACAAGGGAACTCGTCATGGTATTATTTTATTATTCTTCAATGCTCCAATCCTCTAGTCAACCACATACTTCCAATATTTCCACCCCAAAACCTATAATCCATACAAAAACACTAATAGCATTGCATGTTCATCAATCACAAATATCACTATTTAATTCAAATCCATTCATGTTGCATGCTTCATCTACCCATTTCATACCTTTCTCACCATCCCACCTACTATCATTGACTACCATGCTAACAAATCCTAGCAATTTAAAAATATGTAAAAATTCATGTACCTATACGAAAGATTATGAAGATATACTACAAGATATTACGAACAAAAAAATTCCTATAAGGAGTTATAAGAATAATACCTCTAGCAAAGTGTTTCATAATGTTTTATTTTAAATGATATAGTGGCAATCAAAGAACCATAACAATTTCCTAGTCATATATAAAAACTCTAATAAACTATGTCGAATAAATGAATTTTCTATAGGATCCATTACATTCATATAGGGAGCTACAATACACTAAAGAAATTAATTTTTTAACCCATATGGTTAGATCAAGCAGAGAAGAGCTCTACAAGTCAGTAATATTGCATCTACAATAATGAACCTCCCTGTAATCAAATTAAGGAAACTATAGTTGGTATATTTAGTATCTCACTCAAATCATGTACAAATTCACTTCACTTAATTAACAAAATAACCCTCTATATCTTAATCATGGTCAACCAAACCATAATTCTATCGCTAGTGACGAAGGCCTTACATTTACACATGGCGGGGAGAAGTCCTTGAGTAATATGAGGTGGAAAATAATGTCATTCACGCGTCACATGTAAAATCTACTCTAGCAATCAATTAGAGGCAACATAATCATGAAAAAAGGTATTAGTGGAAAGGGTCACATCAATAACAAGGATGAGATAAATCAAGTAGACTAATGTTTTGAAAAAAAAATGGACACACACATGGCACCCAAAATAACAATGGGAATAACTTCTGTATGGATACCATAAAACTCTCTGAGATATGAATATATGAAAAAAACATAGTCTAAAATACCACTCTATAGGGAAAGAGAATGAGTGGTGCCAAAAAGACTTATATCAAGATGGAAAAAATAATTCGAAATAAACACTAGGTCAGAGCTACCCATGTCCTCCACCAGGAAAATCCATAGTTTCAAATCAGGGAAAATTTGAGGGGCAACATTCGGAGATGGGCTAATTTTCTATTATTTTTCCAAAAATTAAATCTAATTTCTATTTTTTCTAAAAATAATTTACCCAAATTTTATAGTATAAAATTATTTCACCTTAAAAATGGCCAAAATTTTACATAGATACTGGATAAAATTATCATAAATTTGAATGTTTTTACAAAAATATTGTCAAAAATTTAAGAGATTGCATATGATGGACTAAAATATAATTTTCAAGATAATTTTTCATCCTTTAAATTTCCCTGTTTCAAATATCATTAGTTGTACAAGTGCTTGTACTATAAAAGCTAGGGGCATCCAAACATGGAGTGAAGCCATTGGAATCCATCGGGTAAACTATCATACTAGAAAAATTGATTGAGAGTATTCAAAATAATTTTTTCATGGTGTAAAAATGTTTATGAATGAAAGGTAGATGACAAAATTAACCACTGTTAATAATAATTTTAGGAAAAAGTATATAAAGTTTTTAATTTTGTTTATCTATATATATATATATATATATATATATATATATATATATATACATATTTTAAGTTTTAAATTAAAAATATTCATTATTATGATGTGAGGCATTTCTATAGTCCAGTCTTATCGTATTCGAAAACCTAGATGAAGGCGATGTGTGGTTCCATCCATGTTCAATATGTATTTGACACATGCCTCTTTATAATAAAAATAAAATATTTTCTAAATTAAAAAATAATGTTAGCTATAATAAAAATAAATAATGGCTAGTTCCTTACAAGTGTGTCTTCGTCATCTATAGACCCTCTGAAAACTGGCATTCCATAGGAGCACACTACGATTTAGGGTTCGACTTAGGTCAAAAATGAAAATCCAAGTGCGCACCCTCTTGAAAATATAATTTCTAGTGTCGTCGAGCCTGGTACCTCAGACTGCACAGAGGCCGAAACCGGGGCGGGAGAAGGTAATACAGCCAAATATGATGTTGACACAGCTTCTGGAGCTTCCCCAGTCGAGGGTTTCTCATGCATGGGATCACTATTTATAAGGGGGAAACTGCGACTATTGAGCAAGTGCGCTGTATTAGGGAAACCACAGCTGCTGAGCAAGAGCTCTGTAACAGGGAAGCCACAACCACTGAGAAAGAGCCCTCTAATGGAAAACCAGCAGCTGCTGAGCAAGAAACCTATCATGGAGTAGCTTTGGTTGCTGAGCAAGAACCCTATAATGGAGAAGTCGCGATTTTTGAGCAAGAGCCCTTTCCTAAAACCCTGGAAGATGTAGAAGTTCTCTTTCAAAAGGGCTATGATGCATTGAAGATTGATGACCTCGTAGAATTCATTAACTCTCAGTCCAAGCACAAGACCTCCATTAACCACAACAGGGAGGATTTGATGGAGACCTTGTTCCACTCACCACCTCCTCCTCAGGATCTGTCCAGGCCCACATGCCGCGAAGCGGCCTCAAAAACATTCTACGCAGATCTTAGTCTAAAGCACTCCAGAGTAAAGGACCCCATCAATAGCTATGTGAATCGGATCTACACACCTATAAATGCCATTAATAGGGAAAAAATTCCATCCACAATCTAACTACGATCCCTATTTGACCCCCGCTCCATGTCACATCTCTAAAAAAGGAAGATATGACCCCCTCCTTCGAGATCCATATCATACTCGTCAATGAAAAAACACTACTCTGCTGGCGATCTGTTGATTGGGTGCAGAGTCTAGCGCAGGTCCTAGAACTCAAGCTAAGGATTCCTTCTGTAATGCAACGATTCCTCTACAAAGGTAACCAGCTCGAAAACACTCTAACGCTCTCTTTTTATAATATTGAGAAAATTTCTACTATGTTTTTATCCCTTCGCCTATCAAGAGGGGCTTCTGGGTAGACCTCCTTTGCACAAGCATTCTAATACAAGTATGTTGTCAATGCACAACACCCCAAGAAAGCTACTCCACCTCCTAGGAATCCCATGCATTTTTTAGTGGAAAAAATGGAGGACATACCAGCGATTGAAATCCCCCACCCAATAGTGGATGACCAGTTTCAGTCATATGCAAAAAAATCCATAATCTGCCAATTCAATGGATTATCGCCATGCTCAATAGATCTCTATCAATGGGTTCACTCCACTTGGACCAATAAAAACAATATTTTTTTTCTACTCAAAGGGTTTCTTCATAGTTATGTTTTCTTTCGAGGAGGACTATAAAAGAGCCTTAACAGGAGGACCTTAGTTCTGGGGAAAATGTGGGCTATTCCTCATGCCATGGTTCCCAGAATTCGACCCCTCCATGACCGTCATTACCAAGCTTCCTATCTGGTTCAGGCTCCAAAATTTACCTACCCCTATATGGCACTTTTCTGCCTTTCAAGGAATTGAAAATACTCTACGAAGCTTTTTGGCAATGGATATCTCCAGGAGGGAATCATGCATATAAACCTTTGGTAGAATATGCGCTGAAATAAATATCAACAAAAGCCTGCCATATCAAATCATTCTCAAAGTGGGAAAATTCCATTGGACACAGACCCTGGACTATGAGAATAATGCCTTCCTATGACGCCACTTCTATAAAACATGACACATTCAGAACTCCTGCTCCTCCTTCCTCGCCCAAAAGAAGAAGAACATCCAAAAATCAAACTCCAAGAGATGGAAGCCATCTCTTCCGCCTCCCATGGATGACATCGACTCCTTTAGCTTGAATGGGGAAGATATCCAAGGAGAGGTGGAGGTTGCAATGCAAGAGAAGCACATGACCTTAGTAGACCCTGAAGTGCCCACTGGTCCCTCGAGTGCTAAAAAACAATCTCATGTAACATCCTCCTTAGATTCTGATAAGGAGCCCACTCCTTCAGACACAAACAGGCTCCAAGTGGTACAAGCCCAACAACCCCAGGATGGTTGGGTCAGAGTCTCAAAAAATAAAGGAAATAAATGTTGTACTAAGGACGCAACCAAATTTGGGTAGATTCTAGTGCTTGTCTTGTGTCTCCCTTGCTTCTCTCTTGGCTACTCAATGGGACCAAGGTTGAATATTTCTTCATTTCTGGTTCCCTGTTATCTAGCCTCTACTATTTGTAATCCACCTTGTACCATACACTTTCTAATAGAAATAGACTAATTTACACAAAAAAAATAAAAAAATAACGAATATGCATATTTGGTTAGTTTTAATTAAAAAAATTATAAAAAATATTCCATAGTCAATATTATATTTCACTCCATATGAAGTAACATGATTTAAATCAACTTTTAAAATATAAATTAATTAAAAAAAATAGAAAGAAAATTGATAACACTTATATCTCATTGAGCTAATTGACATTCTACGACACAATATGCCGATATGTGTAACTTTCTCAATCTAAAGTTGACACGTGCATCTTTTAAAAAATAAAATAAAATATTGTTTAAATTAAATTAAAATATTGATTATAATAAAAATAAAAACAGATATACATATTTGGTTAGTTTTAATTGAAATTATTATAAAACGGAGTCGAAAAAGAAACATTCATATTTTGGTTGTTGATATTCTATTCTCACTTCTAGTTATAAACAAAATATTTCTATGCCCATGTAAAGTAACATAATTTTATGTTAACTTTTAAAAAACAACGTAATTAAAATAAATAAAAAAGAATGTGAGTATTATTTTTATTTTCATATTTCAATATAAAAATGAAGTATATACTTTAATTAACTTAATTTAATATTAATTTTAGTGAAACCATAAACATATGTGTCAGTAAACCACAACAAAATATTTCAATGTCCAAAGAGAAGGTGTAGTTAATAGTAAAATGAATCAACTATTTCCTATTAACAATAATTAGAAGGAGATGCATAATTCATCTAATTATATATATATATATATATATATATATATATTATTTTAATAATAATAATAATAATAAATTCTAATGTCCATCATAAATAAAATATTTCAATATGTAAGAATAAGTACTATTGAAGTGATTTAAAAATATATTAAGAAAAAAAACACTTTAATGTGGATAATGTAATCCATAGATCCAATATTTCAATGTTCTAGAGAGATTTTAATGTCTAAAATGGATCTTCTATGGAATATTATAAAATAATAGTGGAAATAATAAAATAATATTAGATTACCTCATCAAATTTTGGAGGGAAAAAAAAACTATTTTTTTAACTCATATTTTCAACTTATCTCCCCGCATTTCTACTAAAATTTTGAGAGAAAACACTTGTTAAATGCGAAATTTAATTCTTTATCCAAGGAGTACTCATGTTGCATACTTTTGATAGACCTTTCTACACAAAAATAATAAATGCATTAAAAAATGTGTTTACAATCACATTTTTTCATTTATTTTTTATTTTTTGTATAGAAGGGACCATTGAAAGTATGCAACAAGTGTACTCCTTGGATAAAGAATTAAATTTCACATCCAACAAGTGTTCCTGCTCAAAATTTAAGTAAAATTGTGGGGAAATTAGTTGAAAATATGAGTTGAAAAATATATATATATATTTTATTTAGTGTCTTATCTTTTTACCTTTTTACTCCAAAAATGGTGAATCATCCCCCATTGTTTACGTCACCATCTTGAATCCTATTCATTCTTATAAAGGTGATTGTGGTTGTACATTTATTTTTTAGGCCCATTTTTTACCTAAAAATTTATCTAATGAATGTTAATTAAAAAAAATCAATGTCAATATTTTATATAATATATATGTTTTTATAATATAATAAACGTGTAATTTTGATTCGATGAAATATTTGTACGAATTACATGTTTAAGTTATGTCATTTACAGAATCCAAGGGGATTTTCAAAGTGTTCAATCTATTTATGGATTCATAAATACAATACACATGACATATATATCCATCTTAAGTGCCTGAGATAGATCAAGTATCTTGAAGTGTAAATATTTTAAGTGTCGCACGCTAAAAAGGATTTTCAGCTAAAGGGATTTGATTCATCTTAAGACTTGCTAGACACACCATTAAGATTGATCTATACTAAGAAATATATATTAGGTGTAAATTAGTTGGTATGTGTGGGGTTTACTCTTTACCAATATGAGGTTTAAACTTCATGTTATAACTTGAAGAAATAAAGAATATAAAGTGGAAAATTATATTATCCCAATGTGATAGCATTTCAATAATGGATAGATCAATTTTCCATACAAATTTTAGGAAGGCCCATCATAGAGTCAAAAAAATTTGTAAGTTAGGCTAAGTTATATTAGATGAAAAAGAAACTTTACATAGGCATTGTGCTAAGATGGTAAGCGGTGCTTAACCAATTCCAACCTTAGAATATTTCAAAATAACGCAGGTTTGGGACCGCCTCCTAGGATGAAACCAACCCCTTAGTAGCATCAGACAGTCATTATTTAAAAAGTATTTCGTGACACATCTAAAAACAAAAGATATGTTGTATGTGCTGAAATAACAGAGAAGAACCGAGTAGCCGCGTAGTCATGGTGTTCCTTCATCATCATCATCCTTTGTAGCATGGTCCTCCTCCTTGATGCGACATCCATATTCCTGTGTAATGGCCTCCTCCTTAGCAAAAGGCACATTCGGGGGCTTAGGAGGGGATGCGCGGATGATAGGAGCGACTGGGTACTCATCATCTGGAACTCTAGTCCAAAATCCATCTAAATCCATGATCCAAACACCTGTATCCTCCTTCATGGGCCCGCGAACCGTAAGAGGCTCGGTTTCTTGAGGAGTAGGCAACTCAGAGTGTGCAAGGGTGGAATTCCTAAGGTCTCTTCTACCGCTCTGATTCTTCGAAGATAAGGCTATCTCATCTTAGGTACACTCAGACCGTTGAGGTGCCTCCCTGTCATGGTTTCCAAAAGAGGATCCCTCAATGGATTCTAAATGGTGGTCATGACTGTGGTTATAGAAACGCAAGAATGCACCTCTTTGGCTACCCCTGATAGACTTTTGATGTTGTTGTAGAGTGATGGGGATGCTAATAGGCAGAGGGGGGAGGCCAGGCTTAAAGAAGTGAAGTGCACAAGAGGAGAACATGCAACAAAGAAGCACAAAAGGGGGAGTACGCAACAGAGGGTTATGCTGCAAGGGGGTGCATAAAGTGGGGGCACACAACACGTGTGCCTTCCTCAGAAATAGTGCAATGGGATAAAGAAAAAGAAGAGGGGAATTCTAGAGGGAGGCGCATAGTCGAGGGGGACGACCGAGGGGGGGGCGCAGCGTAGAGGGAATCAGTTGGAGGAGCACAGTAGAGGTTGTCACATGTAACGGGGCATGCATCCATGGGAGCGTGCAATAGGTGGAGAACACAGGGAAACTAAAGTAGCAGCAAAAGGGCAAGGTAAGAGGCAGAGATGGATTTGGAGGCCGACTGGAGTAGAGAACGGATGATATAATGAGGAGTAAAAACACCTTTTTAAGACCTTTGGCACGAGTGTAGATGTTTTGTAGTGTTTTGGCACGGTCACATATGCAAGTTGGGAAAATTCACTTGGGATTGCATGTGATTTAGTGTATGGCAGAAGATTAGGTGCATCAGAGTACCAGTGTGAATGATTGCTAAGATGGGGTTCTAGATAAGGTTAAAGATGTTTGTGTATGGCATCATTAGCCTAAGCATGGGAAGATCTGGCTTCACAAGGTCAAGGCAAGAGACCTGCATCTGGGGCGAACATAGTGTCAACATTGTTATGGGAAAAAAATATAAGATTTAAAAAATGACACCTCATACAACAACTTGTATTAATATTGTAAATCCTTTTGGTTAATTTAATTTTTATATATGTGAAAAAATAATATACTATACTTGTATTGATTTCATTTTCTTGCTCATATTGGTGAGAAAAAATAAAAAGACCATGCACTTAGTTTAAATTCATGTTATGACCACATATATAAAATATTATCTAAAATAAAATATTTGAAGAATTAATTTCATGAATAAGTATAACTAGCAAGGGCATATAGAGTAAATGGATGGTACTTATGGATAGGAATAAAAACACCTATCTTATGATACCTCGCACATTAGCCAAATTAAAAAGGAAAAGAAAGACAAATATTTATTATAAATCTATTTTATATTAGTATATATATATATAGATAAGCCCAACTTATTAAAAAATGTCACTTTAAAAAATACCTCTAAAAAATGTTCTTTGAATATTAAGCCTAAAAAGAGTCCTTTCGAAAGTAAGTCCAAAAAATGTGTTTTGGAAATTAAGCCCAAAAACCTCTAAAAACAAAATATATCCAAAAAAATGTCCTTTGAAAATTAAGCCCAAAACCTCTAAAAACCATGAAAATTAAGCCCAAAACATCTTAAAACAAAATACCTTAAAAAATAAACAATGAAAATTAAGCCCAAAACTTCAAAAAACAAAATATCTTAGAAAAAAAAATGAAAATTAAGTTTAAACCTCTAAAAACAAAATACCTTAAAAAAATGAAGCCCAAAAAACTTCCAAAAAATGTATCCCAAAAAACATCCAAAAAATGTATAACATACCTCCAAGAAATGTCCTTTGAGAGTTATGCCAGGAAGTCTGTATACCTCCCATAAATGTCCTTTGAATGTTATGCCAAAAAGTCCTTAAACCCAAAAAAATCCTTTGCAAAATAAGGCCTTTGCAAAATTAGAACAAATGAAGAAATGTGTGAAATTATGCGAAAATAATGAATGCGTTTATGTCAATTTATATTGTCATAAAATGTTTTTTTGAAGGGGTTTTGTTGTATTTTCCGGCTGATGGAAAGTCAAGTAAAAGTACAACCGAACTTTTGTAACAAATTCAACCAACCTTTTGTGTCATTAGACTTGATAGGTCGTCGACACAAAAAACAATTCGGCCAAACATTTTTTAAAAGTTCGGCCGAACTAACATGTCTACAATTACGCAAAGCCAAGTTGTGAATACATTTCTTCAATTTTGGACAGATTAAAATCCATGAAACATTCCGAATTAACTATCGGAACCAAGACATGCATTTGCAGAATTCAATCTACTTTCAAGAAATATAACTTTTATGGAATTTCATAAATATTTACTAATTTTAATTAATTTTATAATAAAATGGGTGCAAACAATTTCTGAAAGTCATTATGATTCAGTGAAATCAATATTTTGTATCTTCCAAAATACACTGTAAAAAAAATTGAAAACGTTATGGTGCATTACATTGGTCCATCATCTGTAATGGGTAGTTGTTATATTTTTAGTTTATAACTTATATGTTGAGAAATTTCGTGCATCGCGAAATATATTGAAAATATGCAGTTTTTTCATATTGGATCAGTTCAAAAAATTCTATTAATTATGATATGCATCATTTGGTTTTGTAAATATAACGAAACCAAATTAGACCCTGTCTATATTGTTGTAACACATTTTGTTTCTCAAAATCACAAAGTTTTCAAAGAATACACCGGCGCATATTAACATGACCTTTTATGAATCCTTTTATTGTTAAAAAACACACATATCAAATGTCTATAAAAAAATTCAAAAATAAGTAATAAAAAGCTAATAAAATTTCTAACAACTTTTATTTTTATTGCAAAATGAAATTCTAAACGTAATAATTGTTTTGGCTTGCAGAAAGTTGAAGGACAGAAAAAAATGAAATTTGTTTCTCAAAAAATGGCAAAAAGTGTAACCCAAATTCACATTTTCACACACACACACACACACACATATAGTAGAAAATGATGAAACTAGTGACTAGACGACTAAAAAAGATAGTCATTGTAATTATTTCAAGTGAATTACTACTAAATTTGAGCAATTTTAAGTGACCAAACAAAAAATGATGAACTTAAACGACTAATTTACTCTAGGGATAAAATATATGAATATATTATAAGTGACTAAACTAAAATCGACTAAGTTAAATGACTAATTTAGTCTAAAATTAAAATATATAACTAGATAATAAGTGACACACTTATTAATGATTAATGTAAATGACTATTATTGTCAAAGAATAAAGATATGACCAAATGACAAGTACAACAAGTATATGAATTAGTCATTTATGTTAGTAATTTTTAATTGTCAATTCGGAAATGGAAAATAATAATTTTGATACCAAAGTGTTACATTTCACCTTAGGGGTTTGTGAATCCATCTCCAGTGTTAAAATTTATAGACAATGGGGTCTCTGAATCCATCTACAATGTTACAACTCTGAGTACCCTTTTCTCTCTAAAGTTTAACACTGCAGATGGATTTGGAAACCCCCTTCCTTGAATGCAACTGTAGTGATAAATTTAGAGACAAAGGAGTCTTTGAGTCCATCTGTGGTGTTAAAATTTAGAGACCCTCGTATGAAATGTTAAAGCCTGCCTTAAATGGGTCCACAAATCCATCTATAATGCTAAAATTATAAAAAATTTATACAACATAAAGTATAAGTTTACAATATATTATAGTTTTATATTCTCTTTGGAAGGAGGGACAAGAAAGAGAGTTATTTATGTTTCCACCTTCTTGAAGTATATCTAATATAATATAATTTTAAGAAAATAACCCATATCCATAACCATATATATATGTGTGTGTGTGTGATTAAAAAAAATCTCATCCCTAGTTATTATAAATTGTGTTCATAATTAACATATTAATTTAATCATAGAGTTATCCATAGGAAATTGATTGTTTTAATATTGAATTTATTTTTGCACCAATGGCCCTGCATGGATAGTCAAATCAAATATTGACATTTATATTTATTTGGGTAAAGTTTATTTTTTTATTTTTTATTTTTTGCATGAATGCCTTCATTATAATTTTAGTAAAGCTAACATTTAGATAGTGAAATTAATATTTATATTTATATTTCTTTGGCCATAAAGTTTAATTTTTAAACTTCATTGATTTATGCTAAAAGTGTGAATTGTTTTAAATTGAAGGTTAAATCTTCATATTTACATTTGGTAGATACTAAATAGATAAACCTAAAGTATATATTTATATTCCTATTTAGTAACTAGGTATGAACCTTCATTAATTTTATAATTGTGTATGAACCTTTTTTAATGGTTTAGTTGAATATTCATATTTACATTTCGTAAATACTAAACAAATAAACCTAAAATATATATTTATATAGCTATTTAGTAAATAGTTATGAACCTTAGCTATTTGTTTTTTATTTTGTATGAATCTTCGTTAATTGTGCAATTATTCTTAATAGTTGATAGATAAGGTAAGCCAATGAAATAGCTCAAGTTTCATGAAAATTTAAAAAAAAGGCTATTAAAGCCCATATTCCACGAAAACTCACCAAGAAAGTCCCATGAAAACTGGCCATGAACTTGCCTCCACGAAAATCAACTATCCTAGCCCTATGAAAACTTGTTATGAACTTTGTTTCCATGAAAACTAGTTATTCTTACCCCCGTGAAAACTTGCTAATAACCCTCTTTCCGTGAAATATGGTTATTCTTACTATGATGAAGATGTCCACTCTATTTTAGCCCATTCTAAACTCTCCATGAAAACTAAATGTTCTTTCCATGAAGACACGTCTTAAGAGCTAAATTTTTGCCGTTGGCGGGAGGGTTTTGGTATATTTTGAGAGATTTGAGACAATTTTGTGATGTGGGTAGAGATTTTTAGCGGTTGTAAACCGTTCTATATATTTAAAGCTTCTGCTATGGATATAAGAGCATTATATATAGCTTTAAGGCTTTTGAAGAGGCGGGAAACAACTAATTCAAAATTAAAGTGTGCAAATTTGGAGTTGAAATCACAGCTTAGTTGGGGTTATATTTTTCTTATGTTCATGAATTTTTACATATCTAGATTCATGTTACAGACATGAAAGAATGGATGCAACTCAATAGTGACAATTGATAATAATAATTAACGAAACCTTAATGGATAATACGTATGTGGGGTCTTGGTTAAACGGTGATGAGGCGGACTGTTATAGCACTCATCACAAGTTCAATTCCTTGCCCCGATTGGGTTGATGCATGTGGACATGTTGATGAAGATGGAGTAAAAAAAAAAGTGAAAAAAGAGAAAAATGAAAGGTACTACCAAACTTACAAAAAAAAAAAAAATTTAAGAGAACCCCGATCGGGGTGGTGGAATGAAAGGTTGACAGTGTCAGATGTAAGGCTTGTCAGAGGATAATTAAGGTCTATTAATGGTAAGAGATGTGGCTTCAATCACATACCACTTAACCACCATCCCAATTAAATCTCGTTATTACAACAACTGTCTTGACAGATTGTATCTGTCTCGGTGGCAAGGTAGAAGGGTTAAATCCTTTTCTGGTTATGGTCTTCATTCTATTCCTCTTCACACTGGAGAAAGGGGCTATAATCCGCCAAGGAAGTTTAAGATGAAGGACGGGCTGCACTTCTTGACAGGGTATGTTCTGGCTTCTCTCATCATGGCCTCTAATTTAGTTCTGGCTCTACGGCTTAAGACGATGTCTTCTGGTTTTCTGACGGGTGGTCTTAACCAAGCTGATTTATCAGGTTCTCTACTGTGTTTTTTAGGCCTGCATGTCATGATAGAAGGAATACACTTTAATTTCCAGCCTTGTTTTCATAGTCCTGATTTTAATCAGGTTGTCTATCTGGTGTTTCAAATATGTTTTCTTCCCACTACATGTAGCCTTAGGGATAATGATGGATTGTATCAGAAGTTGCATTCTCCTCATAGTAAATATGCTTATATTAAAAATGTGATTTTATGTTTGGATGGAACTGGTTGTTGGGACTTTGCTCATTTTAAGGGTTATAACACCAACTGGTTCTATTCTCACTACAACATCTTCGTTTCGTTTTTGTTACGGTTCCCTGTTGGTTTGTCTCCTTATAGTTCTAATTCTTGTCTAGGTTTTTTGTTTATCTGCACTATTGCTGCTTTAAATCATTTCTGGGTTGGTCATATACTTGTGGGGTAGTCTGGTGGGAACAATCATTTGCATGGTCAATTTCACAATAGTAAGATTGTCGATTATGTCTTCTTCTAGGGTAATAGTCATTGTCTGAGAAATCTTGTTCTGCTAAAAATTACCAAGGGTCTATTTGAAAATGAGTTTAGCCCTGCGTTTTTTAAACTCTGTAAGAACGCAGTTGTATTTCAAAGCACCACTACCATTACTAGCCTCAGCCAGTCTGCTCAACCTCATCCAGGGATCTGTTTGTTTTCAAATGGTGTTTCTGCTCTGTCTCATATTTTATGAAGGAATAAAAAAGGGAAGGTCTGGCATCAGAATTCTATGTTTTATCTACTCGCTATTCTTCCATATACAGGATTTCTCTCAATTCAAAGTAGGAACAGGGATACTCACAGTGCAATGACAGAAGGAAAGGGAAGAAAAATTCACTTAAACCAAGTTGCAGAAACAAGCAAAAGAGGAAGGAAAACCAATCAAGAAACCCTAGAAGGTACAACAAAAAACTATGAAACAGGAATTTCGATAGCTATTCAAAAAAATATTTAGGGCTACGAGAGAGATACTCATGAAGAAGAGGATGATAGTGAGGACATAATGGACTTCCTCTCAGACCCAAGTAGTACACGAGAGAGAGTCTCTCTTTTTCAAAAATCGGTTAAAACTTACTGGAAGATCAAATGTGTGCTTGGAAAATCGTTGATGAGTACACAGGAGAAACAACTAAATTCTTCCTTGTTGTTTGAGCTCCAGCAGATGAAACAAGACATGACGGAAATGACGAAGGTCCAGTTTCAAACCAATCCAAGACTGGCAAGGATTGAGCAACAACTGCAAAACTTGCAACAAGCAGAGATGCCAGGGTCAACTGCCAAGGACCCTACACTGGTCGATTCATCTGATGATTAACTCTCTTTTTTAATTTATTTTTGTATGTGTTTGGACGCTATTAGGCTTACTCTATGTTTTATATGTAGTTTTTATGGACATAGTCAAGGATTACTAGTTGTTATTAGAAGAAAGAAACAATACCAATTTTGGTTGGCATATAACTCTCTAAGGTGGCCAACAGACCTGGTTTCCTTCGAGCAAGTTGAGGCTACCAAACACTGCATCTTTTGTATAGCAACTTGCTCTTTATGTTACACCATTTTTTGGTCATCTAACCTTTCATCATTAGATGGACCCAAGTACACCATGTAAGACCAGTTTTACCCCAAGTAAAACTGCTTTCACTATGTTAATTAGGAAACCCCAAAAGGAATAATTAATTAAACCATAATTTAATTATTATTCCCAGTCATGTTTAACCCAAAAACAAAGAAATTAATGAGATAAACCCATAGTTATCTTATTATTTTCTAGAAATAATTATTTAAATAATATTCCTTGTTAAATATGACCAAATCAACCACCATTAATTAAATAAATCATTATTTATTTGATTATATCCCAACCACTTCCTTAAAAAGATAAATAAATCATTTATTTATTTATTCTTCACTAATCAAGGGATTTGACCCAAGTCAAAACACCCTTTCCCTCCAACAAATAATAATAAAATATTCCATGAGGTGGATCTAGATTTGATTAACATTATTTTAATCATGCATCAAGATCTAGAATGACCCAATATTTTGTTATAAATAGGAGGGTTTTCCCCATCATTCTTCACCTTTTGTTGCCTATTAGATCACTCTGGATCTATACACTTGGTCTCATTTCTACCATTTTGCTCCCATTGAGCTCTACCTTCTACATTGGGTTTTTCACATCTACAAGAGAGAGAAAGCTTAGATCTGAAGTGCTGAGGACTACAAAGAACCCATCCCATTGAGGAGATCTGGATACACCTTCTTGTTTCCTCCCAGGTGCCCTGTAATATAAAAATTCATTCAAAATCGTGTTCTTGTCTTGTCTGTTGGATGCATGGAGCAAACTCTTTACTTTACTGCTTAATGTCTTTCCATTTATAGATCTGTTTGTTGCAGTACTTTAACTACTAATTGCAGATCTGAAGATGTTTTGCAGCCATTATTGTTGTTAGGGCTATTAGTTATGCGTAGCTAAAGTGGTTCTTTTTCGTACACTTCTACGAAGAATTCATACTAACAAATGGCGACTCCACACGGGTTTTAAATTACGACCGCTGGCTGCCATATTCCCGGTTTTGAACTTTCTGTGCCCTAGGGCTTCTTTTCACCGCTTTAAGTTTTCCTCTTTTTATGTCATTTTTCTCACAATAAAACCCTAAAACTCTAAAATTTCTAACTTCCGTGTTTCGGCCCTATCGCGCAGTAACCGACACCGGGGCCAATTCTAGACGGTGAACTTTTCTGAAATCGCGCGAGACAACCTAACGGGGGTCGACTTTGGCCCCAAACCTCGCGACTGGACCTCCAGGTCGCACTTTTCAAATTTCCTTCGCTCGCGACTCCGCACTCAGATCGGGTCAGAAACTGCGACCTGACTTTTTTCCAGCATTTTTTCTGCACTTTTTCTGGGTTTTGCTGCAGCTTCTGCCAGGGTCTTCCAGCCTCTGTCTCAGCCCGCCTTGACCAAGATCTGATCTGTTTTTACTCATCTAAGTGGGAACCCAGCCCCTTAGGGCTTTAGTACCCTCCACTTTTTGTGGAAGAGTTTTAGTTGTTTCAGCCGTCGGTTTCAGAGCTTCAGCCCCCTCTTTTCCAGATCTGTTACCTCCCTTTCAGATCCATTGAAATCAGCCTCTTTTCCTTTCAAATCACCTCTTGTCGTTTTGTTTGGACCTCCTCTGAAGGCCTCCGCCTTGCCCCCCCGGTTTTTTGCTGATTTCCTTTTTCCAGCCACCTTGCCTCTGTCTCTTGGCTGTGATCTGCACCCCTTGTCTGCAGCTTTATCCTCCAGATCTCTGTCCCCTTTGACCCTAGATCTGTCGAGCTTCCTTTGTGTGTGTTTCCATATTTTTTCCCTTTCTTTTCAGCATAGTTGAGAGAGACCCACCTTCTTGGGTTAGATAGATGCATATGTAGCTGTTATTTCTCTGTTATTTCAGCATTTTATTCTGTTCTCTGTAGGTTTATTTTCAGCTACGCAGCACACTTTTTCTTGCTCTCAACAACGAAAAGGGTTTAAAAATTAAAATTAACGCACGCCACACACTGACCCTAAGTGAAGAAGCGCCTGGTTAACACCGCCCGGCAAAGACTCTAAAATCAATTGTCACTGCACCTTTTCTGCCCTTGACCGTAATTGATTCTGTCCCCTTCTTGCCCCTGTCGGTTTCCTTCTTCCTGTCATCATTGCGCCCCCAAGGCGCCTTTCCCGGAGACTTCTTGGCCTTCACCCTCAGTTTCCGGTTGATCGACCTGCTCCGCACCGCCGTCGTCGAGCCAGTCCACCTTCGAGTCCGCACTCCGACTCCTCCCCTGATTCCCTGTGCCCTCCTTCCCCTCCTGCTTCTCCCGCCCCTGTCTGGTCCTGGTCTAACGCTAGCTGGTTTCCTTCCGCCTAATGCCAAACTCTACTTCTAAAGGAACTGGCTACACCGCGCCCCCGTCACCCCCGTGCTGTCAGAGTATTGCAGGCCTCAGCCTTCCCGATTTCCATCAGTTGATTAATGACCCCATTCACCATAATACTACCTGGCCCACTATGCCTACCAAGTTACCCTCCGATATCCCTAAGTTCGAGGGCCTTAATGGCGAAGACCCAACCAATCATGTCCGGTCTTTCCACATGTGGTGTTCCTCCAACTCCATTACCGATGACTCCATCCGTCTTCGTTTGTTCCAACGCACACTTACCGGCGAAGCTTCTAAATGGTATGTCGAACAGGCCACTTCCTCTCATACCACGTTCGAGACTCTTGCCCAAGCCTTCTTGTCGTACTTCCAGCTCCCTCTCCGATACGACACTGGTACGGAGCTCTTGACTTCATTTAAGCAATCCTCTTCCACACGCCTTTCTGCCCATGTTCAGGAATGGCGACGAAGACGGAGCTTATGTCGAGCTCCTCCCTTTGAAGATCGGGTTTACATGGACTGGTTCCTTCGCACCCTCCCGTCTCCCATCGGCAAAGATGTCGCCTCTCACTTTCCTCAATCTGAAGAAGCCGCCCTCCAAATAGCTTTAAAATATGACCTGATCTACGCTCAATCTGGTTATGTTTATACCGTTCTGCCTGACATCCCCAGGCCCGGTGGCGCTAACGCCCCGGGGGCATCTCATTCCGCCGACGGTATTGTTGGATCTCTTTCCCACCCATCTGCTCACTCTCCTATGGGCCATGGTCTCCCTCAGGGAGGGGCCAGCACCTCTAGCACTCTTCCCCCTCCCGGCAACATGTATCCAGGATACGGCATGCCTCCTCCTTTTGCCCAACCTCCTGCTTACCTCAATGTCGCCCAACCCAACCCTTATTTTTATCCACAGCCTGGTGCGCCAGCTCCTCCAGCATATGCGCTTCCGCCTCCCTTGCCTCCTCACAACCCGCAACCGCACTTACAACCCCCTCCAGGGCAAGTATTTGCACAGCAGGGTGCGATTAATCCCCCTTCTTCTCAAAGAAGGCGGAGAGGGGCAACTGTAACCTTATCCGCTTCCTGTGAATCGAGACCCACTGGTGTGGACCCTAACACTAGCAACCAGCCTCAGGGCATTCCGCCCAGGCCGGACAGGCCGCTTCGCACAAACAAGCCCTGTTCGTGTTGCGGTGTTTACGGTCACTACACTCATGATTGTCCTCTCTTACCCCAGATGCGACAGATGTGGGAGTCTCAAGCCACATTGTGCGGACAACACGCCTCCCCTCATGCTCCTCCTAATGTGGCCACTACTCACCACTGTTCATCGATCCTTTCCCCCTCACCTGTGGATTCCCGGTGACTACCCAACCCCCGACACCATGTAGCCACCTCTATCCATTTCTCGTTCCTCTAATTTGCGATCCTGCGATGCGCCCGACTGGCCGATCCTGCTGACAACCAAATGATTGTTTTTAACACCACCCAATCAGACCATCCCCCTCTTCCTCCTTCCGTTGCTTTCCAAATCCCTGTCAAAATCCGAAATGCCACTGTATCCCGGTGTATAATCGATGAGGGGGCATCCACCTGTGTGATGTCCGCTTCGGTTTGGAAGCAACTCGGATCCCCTGAGCTGGCCCCTTCCACGATCACCCTTCGAGCGTGGGACGGTCATGCCTCCCAGCCTATTGGCCTGTTTCACAACTGTCCCATCACCCTCGCCGGTAAGACGGTTTGCGTTGACCTCGAAGTCATTGACGCCTCGCTAGACTACAACATTCTATTGGGGCGAAGCTACACCTATGCCATGTCTGCTGTCCCATCCGCGGTTTTCCGCAAGATGTCTTTTCCTCATAATGGGAAGATAGTCACCATCGACCAGCTATCTTATCATGAGCCGCCGTCCCCGACCTCCTCTGAGACGACCATCTCTTCCGTAGCCCACAAGCAAACCGTCGATTCTTTGACCCGTGTCTCCCCCGGCGTCTACAAAGATTCCACCTTGCTTGGTACCTTCCCTCATTTTCCCCCTCCTCCGGTCACTGATACCAGCTTGTCGAATGTTTGCATGATGCAATCGTCCCAGGCTGCCCATAAACGGCCTGCCTCGGCTAGTCAGCCACCTCCTCCCCGCCCTCCGCAACCCGCTCCTAGCCATTCATCTCAGCCAGCCGGACCTCCTCCTTCTGGCCCTGCCCCTACAGCCGGTATCCCTGAACCCCTTTATCCTCCCGGATCAGTTCCTCCTGGTCTTAACCATCTTGGAGCCGTCCCTCCTAGTCATTTCCCCGCTGGGCAGATCCCTTTCTTAGCTCCCCCTCCCGGAGTATATTCTGTCTCCGTCATGGCCACCCTCTCCCTCCCTAACTTGACCTTGGGCATTCCGGTTTGGTACCTTGATCCCCCAGCCACCACCCCCCCTGGTCACCCCAAACCTTACATGGCTTTGACGTCGGTCCAACCGGTCCCCCTCGCTTCCTCCGTAGCCACTGTGCCCCCAGCACCTCCACAGGACCCTTCTCCTGTTGCGACGGCTCCTAGGAAGAAAGGCAAAGTTCGTAAGGGGGCAACCCATCAGGATCAGGCCGCCCCGACACCTCTCCCCCACCCTCGACCACCAAAACCCGCCATTCAATGCGCTTTGTGTGATATCGTCGATCATACCACTCACCTGTGTCTTGAATTGCCCCACCTCAAGCTTCTGGTCAACGAGACATTCCCCGACTCTGATATCCCAGAAGTCTATGTCACTATCCCTGACTCCCTCCCAAAACTCAAACACTTGCGCACAAACCACCCTTGTGCCTTGTGCGATTTTCACGGCCATTACACCCACCTCTGTCCCCGCCTTGACAAGTATCGTTCCTCCTTGGACATGTACCGCCAATTCAAGGCCGCTTCAATCGGACCAGAGGACATTCCTACCCCTATTCACATTCCGTCTCTTACTATTATGCCAACGGAGCCCTCACACACCATTTTGTACATGTCATCCTCGAGAAATAATTCACCGGCCTCTCAACCTACCGATCCCCCCAGCTCCTCAGCCAACCTTGGATCTGTTGATATCGCCCATCCGAGCCCTTCTCCTCATGATGACCCGTCCCCCACCACTACTTCCTTGGGTGTCCCACCTTCCTCCAGTCTTCCCATCTTCCAATCTGATGAAGACATCATGGAAGCCATGACCAACCCCGACTTTCCCTGGGATGATATGCACCATCGCGCATATTTCCTCCCACAGCAGTCCCATGACCAATACGCTGTGGAAACCAAAGACTTCATCCCCCATGCAGTAGATTGGTTTAAAAACCCCATTCCTGCACCTGATGCTTTCGAAGAAGGAAACATGGCCAATATCTCGTCTACCATCAAAGTTAACATTTCCGTCACACCAGGAATCGAAGAATACATCACATTGGGTGCCCAATGCACCCCGGAAGAAATTGAAACTTACACCAAGCTTTTCAAAGAATTCCGCGATGTCTTCGCCTGGTCCTATTCTGAAATGCCCGGACTCGATCCTGCCATTGTCGAGCATCATATCGACACCTGGCCTGATGCCAAACCCGTCCGACAAAAGATGAGACCCATTCATCCTTCCCGACGTGACGCTATCAAAGCCGAAATCGACAAGCTCAAGCAGGCTGGTTTCATTTACCCCATTGAATACACCACCTGGGTTTCTAACCCCGTTCCTGTTCTCAAGAAACAAGGCACCATTCGTGTCTGCACGGACTTTCGCGACTTGAACAAAGCTTGTCCCAAAGACAACTTCCCCACACCGTTCATCGATCAAATCATTGACGAGTGTGCGGGGCATGAGGTCCTATCCTTCATGGATGGTTTCTCCGGATACAACCAAATTGCTATCCGTCCTGCTGATCAACTAAAAACCGCGTTCATTAGTCCGTGGGGAACTTTTGCTTACCGGGTCATGCCTTTCGGCCTCAAAAACGCCGGCGCCACCTTTCAACGGGCCATGTCTTATTGCTTCCACGACTTAGCTCATATTATCCTTGCCTATTTAGATGACCTCACGGCGCGTTCTAAGCATCGGGCGCAACACATACATGATCTGCGCACCATTTTTCTCCGATGTCACAAGTATAATATCCGGCTTAACCCGTTGAAATGCGTTTTTTGCGTTCCTGCCGGCCGTCTCCTAGGCTTCATCGTGTCTAAGGATGGTATCACTCTTGACCCTTTGAAAGTTCAAGCCATTCTTGAACTCCCCATCCCGCGTACCCTCCGCCAGCTCCAAAGCCTCCAAGGCAAAGCTAATTTTCTCCGTCGGTTCATCCCTGACTATGCCACCACCGCACACGGGTTCCTTAGACTCCTACGCTCTCACATCCCATTTGTTTGGGATACCCATGCTCACGAGTCTTTCGATGCCCTCAAGCAGGTTCTCACATCTGCTCCCTTAATTCGCCCTCCCGACTTTAATCGGGACTTCATCCTATATATCTCCGCTTCCACCTATTCGGTCGCTGGAGTCCTTATCCAAGAGGATGACCATGGCGTTGAGCATGTGATCTACTATGTCAGTAAGAACCTTGTGGGACCCCCTATCTCATACTCCTATGACGAGAAATTAGCGCTGGCTGTCGTGTTCTCAGTCCAAAAACTTCGTCATTATATCCTCCTGCGCTCCACCAAGGTTGTGACAAATTCCAACCCTATGGCCTTCCTATTGAGTCGTCGTTTACTTACTGGGAAGTACGCCCGTTGGGTCGTTATTCTTCAGGAATTCGATCTTGAATTTGTCACCCCAAAAAGTAAGAAAGGCTTAGCCCTCGCTGAGCTCATTTCTGAATTACCTACCGGATCGCAAGACCCTCCCGTTAATGACGATTTCCCTGATAAACACCTGTTTACCATTTCTTCCGCTGACCCATGGTACGGCGATATTCTTACTTATTTGTGGCTCGTCGCCGTATCCGACACCAATCCCCCCGATACCTTCTTATCGGTGACGACCTTTATCGTCGTGGGGTTGATACGGTCCTTCGTCGTTGCCTCACACATGCTGAAGCTGAACAGGTCCTTAATGCCTGCCATAGCGGCGCTTGCGGTGGCCACCTCTCCGGTCTCGCTACTGCCCAAAAAATAATGCGCGCCGGGTATTTTTGGCCTTCCCTCTTCAGTGATTGCATTGAGGCAGTCAAACACTGTCCCAACTGCCAACATTTCGCCCCAAAGGCGAGAGCTCCACCAACTCCCCTCCATCCGGTCGTTTCCACTGGTCCCTTTTGTAAATGGGCCATCGACTTTATGGAGTGTCGCCCGCCATCCTCCAGTAGCCACAAGTATATCATCGTGGCGGTCGACTATTTCACCAAATGGGCCGAGGCCATGCCAACGTTCAACAACACGGCAGCTACCGCGGCCCTCTTTTTCTTTAACCATGTTATAGCTCGCTTCGGGGTTCCCAAGCAACTGGTCTCTGATCATGGCATACATTTTGAAGATGAGATATGGCGTGAGCTATCCTCACTGTTGGGTTTTGAGCACCAATATTCCTCCTCCTATTACCCCCAAGGTAATGGCCAAGTTGAAGCAGTCAAAAAAATCCTCAAGACTATGCTTCAACGAACAGTGAATAAGCACAAAACAAACTGGCATCTCATGCTCTTTCCTGCCTTATGGGCCTATCGAACCTCTGTCAAAACCGCCACCGGGTTCACCCCTTTCCACCTCGTCTTTGGAGAGGAGGCAGTTTTACCGATCGAGTGTGAAATTCCTTCTCTACAACTAGCCGTTGAACTTCTCCCTGACACCGAACCGCTAGAACAACGACTTATTATGCTTGAGCGTGCCTCCGAAGACCGCCGTATTGCCTTACAAACCATGGAAGCGGCCAAAAAACGCACCAAAGCTCAGTATGACCGAAAAGTCCAGCCTCGCACCTTTCACGAAGGCGACCTTGTTCTAGTCTATGACCAGGCCCATGATGTCCTGGGTCATGGGAAGTTTGACTCATTATGGCTAGGCCCTTACATCATTAGTAAGGATCTTGGCAAAGGGGCATACCTCTTAGAGGATTTTGAAGGTCATCCCCTTCCTAACCCTCGCAATGCACTCTATCTCAAGAAATATTACCCTTAGCATTTTCCCTCGAAATGCATGTTTTATTTTCTTTTAGATAGCCAGCATCTGTTGTTTCATTTTTTCCTATTGCACCAGGACCCATTTCGTCCTCGCAAAGTTACCTCACCTTCATTTAAAATCGAATTTCCTCACCTACAACTCTTGTACTGGGGGCACCATACTGCCCCCCCTACTCGTCCATGTTCGTGTCGATTTTCGTCATGAGTGCCCACCTTGTACTCATGCTTCCTTGGTCCCCCATTGGGGCCTTTGCTGTGTGGCAGCACTATCATGCCGCCCTTGTTTAGAGCATCCGAGTTGAGTCATCATTGCATTCATGGCGTCTATCCCGCGGCCTTTTACACCCTACTATAGCCCTCCATTCCTTTTTGCTTGGTTCCTCTCTTGTGTCGCATATCATGACCTTCAGCCCCACTGTCCCCTATCCCTTTCGATATCGTGTCAGTCGCTGCCATGTCATTCATGCCCTTTATGCTCTAACAAGGGAAGTCATCCATTCGCCACTCCATCCTTCCCATTTCCACCATCATCATTAGTGTCAGTCTGTCCGTCGCTCTATTGTTCTTCTCTCGTGCCTTAGTTGAGGATCTCTCATTGTCTCACCTACGGCGGACCTCCTTCTGTCGACATCAGTACATTTATTCCAGAAGCAAGGTCTAGAGGGCGGTGTACCTTGGTTCCAGCTTCCACTTTTGTTCGGTGCCTCGGATCAGGCAAGGGGATCTCTCACTTCCCTTTGACTTGATTGCTTCTCCAGCTCCTTTCAGCATGATCGAGATTCGTATACTGGACAGTCCAGTGACCCAGCAGCAGCTCTTGATGATTCCCGGGCGTGTGTGAGATGTCTCCGCCCTCATGAGGGGGTGGCCCTGCAGGTAGCCCCCCACATGCCCGGATGACCTCTTCATTTGCAGCCTTTGATGCCGCTCCAGATTTTGATGATGTTGGCCTTAGCCACTTGCAGCACCTCTCTGATTTCCATGTATCAGTCAGACTTTGTGAGCCCTTCCCCATTTACAGGGGGCATTTGGGTTGTATTTATCTCATGTACTCAGATGTTATTGTACTAGTCCTGGCTGTTATCCCAGGCACAACATGTATATGAGACTCTTCATTGTATTTTTATCTAGCCCTTGATTATGCCAGCTGTACTCTATGGTTCGGTCCCTTGTTCACTGGACACACTATTCTTTTGTACTTTGTCACGGCGGGCATAGGTATGCCTCCCCCGCCGCCTTCAGCACGGTACCCTCTCATAACAGAGACTTGTTGCACCTGCGAGTCTCGTCTCCTCAGGGTCTAGTCCTTCAGCACACTATCTACCTCATATTTCTCTCTCTGACATACCCTTTTGTTGTCTAGTGATTGTCTTCTTACAACGTACTTTGGTCATACGATTTGCTCCTGACACTCGCACGCTGGGGGGCAATCTGTTACACCATTTTTTGGTCATCTAACTTTTCATCATTAGATGGACCCAAGTACACCATGTAAGACCAGTTTTACCCCAAGTAAAACTGCTTTCACTATGATTAATTAGGAAACCCCAAAAGAAATAATTAATTAAACCATAATTTAATTATTATTCCCAGTCATGTTTAACCCAAAAACAAAGAAATTAATGAGATAAACCCATAGTTATCTTATTATTTTCTAGGAATAATTATTTAAATAATATTTCTTGTTAAATATGACCAAATCAACCACCATTAATTAAATAAATCATTATTTATTTGATTATATCCCAACCACTTCCTTAAAAAGATAAATAAATCATTTATTTATTTATTCTTCACTAATCAAGGGATTTGACTCAAGTCAAACACCCTTTCCCTCCAACAAATAATAATAAAATATTCCATAGAGGTGGATCTAGATTTGATTAACATTATTTTAATCATGCACCAAGATCTAGAATGACCCAATATTTTGTTATAAATAGGAGGGTTTTCCTCATCATTCTTCACCTTTTGTTGCCTATTAGATCACTCTGGATCTATACACTTGGTCTCATTTTCTACCATTTTGCTCCCATTGAGCTCTATCTTCTACATTGGGTTTTCTACATCTACAAGAGAGAGAAAGCTTAGATCTGAAGTGCTGAGGACTACAAAGAACCCATCTCATTGAGGAGATCTGGATACACCTTCTTGTTTCCTCCCAGGTGCCCTGTAATATAAAAATTCATTCAAAAATCGTGTTCTTGTCTTGTCTGTTGGATGCATGGAGCAAACTCTTTACTTTTCTGCTTAATGTCTTTCCATTTATAGATCTGTTGTTGCAGCACTTTAACTACTAATTGCAGATCTGAAGATGTTTTGCAGCCTCTATTGTTGTTAGGGCTATTAGTTATGCGTAGCTAAAGTGGTTCTTTTTCGTACACTTCGACGAAGAATTCATACTAACACTTTAGAAAATAGAAAATAGACAGGTCCTACTAAATTTACAAAAAAAAAAAATACGTATGTAAGGAGGAGGGAAATTGTGAAGCCGCCATTGAAATGACCATCTCTTTAATCATTCGAACTCCAGTGTCACACTTTTCTATGTACCATGCGAGAGTTTGGATAAACTTATTGTATGGACATGGATAATAGCCAAAATGGCTAGATAGGTACAAACAAGGAATTTTTAATGAATATTCATTGACAAAAAATTTGGTTAGCTAGTACCCATTTCTTTACATGGAGGTGCTTGAATTTCCATGTGTATTAAGGTTAATAACATAGCTAAGCACTATTATCATATTGGTAGAGCTGGGGCATGTCATGAATGGAAATTTTGTGAAGCATTTCTTGATGTGAAATCACTATTTCAATCCCTTGCCTCTATCAAAATGAGATATTAAACATGATAAAAATGCAGTCCTACAAAAAAAAAAAGATTATGAATAATTAATTTAAAATTTTAAAATTCCTATTTCAAAATAAACACAAAAATTGTAAGAAGGGACATAGTTGCACAATTACTCTTCATCATTGCATTACATAGAGAGGGGATTCCTCGAACAACTTATGAATTTACTTTAAGTGAATGTTCACAAGATAAATGCTAAAGTATTACACTTTCCGGATAATATTTATAAATAGTTGTATACCAATTTTAGGAAAAAAATAAAATAAAATGAGGAGTTAGGAAATGTGACATCCTAAGTGCCAAGATAGATACAATTTCTAGAAATGCAAATCTTCTAGGAGATTTGATGGCTTTCTCTCTGCATTGTTAAGATAAAACTACAGTGGTAAATGTCTAATAAGTGTTAAACAATTGGTTTGTGAGAGATTCAATTTTTACCAAGTTTGAGATTTAAATCTCATGAAAGTGTTTCAAGATATAAAAAACCTAATGTGGGGAGTTAAATTATTCCAAAGTGATAGAATTTCAATAATGGATAGATTTTTCTTCCATAATTTAGTCTTAACATAGTTATGGAAAAAAATAAAAATATTAAAAATAAGACATGATACATCATACTTGTATTAATCTTCTAAATACTTCTTTTTAATTTAATTTAATTTAATTTGTATACATGTGAAACACTCATATATTATACTTGTGATTTCAGATTCATATATTATACTCGTAGTGATTTTTTTTTCTCAATCACATTGGTGGGCAAACTTAAAAAATCAGATTTAGATGAAATTCATGTTATGACAATATAAATAAAATATTATTTAAAATAAAGTAGTTGAAAAATTAACTTCACAAATAAGTATAACTAGTATAAGTATATAGATTATAAGTATAAACTAGTATAAGTATATAGATTAAATAAATTGCAAAAACTAGTACAAGTATATAGATTATACAGCGCTGCCTCCAACTCCAAAACGCCTGCCAACACTGGACAGCATTGGTTCACAACTCGGTCTCCAATGCCTACGTGCACCAAACCCCCAACAAATCAACACATGCTCCAAGTTTTCAGTGCATCTAAAGGACATGCTCCGCCACTTGCAGGGCTACTTCCTCCGCCCGATCCGCCACTACCTCCGCCGCCTGGGACGCTAGGAGTTCCTCCGCCGCTTGGGACGCTAGGAGTTCTTCCAGCTGGAGGGACTTCCGCTTCCGCCGCTTAGGACGCTAGGAGTTCTTCCAGGGCTACTTCCGCCTCCTGAGACCCCAGGAGTTCTTCCAGGTGGAGGACAGTCATGGCTACCGCATCCCATGACATGGTGGTTGCTGCACCAATCATGACAAAAGCAATGCCACACCCTTTGCCATCTTATCTTCAATCAACTACGATGCTCTTCCTTTCTCTAATTTGAAATGAATATGAAATTCAAACGATGAGAAGAGAAAGCAAAAGGAGGGAGTTGCATATTTCAGCTCGCAGAGAATGGATTTTATAGCAATTGTGTGCACCATATTTTCTTAATTCAATATTTACGTTATTATAATAAAGGCCACCGAGGATATGTGATTTGCAATAATGATAGGTTTAATAATGCAAAACTACTGACTAATTCCATGTGAACATAAAATTGATCCGTGACCAACAACTTGGAACTGAGTGAGTGACGGAGGAGGAAACTTGGGCGTTTCTATTCTACACACTCCAATTCCCATTGTTCTTGCAACTTCCGATTATGTTCGAAAACGATCTTCCCATCTTCATGAATGTCCTCTGAACTCACAAAACGAAGAACATAAGAATCTTTCACGTGAAATCTACAGGGTGGAAATCGAATATGATTCCATATCCACATCAGGAATCAAATTTTATTGAATTAAAAACTTCATAGTCTCATGCAATGCAGTACAAAAGTTTTCTAGACAATTCCATAAATAAATATAATAAAATAAACATGCTTTTTTCAGTTTTGCTGCCATAAAAATGACGAGGTAATTATATTCATGGATGAATTCGATTCGATGAAAGATATAGCAAAATGATTATGGGCTACACTTGTATACACACAACTATATAAATAAGTCATGTTTCATAAACTTTAATGATATTAAACTTGGTTTTTTTAATTAATATTAAAATTGGATTTTTTTAAAACTTTTATAACTATAAAAAATAAGAAAATTGGACTTTTCTAAAACTTTTTATAACTAGAAAATATAAATGTAATTTAAAGTAAAACAATTTAAGTTCAGTATGGATGTAATTTAGATAATTATAAAACATTATACCACTAAAAAAGTAATTATAGCATTGCAAACTTATTTTAGCAGATTGTTTTGGTATTTAACATTTATAGATATTTTAAAAAATTCTACACATAAGAAAACGAAGAAATGATAATAATAATGTGGACGTTAAATATAACATAACTAACTTTAAAATATAATAATAGGTTTATGTATATATTATTATTTGAATTGGATTTTTCAATCGATCAATAGATAAAGTCACTCTCCATATGCTGAAAAAGCAACTTACAACTCACATAATGAGGAGTTTCTTATAAAAAGAAAAACTTGAAGAGGCTATTAAGAACGAGAATGACCTAGTTCTTCTTCTAGAAGAAAAACAAGGAGCATGTGAGAAATTGGAAGAAGAGAATGTTAAACACTTAGGAGAGGAGTTGCTCAAGGTGAGAAAGGAAACAATCTTAAGAACATGCAGGGACCTGAATCCTCTAGAGGATTGGTAAATTTTGAAGATGAAGAAAATTCAAAGACAGGGGGCTTAGACCAAGAAGAGGAAATCATATTTTGAACACGAGAAAGAGCACCCTGAAGTCAAATATTGGGAGACCAAATATATGGTGTTCAAACCCGAAGGAAACTCATGGGCAGTCCAATCTGCGCAAATATGGCTTTGCTATCACATATTGAACCCACAAATATCAATTAAGGTTGTGAGGACAAATTATGTGGGAAAGCAATGAATGAGTAACTTAACCAAATTGAAAAGAATCATACTTGGGAGTTGGTTCCAATACCTAGAGAGAAAATTTTCATTGGTACCAAATAGTCTTTCAAAAATAAGATGAATGAACAAGGTCAAGTAATAAAGAATAAGGCACGTTTACTCTGCAAAGGATATGCCTAGATAAATGGAATAGAGTTTGGGGAGGCCTTTTCACCAGTGGCTAGATTAGAAGCAATCATAATTTTTTGATCCTTTTACGAGTCATAATAACACCAACGTATATCATATGGATGGAAAGTCTACATTTGTCAATGGAGATAGGGAGGAAGAAGTTTACATTGAGCATCCAGAAGGTTTTATGCTCACCATAGAGGAAGGCTTTGTGTGAAATCTGAAAAAGGTTCTATATGGACTCAAACAAGCTCCCAAAGCTTCGTACGAGAGGTTGGATAAATAACTTCAGTAGCAAGGTTTTAAAAAGGGCACTTTGGATAAGAATTTGTACATAAAGGTTGAAGGTGACCATATATTGATTGTAGTGGTGTATCTGAATGAAATACTATTTGACAACGATGTGGAACAACTGGGGCATCAATTTATAGAATGTATGCAAGCATAGTTTGCAATGTCCATATATTGGATATTTTTCGTTCTTCCTAGGATTTCAAATATCTCAATCCAAAAAAGGAGTGTTTATCTCCCATACAAATACCTCTGAGAAACTCCAAAAAAAATTGGGATAGAAAATTTCAAACTAGTAAGCACACCCATGGTTACAGGTTGCAAATTGTCTAAAGAATATGAGACACCTCTCATAAATCAGACAAAATACAAATCCATGATAGGAAGTTTGTTTTAGCTTACAACGTCAAGGCGAGATATCATGCAACTTGTAGGACTTGTGGCTAAATTTTAGTCTTTCCCTCATAAAATTAATGTTGTTGTTGTCAAGAGGATCTTTAAATATCTTTGAGGGACAACAAAATATGGCCTATGGTATGCTAAAAGAAAAGAATTTAAGTTGGAAGCCTACATTGATGTTGATTGGGCTATCAATATTGATGACAAAAAAATCACTTTGGGTGCAAATTTCTTCTTGGGGAGATGCTTAGTGTCATGGGCCAGTAAGAAACAAGCCTCCATCTATTTATCAAATGCTAAAGCTAAATATATTGTGGCTACCACCTACTACACACAAATTTTATAGATGAAGCCGACTTTGAAGGTAGAGTTTATTCATCCTATTCCAATCCTGTGTGATAATACACGTGCCAGGTTGAAAATGCAACAAGATGATGGAGCTTAGTGAAATGAAGTCGCCTTCACTAAGTGGGCCCGCAGTCTATTTTTGGCGCAAAGTATATTTTTAGACATATGGATCATGGTCTATGAGTTGCAGGATGCTATTTATGGATGATTGGTCGATTTGGAAAAAATAGATGGACCTCTATTTTTAGACATTGGGCGGAATCTATTTTTAGACTGTCGGGCTAAAAATAGAACAGTCAAATATTATTAACCCTTAATAATATTTAGACTATAAACATTATCTTTTCCTCTTGGAGCACTTCACTTTGATGCTTGGATGTGGCACATGCAGCTGACAGAAGGAAATATGCTTTTCCTATGGGTTAGTTGAGCTATTGCATGGTTGACTTCAGTTAGAACTCATGTGGCAGAGTTTGGTGGAGTTGATGAGACAGTTGGTGGAGTTGTGTTCGGTTTAACTTAGTTGAACTAGTTGTATTTAGTCTAAATGACAAATACACTAGTGATGAGTGGTGTGAATTAATTATTAATTAATTCACTAATTATTAACTCATAAATCAACTAAAGAATACATCAGTTAACTACAATGCATGGACAGTTCAGTGGAGACCAGTGTTAGAGGCGGGTGAAAGGGTGAGTGTCACTATCAGTTGTGACTACACTTGTGCATGAGATTTGCACACACATGGATTGAGATTGCCAATGAGGATTGCGTAGTACAAGCCAGGTGGATACAAACTTGGATCCAACCATTACTCATCTTGGATTGCGCAGTAGAGGCAGGCAGACTTGTGGAGGAGATTTGAACCTATGACTTGTTCATCTTCCGTGCTAGTTTTGTGTGTAGCATTGAGATAATGCTGAGAGCTGTGAGAGATTTGTGCTATGTATTGTTACATGTTCTCTATCATTATAATATACAGGTAGTTGGGGGTTTTCAGCTATAGCTTTCCCCATTACATACTGTGTTGATATGTGTGCTTGATTATGTTTTAATGTGCGCATGCAACTGCTTCTATTTCCGCATATTGATGATCAATTGTAGAAGATGTTATGTATTATGCATGAAGCTTTAATATTGTGTAATCAGGATAATCTCGGTGAATAATTCAGCTATTATTCAAATTTATACATGGTATCAGAGCGAGAATTGATCATCGGATCTATTACAGTGATTACAATTTATTTCGGTAGACAGAGTCTGTGAGCGGGCCAGGTAGCCTCTGGATCCATCCTTTCTCTGAAAGGTGATATATCTAGTAAATGCCCCTACAGTCGATCTCTGTGCTAGAAATACTTTGTTCTCACAGATCGGAATCGGTTGAGTTTTGAGCTGGTGGAATTTGAATTTGCAGCAGAATTTGGAATTCGAATTTGCAGCAGTTTTCTTGGTGCCAGAGTTGAAATGTCTTTCAACGGATTGCGACTGGAGTATGCCCTTGAAGGCAGTTCGAATTATGTTGCATGGAAGGATAGAATGGAGGCAGTATTAGATGATAACAGGCTGAAGGAGTTCATAGATGCTGAGATCCCAAAGCCTATTGATGCTGCTCAAGTTGAAGCTTGGCAACAGAAGATGGCGAAATGTCGAAGGATTCTATTGGAGGGCGTGAGGGATCACATTGTATCCAGCCTGCATGGAAAAGCTTCTCCATACTTGATGTGGAAAGCATTGACAGATCTATTCCAAAGCAAGAGCGACCAGAGGAAGTTGGTGCTCAAGGATAAACTCAGAAAATTTAAGATGGAGAAAGGCGATAGTATCGCCAAGTACATCACGAAGTTTACTCAATGCAGAGATGAGCTAGGAAGTGTGGGGGTGACTATCGATGATGAGGACTTGGTGGACCTGGCTCTCCTTGGTCTTCCGAAGAGTTGGCATTCCTATCAGGACTCTGTCAATGGTCAGGAGAAGTTGTCGAGATGGGAGCGACTTTGGTCAGATCTCACGCAAGAGGAGATAAGGCGGACTACCAGGGACGGAACTTCATCAAAGGTATTTGATGAAGAAAATTGTGCTTTGGCTGCCAAAGAAAAGAAGGGGAAGAGAAAGAAAACTTCTCAGTCTGGTGCAAAAGGCAAGAAGCAAGACATGTCCAAGGTGAAGTGTTTTCATTGTCACCAACACGGACATTATGCCACAAATTGTTTGCAAAAGAAGAAAAATAAGAAGGCTGCTGGATCTGCAGTGGGAGAGGCATTGGCCTCCCAGTTCGAGCTGGATTTTTCACTGACCGCATGCTTGCTCTCAAGTGTGATGGGATCAGTATGGTTCTTGGACAGTGGTGCGTCATTTCACATGACAGGAGATCGGGATTTGTTTTCAGATCTGGAAGAGAAAGATCTTGGAGTGCACATCGAGATGGGCGATGATGGTAGATACAGTGCGACCGGTATCAGTACCATTTCCTTTGAGAGGGAGTCTGGTAAACCCTTCGTATTGAAGGAAGTATTGCATGTTCCAGGATTGATGAAGAATCTGATCTCTGTGGCAATGTTGGAAGACAAGGGGTATGATGTGGTCTTCAGCGAGGGAAAGGCTTTCCTGCGCAGTAAGACAACTGGAGAAACCCGGAAGATAGTGTTTCGAGTCAAGAACCTTTATCAGTTGCAAGTAGATGGTTGCGCAGCAATGGCATGCAAGGCGGAAGGAGTGGTGAGCCGGGATGATGTCGAGCTGTGGCACCGGAGATTGGGCCACCTTCACCATGGAGCTTTGAAGATACTGCAGCAGATTTCTACTGGGCACTCTTGCACAGTCAGATCAGTGCAAGGGGTGTACCTTAGGAAAATTTGTGAAAGCCATCTTTCACGAGAAGGATAGTCGCGCCACGACGATCCTTGAGAGAATCCACACAGACGTGTATGGACCTTTCTCAGTAGCTTCGATAGAAAAGCACAAGTACTATGCGATATTTGTTGATGATTTCTCTCAGAAGTGCTGGATCTTATTCATGCAAAAGAAGAGAGAGACATACTCAAATTTCTGTGAGTTCAAGGCACTGGTTGAGAAGGAATCGGGGAAGCAGGTGAAGGCTCTTAGGAGTGACAATGGTGGTGAATTCATCTCGGTTGAATTCAAGGACTTTTACAGCACAGAAGGAATTCGGAGAGAGCTCATAACCCCCCATAACCCACAGCAGAACGGGGTTGCTGAGTGGAAGAACAGAACGATCGTGGGTGCTGCATGGGCGATGTTGCATGATCAAGGCCTACCCATTCACTTGTGGGCGGATGCATGCAATAATGCATTGTATGTGCAGAACCATTTTCCTCACAAGATACTTGGCATGAGTACACCAGAGAAGGCGTTTTCTGGCAAGAGGCCTGACATTTTCCATTTGAGGATTTTTGGCTCACTTGTCTACATGCATGTGACGAAGGATGCCAGGAAGAAGCTGGATCCGACCGCAGAGGTTGGGATATTTTTGGGGTACACTGATACGCCCCACAACTATCGTGTGTATTTTCCAGACAGTCGCAAGACTGTTGTGTGAAGGGATATCAAATTTCAGGAGGAGAAAGCCATGAAGTGTTCGCTTGAGAGGGAGCCACACTTGCATGCAGATGAGGAGCTATTAGTTCCTAAGTATGAGCTTCCGGATGTGGATCAGCCACAAGAGGAATTTCATGGAGTGGAAGAGACCACACATGCAGCACCAACCATCAGAGGGCGCAAGCGCACTACAGAAGCTGAGCAACTGGCTCAAGATGCAGAGAAGGTTGTAGGACCACCTACAGCACAGTGCAGACAAAGACAGTCACCGGACCGATACACTGGATACATGGCTCTTGTGAGCAAATGTGTCGTGACAGAGCCATCCTCTTTCGAGGATGTTGTGGAGGACCCCGCATGGGTAGATTCCATGGTGGAAGAGTATGATTCTATTGTCAAAAACAGTGCATGGGAGATTGTCCCGTGAACGGAGGGGAAATCAGTGGTGGGTTCACGATGGATCTACAAAGTGAAGCAGGCGGCTGACGGGAGTGTGGAGAAGTACAAGGCAAGATTTGTTGCCTGTGGCTTCTCACAGATCGAGGGGATCGATTATGAGGAGACCTTTGCACCTGTTGCAAGGTACTCTTCCATACAGACAATCCTAGCTCTCTCAGCGCAGACGGGGTGGCACATCGATCAGATGGATGTGAAGACTGCGTTCCTCAACGGATCCATTGAGGAGGAGGTGTACATAGAGCAGCCCGAAGGTTTCAAGATATTCAGCAGTGATTCGCATGTGTGTAGACTAAAGAGAGCACTGTACGAGTTGAAGCAAGCACCTTGTGCTTGGTACACACGGATAGATAGTTATTTCACAGGACTTGGATTCTCCAAGAGTGAGGCAGATCCTAACCTGTACCAGATTGTGGTGGAGGGGAAGTTGCTAATCATTGTACTGTATGTAGATGATCTGATTTTGACAGGTGATGAGCTGTTGATACTTTCATGCAAGGAGGATCTTGCTAGAGATTTCGAGATGAAGGACTTGGGCCTCCTTCATTATTTCCTGGGATTGGAAATCTGGCAACGCAGTGGTGGACTGTTTGTTTCTCAGGGTAAGTATGCCCGGGAGATACTGGAGAAATTCAACATGCATGACTACAAGCATGTTGATACTCCTCTTCCTGGAGGTTGAAGGAAGGAGGATGCTACTTCAGCGGAGGTAGTGGATGCCACTGTCTTTTGACAGTTGGTGGGGTCGCTTATGTATCTGGTTAATACACGACCCGATATATGCTATGCTGTTAACGAGCTTTCACAAGCTATGGTTAAGCCTACCAAGCTCTTCTGGAAGGCAGGCAAGCATGTATTGCATTATCTTAGAGGCACATTGGGATATGGCTTGTGGTACAGACAGGAGGATGAGGTGAAGCTTTGTGGCTTCACGGATGCAGATTAGGCAGGGAGCCCAACGGACAGAAAGAGCACATCTGGAGGGATATTCAGTATCGGGTCGACAACAGTTTCTTGGTACAGCAGGAAGCAGAGATATATGGCACTCAGTTCAGCAGAGGCTGAGTATATGGCAGCAAGCTTGGCTGCATGCGAGGCCATATGGATGAGGAAGATCCTGGTTGGATTCTTCGGGTCACACTTGGAGCCTACTGTGATTTATTGTGATAAAAAAAGTTGCATTAAACTCTCGGATAATCCAGTATTTCATGATAGATCCAAACACATCGACATCAGGTACCATCATATCAGAGATTGTGTGCAGCAGAGAATCATGTTACTTTCATATATTCCCATGGAAGATCAGGATGCTGATATCTTGACAAAGGCGCTCACCAGGAGAAAATTCGAGTACCACAGAGGCAGGATAGGGGTTGCAGATAATCCATATATTGTTGAGAGGGAGTGTTGAAAATGCAACAAGATGATGGAGCTTAGTGAAATGAAGTCGCCTTCACTAAGTGGGCCCGCGGGCTATTTTAGGCGAAAAGTCTATTTTTAGACATATGGATCATGGTCTATGAGTTACAGGATGTTATTTATGGATGATTGGTCAAGTTGGTAAAAATAGATGGACCTCTATTTTTAGACATTGGGCGGAATCTATTTTTAGACTGCCGGGCTAAAAATAGAATAGTCAAATATTATTAACCCTTAATAATATTTATACTATAAACATTATCTTTTCCTCTTGGAGCACTTTAGTTTGATGCTTCGATGTGACACATGAAGCTGAAAGAAGGAAATACGCTTTTCCTATGGGTTAGTTGAGCTATTGCATGGTTGACTTCAGTTAGAACTCATGTGGCAGAGTTTGGTGGAGTTGATGAGACAGTTGGTGGAGTTGTGTTCAGTTTAACTTAGTTGAACTAGTTGTATTTAGTCTAACTGACAAATACACTAGTGATGAGAGGTGTGAATTAATTATTAATTAATTCACTAATTATTAACTCATAAATCAACTAAAGAATACATCAGTTAACTACAATGCATGGACAGTTCAGTGGAGACCAGTGTTAGAGGTGGGTGAAAGGGTGAGTGTGACTATCAGTTGTGACTACACTTGTGCATGATATTTTCACACACATGGATTGAGATTGGCAATGATGATTGCACAGTACAAGTCAGGTGGATTCAAACTTGGATCCAACCATTACTCATCTTGGATTGCGCAGTAGAGGCAGGCAGACTTGTGGAGGAGATTTGAACCTGTGACTTGTTCATCTTCCGTGCTAGTTTTGTGTGTAGAATTGAGATAGTGCTGAGAGCTGTGAGAGCTTTGTGCTATGTATTTTTACATGTTCTCTATCATTATAATATACAGATATTTGGTGGTTTTCAGCTATAGCTTTCCCCATTACATACTGTGTTGATATGTGTGCTTGATTATGTTTTAATGTGCGCATGCGACTGCTTCTATTTCCGCATATTGATGATCAATTGTAGAAGAGGTTATGTATTATGCATGAAGCTTTAATATTGTGTAATCATGATAATCTCGGTGAATAATTCAACTATTATTCAAATTTCTACATGCCATTAGTATCTCTAAAATTCTTGTCATGCATTCAAAGACAAATAACATATCAATCAAGTTTCATTTTTTAAGGGAAAAAGTTGCAGCCAATGCGGTCATAAATAAGTATTTGACCACTAAAGAACAATCAGAAGATACATTTTCCAAGAAACTGGCAAGAGAGCCATTTAAATATCTCAGGAAGTAGATAGGACTTCTGACTCCTCCCTCCAAATGAATTCATTTTGGTAAGGGGTGGCATCTACTAAACATCTAGGACTCATGGGAGAGTAGAATGCAATAGTTTAGGGGGAGTATTCAAGAAACACTCTTTTCCATTGATGACAAAGGGGCAGAAAATTAATCGAGGAAGGTTGTGACTACCTTGAGGGAGATCTTATAGTGTTTCGATCAAAAGAAAAGGGGGAGACTGTTAGACAATGGGTGGCTACATTATTATTAGCATTTATGTCAATAAGATTCAATGGTGATCCATTGATATCTGCAGGCTTCTAATAAAGAATCATCATAATAGCAGGCTTACCGATAAACCATAAAATGATGAGTACGGTGGTTAGGCACCCAACATTCCAAAAAAAAGAAAAATAGTCAAGAAGGAAAGTGTGGGATATATTTTGTAGCCACCTGAAAGGGAAAAAAAGTTCTCCAAGCCTATATGAGACCTTACCCAGTGAAATTTTTTCTTGAATAGATTTCTAGAAGTATGCGCAATTTCAAAAATGGGCTATCGGATCAGAATATATTTTTTATTGAAGTTCAGGGTTTTGGAGTCCTGAGAAGGATGAAACATCGGATATTATAATATTGTAGGTCCAGGATGTCGAAGCATCAGAGAGGTAGGCATAACAAATATCAGAATTTCAGAGGTCTGGGATATCTGAACATCGGAGTAGTAGGCATACTGCCATATTGGAACATCTGATGAGGTGGCATACTCGCATATCAAAACATCAAAGTAGGAGGCATACCAACATATTAGAACGTCAGAGTAGGAGACATACCAGCATACTGGAATGTCAGAGCAGGAGGCATATCGGATCTCAGAACATTGGAGAAAAAGGATTGTTGGGTATTGCAATATCAGAGAATCATGACATCCAAATATTAAACGTTCTTAACAAAATTTTTTTGATAATTTATGATATCCACTCAAACTGATAGTGTTCAAAAGAGTCGAGAAATGCTAAAAATAAATTAACAAAGGATTATACTATAAAACAAAGGTCTAGTGGGTTCTCTTCTCTCTCCTCTGACAGGACACATGGTAACATGAAATTGGTTTTGAGAGGGTGTAGTGGAAACTAATGGAAGAATGACAAATTTGAGGCAAAGATTGTCTCTCCCTAAACGGATCTAGAATAAAGGAAGATCGAGAGAGGTATAAATGAGAAGCTTGTTGAAGGGACAAGAAAACTAGATCAGATTCTAAGCAACCAAAGACCATCCCAAGTCAGAATAGGTTTAGGATACTCCGAGGAAAAAGATTCTTCCATGAGGAAGATGAACTTTAGGTTCGAAGGATTCGAACAATCACAGGGTTATGAAAAGAAGCATCGAGAGAAATTCATTGAAAATAAAAGTTAGAAAGAAAAAAATGATATCTTCAATGGAGAATTAATCGATCAACCAAGCATCCAAGGTACTCTCATGTACAAACATGTAATATTTTCAACAATATGCATGCCTATTTCTTTTATGGTCATTGTTATAAGTTTCATATATTTGGACAAAAAAATTTCGATTGTAGAATGATCAAAGTTGAAAGAGATGAAAATCCTAGATATAATAGATATCAAAATTTTAAATCTCCAAAATCCAAAATTATGACCTATTACGTATATTTCTTGAATGTCACATATTTATTTCATGTTAAGAATCAAATTAAATATCCTTTAAACTATACAAAACGGTAAGGAGTTCAAAAAGTATCAAGAATGCTCTAGCTTGGCGTAGTTGGTGAGGAAACTAAAGCTTGGCTCAGGAAAATATAAAAGGAAGATGCCATTTAAATTATTTGATTGTGGTAGAGTGGGATATTTTTGGTCCAAATTCCCTTATAAAGAAATTATTGAGAAGGAAGATGATTATAAATTGGGGAACAAATCTCAAATCAACATACGAAAAGATTCTACAAGAAAATCCATTTCTACTCTAAAGAAGATAGCTCAGCACGAGTGTCAGATAACGAGAACTCCTTGGAGGATGATTCAAATAAGTATCTAGTTATGGCCCTCAGAAAAAACTCTAAGAAACAGAGTATCGTTTACTTTGAATATGAAGAAAAGTAAGGAGTAGTTGACCTTGAAGGTGAACTCATGTTTTCCCTTGATGATTTACAGAAAACAAGGAAAAAGAAAAGGTTGTTAAAGGAAAAAATTCCAGTATGTTGAAGAAGCAATGTACAACTCAGATAATGAGGATTTTTCTTACCAAAAAGAAAAACTTGAAGAGGCTATTAAGAAAAATAACGACCTAGTTCTTCTTCTAGAATAAAAACAAGGAACATGTGAGAAATTGGAAGAAGAGAACAAACAGTTAGGACGAGAGCTTCTCAAGGTAAGAAAGGAAACAAAATCAGGAACATGTAGGGAAATTTTTTCCTAAAAAGTTGAACTAGAAGAATAAAAGAGAAATGAATAAGTTCTTCAAGATCTAATACATGAAAGGGAATAGAACTGTCAAATTCTTGAGGTAGAGGTTGTCTCTCTAAGAACGGATCTAGAAGAAAGGAAAATTGAGAGAGGTATAAATGAGAAGTTTGCTAAAGGGACAAGAAAACTAGATCAGATTCTAAGCAACCAAAGGACCCCATTATTAGGAATAGGTCTATGATACTTTGAGGAACAATATTCTTCCATAAGGAAGATGAATTTAGGCCCACAAGATTTGAACAATCACGGGGTGATTAAAAGAGGCATCGAGTGAAAGTCAATGAACATAAAAATGGAAAAGGAAAAAAAAGGAGATCAGAAATGGAGAATTAATCGATCAACTAGGTATACAAGTTACTCTCATGCACAAACATGTAAGATTTTCATAGATAAGCATGCCTATTTCTTTTATGGTCATTGTTATAAGTGTCATATATTTAGACACAAAGTTGTTGTTTGTAGAATTATCAAAGTTGAAAGAGATAAATATCCTAGATATAATAAATATCATAATTTTAAATCTCCAAACTCCTCTCTCAAAAATCAGAGTGTCTTCTCTCCCTTTCTAAGTGAAGTACAATGCATCAAATGTATTAATTTTGGGCACAAATCTAGTGAGTGCAGATGTAGGTTTGAATACTTGTCCAAGTCGCAAAATGTCACAAAACCAAATATCCCAAATCATAAGGGGATCTGGAAACGAATAAATGAAAATAACATGCAGTGTGGACTTGCCTTATCAGCTCATAATGAAGAAAATAAATGGTATGTGGATAGTGGTTGTTCCAAAATCATGCCTTGGGACAAAATAATTTTTTTGTCGCCAAAGGAAAAGGAGAGAGGAAACAATGCTCCACAAATAATCAAAGGTAAAGGTGTGCTTAGTCTTTATCCAAAGACAAAATAAAAAAATGTGCTATATGTAGAATGTATAAAGAAAAATCTGCTTAGTGTTAGGTAGATGTGTGATAATGGCTACTATGTGACATTTCGATCGAAAGATTATGAGATTTGCAACATGAAGAATAGAAAAAGGTTGGGAAGGGAAATCATAACCCTCAATAATGTATCTGTGTTTGATGATTCCAGGGTCAACTACTATTTAAGAAAAAATGTGAAGCACGGTTGTGGCACAAGATGTTAGGGAATATGAATTTTGACAGTTTGGTAAAAGTAAACAAGATGGGAGTAGTGAAAGTATTACCAAGACTTTCAAAGCATGATAAATCAATCTGTAAATCATGTTAGTCTAGAAAATATACTAGGACTCATTTGAAGACAAAACAAATTTCATCATTCAAGCCTCTAAATCTTATACACACAAACATTTGTTGCAAAACCAGGGAAAATACCTTAAAAGGAGAAAGGTACTTCATGCTTCTCATTGATGATTTCAGCATAGCCACTTCCATTGTTCTTCTAAGAGAAAAATTGGAAGCATTCAAGCATTTCAATAATTTTAAGGTTCAAGTAGAAAATGGGAAAGAATTAAAGTTAAATTTATTAAGATCAGACATAGGAGGAGCGTACATCTCAGGAGAGTTTGAGGAATTATGTGAAGAGCGTGGAATCAAAAGGCAGTATTGAGTGGTGAGAATACCATAAAAAAATAGAGTGGTGGAGAGGAAGAAAAAAACAATTCAAGAAATGGCCAAAGAAATGTTGGATGAAGCAAGCATGTCACACAACTTATGGGGAGAAGCAGCACAAGTGAAAGTATATATGTCCAAAAAAGCTCAACTAAAGTCTTAATAGTAGTTAAACTCCCTATGAGTTGTGGATGGGAATACTTGCATTGATTCAACATCTTAAGGTGTTTGGAAGCAAGTGATTCATCAAAGGAAATGATAAGAACCTTGGAAAGTTTGATTCTCGTGTTGATGAAAGCCAAAGACACCCTCCAATTATGTATAGAAAGAGCATCTTGAAAGTCAAATATTGGGAGACCAAATACATGGTGTTCAAACCCGAATAAAACTCATTGGCAGTCCAATCCATGCAAATCCGGCTCTGCTATCACATATTGAACTCGCGAATCTCAATAGAGGTTGTTAGAAAAAATTCACGGGGAGAGAAATGAATGAGTAACTTGACCAAATTGAAAAGAATGATACTTGGGAGTTGGTTCCAAGACCTAGAGAGAAAAATTTTATTGGTACCAAATAGGTTTTCAAAACTAATATGAATGAACAAGGTCAAGTAATGAAGAATAATGTGTCTTTAGTCTACAAAGGAGATTCCTAGATAGAGGGAATAGATTTAGAGGATACATTTGCACTAGTAGCTAGACTAGAAGCAATCATAATTTTTTAATTCTTTATGAGTAATAAGAACATCAAAGTATACTGAATGGATGTGAAGTCTTCATTCCTCAATGGAGACCTGGAGGAAGAAGTTTACATTGAACATCCGAAAGGTTTTATGCTCACCACAGAGGAAGGGTTGTTGTTAAAACTGAAAAGGGCTCTATATGGACTCAAACAAGATCCTAGAGCTAGGTATGAGAGGCTGGGTAAGTACCTTTAGTATAACGGTTCTAAAAAGGGCACTGTGGATAGTAATTTGTATATAAAGGTTGAAGGTGACCATCTACTAATTGTAGTGGTGTATTTGGACACAATAATATTTGGCAACAATGTGGAATAAATGGGGCATAAATTTACAAAATATATGCAATCAGAGTTTGAAATGTCCATATATTGGACACTTTTCCTTCTTCTTGGGATTTAAAATCTCTCAATCTGAAAAAGCAGTGTTTATATCCTAATTCAAATACCTCCGAGAAACTCCACAAAAGTTTGGGTTAGAAGATTACAAACTAGTAAGCACACCCATGGTTAGAGGTTGAAAATTGTCCAATGAAGATAAGAAACCTCTGCTAAATAAAACAAAATACAAATCCATGATATCCAGTTTTCTTTTTCTTACAACGTCAAGGCCAACTATCATGTAGGTTATAGGAATTATGGTCAGATTTCAATATTTCCATCATAAAATTCAAGATGTTGTTATGAAGAGGATATTCAAATATCCTAGAGGGACAACAAAATATGGGATGTGCTATGCTAAAAGCAAAGAATTTAAGTTGGAAGCATACACTGATATTGATAGGGCTAGAAATATTGATGAAAGAAAAATCACTTTGGGTGAAACTTTCTTCTTGGGGAGATTCTTAGTGTCATAGTCCATCAAGAAACAAGCCTCCATCTCTTTATTGACCAGTAAAGAAGAATATATTGTTGTTTCCACCTACTGCACACAAATTTTATGGATGTAGCCGACTTTGAAGGATATGCAGGTAGAGTTTACTGATCATATTCTAATACTATGTGATAATACAAGTTCCATTAGTATCTCTAAAAATCTTGTCATTCATTCAAAGACAAAGCACATCCCGATCAAGTTATTAAGGGAACAAGTTACAGCCATTGTGGTAAAACTTGAGTATGTGACCACTAAAGAACAATTTTCAGATATATTTATCAAGCGACTAGCAAGAGAACTATTTCAATATCTCAGGAAAAAGATAGTAGTTGTGACTCCTCCCTCCAAAAGACTTGATTTTGGTATGGGGTGGAAGCTACTGAACATGTGGGACTCATGGGAGTGTAGACTCCAATGGTTAAGGGGGAGTATTCAAGAAGCACTCTTTTCCATTGATGCCAAAGGGGAAGAAGAGTTAATCAGAGAAGAGCATGACTAACCTGAATGAGAGCTTATAGTGTTCCCATCAATACCAAAGGGGGATACTGTTGGATAATGGGTGGATGCATTAGTGTTATAATTGATTTCAGTACGAGTCTATGGTGATTCATTAATATATGCAACCTTCTGGTAGAGAATCATCATATTAGAAGGCTTACTTAGAAGCCATAAAATGATAACTATGGTGGTTAGGCAACCAACATCCCAAGCGGAAGAAGAAGAGTGAAGAAGAAAAGTGTGGCAGAGAGTTTGCAGTCACCTCAAAGGAAGAAAAATTACTCCAAGCCTACATCATGCCCTACCTAGCGGAAATTTCTCTCGAAGAGATTTCCAGCAGTATACGTCAATTCAAAAATGGGCTCCTAGATCAAAATATATTGTTTGTTGAAGTTCAGGGTTTTGGAGCCTTGAGAAGGATCAAACATGAGATATCGGAATATCAAAGGTCTGGGATATAGAAACATTAGAGAAACAAGCATAAGGAATATTGGAATATCGGAGATTTGGGATACCTGAACATCGGAATAACAGGCATTCTTCCATATCAAAACATCAGATGATGTGGCATACTGGAATATCAGAAAACCTGTGCAAGAGGCATACCAACATATCCTAACATCAAAGTAGGAGGCATATCGGAGCTCAAAACATCAGATAAATAGGGTTATCAGGCATTGTAATATTATAGGCTCAGGTTATTGGAATATTAAACATTATTAACAAACGTGTTTTGAGAAGTTACGATATCCACTCAGACCAACAGTGTCAAAAAGCACCAAGAGATGTTGAAAAACAATTAAAAAATGATTCTGCTATGAAACCAAGGTCTTGCAGGTCCTCTTCTCTCTCCTGCGACAGGACACATGACAACATTAGATTGGTTTTGAGAAGATGTAGTGGCAAATGATGGAAGCATGACGTGTTAGAAAATTATATAGTACATAGAAATGAAACACATAAAAATATGCAGAAATACAAACACATAAGACATATAAAACTTGAGAGACAAAAATATATGTGGTTCACCCATCTTGGGCTAGATCCGTCGAGAAATAACCAGTTCTTCCTTTATTTTATCTAGAAAAATGAAGAGACAAAATGTACAACAGATTTGTTGTAATATCCTAAACTCTTTGACATAATCCCCCTTTCTCTTTCTCACTCAGAATACACTCTCAACACACAACTGTAATAAAATTCCTTCATACAATAGAGGGGTTTCCTTCTAGAGAAAAAAACCCTATATCAAACATAACCTCTACCATCAGTTCATCGGCCTAATGAACGACCCAAAATGACCACGAAATTACAATATTTTGGAAGGAAATTTTACATCTATTTTTAGCTTCGGGGGTGCTGCCTCCGAACCATTGTCGGGGGATCGCTGGCCCCCAAACCCTTGTGGGGGGGGGGGGGGGAGAGGGGGGTCAATTCCCCCCCGTGTGGAGGTGTCTATAGTCTGTGTAGGGTATACATTTGGCTGAAACAAATACCTCTACATTAGGATCATAATCAAGCTCTACAGACAACATGACATGGCAGTATCACATGACACCTGCGAGAAATATTCAATATTATTGGATGGCGTTGTGGGTAAAATTCGGGCGACATGTTTCACCACTAAGAATTTTCCACATAATGGTAAATGACATCATATCAGAGGTTGGTGTATTGAAGGATATCAATATCATAACTTCTATCAAATGGCTTTTGAAAATTTATGATATAAGGGTATTTAATTGTTTATTATGCAAGTAGTCGAGAGAGGTCAAAGAACTAATGGCGCAAAGCTGATTAACAAAGAGAGCCAAGGATATCGGGGTATGCACGGTCTTATGTTATTGTATTGCATGTCTTCAGTAGAGTAGTACAAGGAATTTAATAAGGTTGGATGGGTTGGTAGCCAAGGTTTCAATTCATTATCTCAGAGTTAGTAGTTGCAAAGAAGAAGCCCTCCAACAATGCACTAAGGACAGTAGCTCATTTAATAGAACATTATCGTTCTATGCACGTCTTTGTGAATCAAAGAAAATAGAGAAGTAAATATGACGTTCCCATATATTATTAGCTATGATGGGAAAGAAACAGGCATGGGAAGTTCCTGTAATGAGAGTAGACAAACTGTAAATTGAAGGCTCAGCATGGAAGGGTACACGAGGAGACTATAAATATTTTAAAAGCCCATTTCTATGAACTAAATCTATGAAAAAAATCAATGTTCACATGGAAAGGGAGAAAATTAAGTCACAAAATGATCAGGTGCTCAAAAATATGCTCAAAAATGATTTTTTTCCGAATGGGGTGGAACTTGGATGACCAAGTAGATCTCTTCATTCTAAATCCGACGCAACTTGTTTTGTAGAAAACTGACAACGTCTACTCCTAGAAATGAGTTCTGTTCATTTTCCTATACAGGAAATTTTTTCAAAAATGACAGATGACTAGGAAAAATTTTGGGCTAGTGGCAGGCTACCACGTGGCCTCTTCTCGTTGGTGAAAATTAAAATTTTTTTTGGGCCTAGCACAACCTAACATGTGGCAGACCTGAATAGTTTTGTTGTGGGTGAATTTTATTGGGTGTTTTGTGGCCAACCACATGATTCTATGTGGCCCAACAAGAGGTCACCATGCGGCAGCACAGGGTCCTTCAAAATTTGGTTGGTATGCCAAACTACACTGCATGAGATTCGAAAACTAAACCTGACTCCAAATAGCACAATGCCCTCACTTTTCGGGCTACGTTATTCCTTATTCAACTATGAAACTAAAAAAATATATAAATTTTGTGTAGTGGAATTTGGGGAAGGGGCCAAGGCTTAGCCACGACCCCCCATATATTTACAACATACAACCATTTTCTCAGGGCCAAGGATGCAGAGTTATGCCACCCATTTTTTTTTTTTTTTTTAATTAGACCATTACAATATAGCTTAAAATTCATATTTATGGAGTTATTGGGAATTTTAATTGTCCCACAATTTCGCCTGAAAATCTGCAAATTTCTTGCTCGATTAGCTGATATTAGGGCAAATTTGTAGTATGATTCCAGATTTTGGGAAATTTGTGGTGTGATTAGCAACAAATATAGGGAGGCTCATAACCTCTTTAGTTTTTGAATAGTTTGGGAGCAAAAAGAGGCTAGTCATGAATTTTTGATAGCTCTAAAGCTAATAAAATAACTTTTCAAACCATTTGAGCACTGTGGGCCAAGCCATTGGAAGTTGGACCAAGGAGATGTAGCTGAGGAGGGGTGAACTCCTTCATCACTTATTGCATTGAGATTACTTTTATCGTGTATTTTTCTATTGTTTTTTCTATTTTAGAGTTTAAATTCATTCTTTATGTGTTTAATAATTTAACTTATATTATCATAAAAATCAACTTTTAACACTTTCAATTTAGATATCCTCAAGAGCATTTACGTTAAGATCTCATACAGATCAAGTTTGGGATGAGAGCTTTAGTTTTCTTGTTGCTGCGAGGATTTAATTTTTTGCTAGTGTATGTGATACTTACAAGGTTTAAGCCCAAGAGAGGAGAATGAAATATTTTGGTTGTAACTACTCATGTTAGGTCAAGGACAAGGAGAGGAAGTTTGAAAATCTCCGACATAAATTCTTCCTAAAATTGTAGTAGAATCTTCAACAATTATGTGACATGAAAGAAAGACTGCAAATATGTTAGAGGATGAAAATTCCTTCAGGAAAGAATTCTTTGATATGAAAATAATGGTGAAATTTCTCTATGACAAGAGATGCACAAGGATGCTAGGTGAGAGCTCCAATATTCCAAAAGGAGATAATTCTTCAAAATGAGAATAAGGAGATGGAGACAAGCCTACAAAAGGTAATGTGAATGGTGAAAAACTACCTTTGACACCACCATTATCCTCACCACCATCCTCACCACCATATTCACTATCATCTTCTTCCAGAATAAGCCCTACACAAACACCTCCACATTCTCCAAAATTTCATGTTAAAACTCCATTTTTGAAGCTTGACATTAAGTTTGAATTTCCTATGTGTGATGGAGAGGTACATGCTAAAATAATAAAAAATTGGGTACATCATTTTGAAGTGTATTTTAGGCTACAAAGAATTAAGGATGATGACACAAAGATTCTACTTGCTTCGTTGAGATTGGAAAGAACAACTCTTATTTGGTGGGAAGCCAAAACCCAAGAGGACACAAAGAAACATGGTAAGGTCTTAACCTCTTGGAATTATTTTGTTGCTGCTTTAAGGAGACAATTTTATCCATTAGCGTTCCAACAAAATGCTATAATAGACTAGAAAAATTCTAGCCAAGGTAAAGGACAAAGTGTGAAAAGCTATACTCAAGAGTTTAGGAGAAGAGCACTAATTTTGGGTGTAGATTTGACATCTCAAGAAACTTTGTTAAAGTACATTGGAGGTTTGCATAGTTACCTAATACATAATATTCTCATGTTTGATCCTTCAAATTTAGATGAAGTATGTGTAGAGTCTAAACATTTAGAGGCAAGAGGGAAACATGTTTCAGAGGAGACAAATGAGGATACAAAGGAAAGGGTAAGTTCAGGGATAAAGGTAAGAAGAATGCATCCACCAAGATGGAGAAAGAAAAAATCACATGCATACATTGTTCGAAATATGGGCATGATGAAGATAATTGCTGGAAACTTCATCCAGCGATTTGACCCAACAAGCTTAAAAACAAGGACACATGATTTAGGTTCTCATTCTGGAGATGAAACAAATATCATCGCAATGGGTTTGAAAGGTAAGGAAATTACAAGCACTAGTTCTTCAAGTTGTCTGAATAGTACTTAAGATGATTAAACAAGAATTGACTATTTCCATGTTAGAGTTATTTCAAAGCACACCAAGATTTACACCCTATTTGATAGTGGTTTTCAAGAAAACCTTATTTATAAAGACTTATTGAAGAATTTGAATTTAGAGACCATTCCTCATCCAATACCATATCTGTTGAAGATTGCAACAAGAAAAAATGAAGGAGGCATCCTGAAACATCATTCCTGATCCTAGTTGGAAAGTGATCACCTAAACTACGTGGGGGCCACACAGGTGATTTTTGTCACAAAGTCTATTTTTAGGCTATGTCTATTTTTAGACATATGGATCATGTTCTATAAGTTGTGGGATGTTATTTGTGGATGGTTGGTCAGGTTGGAAAAATATATGGATTTCTATTTTTAGACATATTGGGCGGAATCTATTTTTATATTGCGAGTCTAAAAATAGATATGTCGAATATTATTAGATATTAATAATATTTGGACTCTAAACATTATCTTATTCTCTTGGAGCACTTCAGTTAAGTGCATAGATGTGGCACAGGAGTTGACAGAAGGAATTATGCTATTCCTAAGGTTTAAGTGGAGCTATTGCATGGATACTTCAGTTATAACTCATGTGACGGAGTTTGGTGGAGTTGATTGAGGAAGTTAATGGAGTTGTGTTCATTTTAACTAATCTAAACATAGTTGAGCTAGTTGTATCTAGTCTAACTGATTGATACACTAGTAAGAGTGGTGTGAATTAGCTATTAATTAATTCACTAATTATAAACTCATTAATCAACTAAAAAATACATCATTTAACTTCAGTGCATGGACAATTTCAGTGGAGACCAGTGAAGAGATAGGTGAGAGAGCAGTGTGACTATCAATTGTGACTGTACTGATGCATGGTTTGCATCCAACACTCAATACAGATGCCTTTAAAGACTATGTGAGAAAGGCTGGGGTAACTCAAACTCATCAAGAGCTATTCTTCAATAGGGATTGTGCAGTAGAGGAAGGATAAAGGCTGGCAAAGATCGATGCATGGAATTTGCAATATTGGGCCTGATTAGTGTGTAGAAAGTGGAGATTATACTGAGAGCTTGTGAGGAGCTTTGTATGATGATTGTTACATGATCTCTATGACATATATAATATTAATATAGTTGGGTTTTTCAGCTTTAAGCTTTCCCGTTACATATTGTGTTCATATGTGTGAATTTTGATGGCTTTAATGTGTGCATGCAATTGATTTTATTTCCACATGTGATGATCAATGGTAGAAGAGATTCTGTGTTGTGAAAGAAGATAAATATTGTGAGATTAGGAGAGTCTAGATATATACATGCTTATTCTATATAATTTCTACATGGTATCGGAGTGATATTGATCATTGGAGGAATTGCAAAGCATTGAAGCGGTTGAGTTTTAGGACAAACTCAGGAAAATAAAAATGGAGAAGAATGACATTATTCCAGTATACTTGACAAAAATTTTCCACTGCAGGGATGAGCTTGGGAGTGTAGGAGTTAGTGTGGATGAGGAAGGACAAGTCAAGAAATTTGGGATTCAAGAAAAGAATCTCTACAGAATTGAAATAGATGGGATGTCTACGGAGCTTCTTACTATTGGGAAGCGCAAGAAAGACATGCAATTGATGCTTGAGAGGGAGCAAGTTTTGCATGCAGGTAAGAGTGAACCTCGGGATGTGGAGCAGCCACAAGATGAGGATCATGGAGTGGGAGAAACCACTCATATAGAGAAATTTCATGCCAGATGGGCAGAGGGAGTGCATGTAGCTATACCACCTGGTGAGAGTTGGGGCGACATGCATGAGTAATCCCAAGAGGAGATTTCTGGGTAGGATTCATGAGATGGTGTGGATCTCATGAATTGAACCTAGCTACGAGGTGCCCACAGTGCAACAGTAGCATGATCAGTTGGATTGATGCAGGCAGATCAAAGTGACAGTGTCGGATACTAGAGTGCGGATCAGAGTTGACAACAAGTGCAGAGTGCATGGGTGCAAGAGTTGAACAATGAAGTGGTTCCTGATGACATGTGCAGTTGGTACCAGCAGAATTCAAAGACTTTGATGATATATGCATTAGACTGATTGAATTTTTTGGAGCCTATTCAGTTTTATAGGAGTTGCAGAGCAGATGCATGGAGTTGCATGGTGCTTGTGAAGGTTGTAGGGCGAATGCATGGAGTTGCATGTCGCATGCAAAGACAGTCCTTTCTTGTTGAGAGGGAGTGTTGAAGATTGCAACAAGAAACAGTGAAGGAGGTATCCTGAAACATCATTCCTGATCCTAGTTGGAAAGTGATCACCTAAACTAGGTGGGGGCCACATAGGTGATTTTTGTCGCAAATTCTATTTTTAGACTATGTCTATTTTTAGAAATATGGATCATGTTCTATAAGTTGCGGGATTTTATTTGTGGATGGTTGGTCAAGTTGGAAAAACAGATGGATTTCTATTTTTAGACATATTGGGCAGAATCTATTTTTAGATTTCCATTCTAAAAATAGATATGTCGAATATGATTAGCTCTTAATAATATTTGGACTTTAAACATTATCTTATTCTCTTGGAGCACTTCAGTTAAGTGCACAGACGTGGCACAGGAGCTTACAGAAGGAATTACACTATTCCTAAGGGTTAAGTGGAGCTATTGCATGGATACTTCAGTTATAACTCGTGTGACAGAGTTTGGTGGAGTTGATTGAGGAAGTTAATGGAGTTGTGTTCAGTTTAACTAATCTAAACATAGTTGAGCTAGTTGTATCTAGTCTAACTGATTGATACACTAGTAAGAGTGGTGTGAATTAATTATTAATTAATTCACTAATTATAAACTCATTAATAAACTAAAAAATACATCAGTTAACTTCAGTGCATGGACAGTTTCAGTGGAGACCAGTGAAGAGATAGGTGAAAGAGCAGTGTGACTATCAGTTGTGACTATAGTGATGCATGGTTTGCATCCAACACTCAGTAGAGATGCCTTTAAAGAATACTTGAGCAAGGCTGGGGTAATTCAAACTCATCAAGAGCTATTCTTCAGCAGGGATTGCGTAGTAGAGGCAGGCTAAAGGCTGGCAAAGATCAGTGCATGGGATTTGCAAGATCAGGCCTGATTAGTGTGTAGCAAGTGGAGATTATACTGAGAGCTTGTGAGGAGCTTTGTATGATGATTGTTACATGATCTCTATGACATATATAATATACAGATAGTTAGGGTTTTCAGCTTTAAGCTTTCCCATTAAATACTGTGTTCATATGTGTGAATTTTTATGGCTTTAGTATATGCATGCAATTGATTTTATTTCCGCATGTGATGATCAATGGTAGAAGAGATTATGTATTGTGCATGAAGTCAAATAGTGTGTGATCAGGAGCATCTCGGTGGATAACATATGAATTATTCAAATTTCTACAGTATCCTTTAGGTTTGATATGTAATAATGCAAACTGGCAGGTGACGAAGAAGTGGATACATAGATTTGCAATCACTGCAAACTTTCTTGATGAAGTTGAACTTGGTGTTTTTCGCTTGCTATTTCTAGATTTGTTTTTTCTAGCCCATACCTATATGATAGGAGAGAAATATTTCATCACCATGATAATATGTATAACTTGTTAAAGAATGTGATTGAGTACATTGTTAGAGTGCATAGTAAGAATATGAATTCATCTATTATTCATGTTGGAAAAATGAAGAGAATTTTGAATGCTAGTAAAAAAATTTCTTCGTGAATGTTCAAGCATAAGGATGTTGTGAATGAGGCCTTTAAAGGTGAAGCATTGAGTGAAAATTATGAATTAACTGAGGTTTGTAATTTCTGTGATAAGATGTTTGAGGAGTCTAACATGTTGCCTCCTAAGAGAGAGAAATAATATGCAGTAAAATTGCAACAACATGCATCATTATTGAGTAGTGATGTAAACAAGATGTCGATGAAAGAGAGTCAAAAGATCAAAGAGAAAATGCCACATAAAATTTACAAAGAGGCCATTGGGTTAAAAATTTATCCTTGTGGGATTCACAAAGTGTTGTCTTTGAAATGGGATTTTTCATGAAGATGGCGATCACATTTGGTCAAGAGTCGAGCTAAGCACAAGGGAAGACAAGTTAAACATCGTCATGTCAATAGTGTTCGACGTGAGAGTAATTTCAATTTGTTTAATTTTACTTTGATTGATGACCGAGGAGGGAATACGTTTGTTTCTTCAAGTACAATTTTTTGTTTTGCAAATTCTCGGAAATTGCAGCAAGATGGTATCTACAACAACAAAACAGGGTCTCCAGAATCAAGGAAAAAGATCAGTTTTCATGAAAAGCTCAGATTGTTGAATTCAAGCAAATTCTAGTGGATTTATACTCGAAGGTTGAGGGGTTTTTACCATCATACAAATGTTTAGTATTAAAATATTTTTTGGGGTCCAAAATCTTCCAGTGGGGAGGAGTGATCAGGTGCTCAAAAATATGCTAAAAAATGAAAGTTGTCAGAATGGTGTGGAACATAAATGTCCACATACATCTCATCATTATAAATATGACACAACTTTTTTCTCTGGAAAACAAAACTATATGCTCTCAGAAACGATTTTTGTTTGTTTTCCCAAACATGTAAAATTTTCAAAAATGACTGCTCACTAGGAAAAAATTTGGGCTAGTGGAAGGCTACTACATGGGCTCTTTTGTTTGGTCGTAATTCAAATATTTTTGGGCCTACCATAACCTGACACATGGTATACCCTAAATGGTTTTTTTGTGGGAAAATTTGACTGGGTCGTTGGTGGCCAACCACATGGTTCCACGTGGACCAATCGGAGGCTGCCATGTGGCAGCACGAGGGCCACTAAAATTTCATTGGTATGCCAAACTATACAACATGGAAGTCTAACACTGAGCCTAACTCAAACAACACAACACCCTCACGGTTCTGTCTATGTTATTCCTTATTCAGCTATGCAACTGAAAGATCAATTAAATTTTATGTACGATGGATGTTGGGCAAGCGGCCAGGGCTTAGCCCCAAACCCCCATATGTTTACACCATATGACCATTTTCAAGGTACAGGGGGACGGAAGGTATGATCCCCATTTTAATTAAAAAAAAAATTATTCTACCATAATAAATATGGTTTAAAATTCAAATCTATGGCATTATTGGAAATTTTAACTGTTCAACAATTTCTCCCTAAAACCCAAAAATTTGTTGTCGAGTTAGATGAAATCAGGGTGAATTTATAGGAAGGTTTCGAATTTTGGAGAATTTTTCATGTGATTAGTAGCAAAGCTGGGGAGGCTCATAACCTCTTTGTTTTTTACCATTTTGACAGCAGAAAGAGGCTAGACAGGCATTTTTGATAGCTCTCAAGCTAATGGAATAGCTTATGAATCCATTTGAGCACCGTAAATGTATGTAATCACCATATTGAGCATAATGATATAGGGCCAAGAAATTTGAATATGGACCAAGGAGATGTAGCCCACGAGGGGTGAACTCCTTCATCACTTGTTATGTTGAGGTTGTTTTTATGGTGTAATTGTCTATTGTTTCTCGTATTCCAGAGTTCAAATTAATGATTTATGTGTTTAATAATTTAACATAAAAGATCATAAAACTCAATTTTTAACACTTGCAATTTAAAATTCCTCAAGCACATTTACATTAAGATCTCATATAGATCACACAAAAAAGAAGTTGAGTGGGGTCTAGTATGGATGGTAGAAATAGGATTGTGGAGTACACAATAGTGGAACAAAACTAATGAAAGCTTATGTGAAAGCTAGAGAAAAATATTATTGTCAATTTTTCTTAGTTGTGAGTGCATGGGAGCACTGGTGTAGTGTAGTGTGAGAGAGCACAAAGTTTAAGTTGTGGCAGAAGAAACATAGGAAGTGTTGTAAGGCAACATAGTCATGATCAGGAGCACAGAGACTGAGCTGTTTGAAAAGAAATAAAGGGTGTGTTGCGAGACAACGAAGTGATGATCACATCTTATGTTGAGAAAAGTATAGAAGGTGTGGTTGTGCAAGACTAGAGGAGTTAGTGTTTCAGCATTGGCCTGAGAGTAGAATGCAATTCTGTGACACAGTGGGTTGGGATTTATCTTATTTTTAAATCCCTTTGTTTTCAATTTGAAAATTGTATGAAATAGTAGAATAGTGGAAAAGTTAGGTGGTGTCTTGTATTCAAAGAGGTTGGTTCCTCTTCGCTAGTTGGTGCCTGCTTTTCTCAACATGTTGGTGCCTCTAAGAAATTTGGTGCTTAGTATCTTAAGGGGGTCAGTGCCTCCAGTGCGTGGGTGCTGAAAATAAAATTGATGTAATTAATTGGGTCCTTAAATTACATCTTAAAACAACAACAAATTGGTGGCTATTACCCTTTGGGTTTACACATGAAAAAATACCTATGTCAATGTGTGTGCGTGTTGATCTTGATAACAGTTGTTGAACATATGAATGCTCATGTTCTAATGCTTATTTATTTATGAATGAATGCTCTCATAAATAACAAAAGGTAGAGGGATGAATTAAGAATATACTGAAAAGTAAAATTTAAGTGGTTATACAATTACTAATTCATCCCCCTCTCTGTAATTCCTTATTCCAACAATGTATGGATCTCTCTAGCTAAACTATGATGAATTTGTTTGTCTCAACCTATCGGCTTTACCGTTTATCCATCCATTATCGATCAACTGATTCCTAGGTCTACGAGGGCTCCACCCTTTGGGCTTTATCATGTATCCCAGCATCATTGGTAAAGGGATCCCAACACCAAATAAAGGGTACTCCTTCTTAGCTTTACAGTGTGTCCCATTGTGTGATTATTAGCCTCAATTAAAGGAATTCAACTCTAATATTTACTGTGTATCACACCATTCACTGGTTGAGGATTCCTAGGCTCAATCGAGGTGTTCATAGCCAGGATTTACTATGTATTTGATCCCAATATTACTAGTCCTTATGAATAATCCTGAGACCACCACAATCATCTCGAGATTCATCCAGCAATCCACCTCAGCCAATTACAAGAGAACACACCACACCAACCAAAAGACCAAAAACATCATAAATCAACATAAAAGACCCAAAACATCACAAAACACTACACACAACACATTAGGAAACAAGTACCTAGGTACATATGGTACACTTCACTTCAGCAGTTTACAAATCCTGGTTGACAATTAAATGAGCTCAGTTTAGGAGACTAGATTGAGACCAAACACCATGCCTATTTGAAAATGGAAATGAAAGGTTGAAAATCACTTTCATACGTGGAAAGACCCATCCCAATGACAAAAAGAGAACCCAATACACTCATGCGTCTATTATGCATGCCAAATCTAGAAAGGAAATCTGACATGAAAATTGATCCCTGTAAGTAACCCCAATGTAGTTTCTTGATTCTTTTATTGATTTTTTGATCTTTGCTTCCCTTTTCCTTCTTTGGTATACATTTTACTTTATTAATCCAATACTCTAGTGCTCCAAGAAAAATAAAAGTGTCCAATATTGTGAGAGAGAGATAGTAGAGAGAGAGAGGTCCACCCAAAAATTGTCAAAACACTATGAATTAATCCTCAAAAGCCTTTATCAAAGGGGCCTCTAATTTTTTCATTATTTTCCTTAATTTTCCTCCTCACATGCAACTTGTGACCTTTCACCTTCATTTTCTCCTATTTTCCATTATTTTCATAAATAAAATTCCAATTAGTGTCTAGAAGGGATGCTAAATTTACTTCTAAATTATGGAAAGCTCTGTTTGGGGGCATGGGAACTCAACTAAATTTTCGTGCTACATGTCACCCAAAAAAGATGGAAAACAATAGAGAACCAATTATAGTTTGGAGGACATGCTAAGAAATTATGTCATGGATAGACCTATAAAATGGGAAGATTCTTCACTTAGTAGGATTTTCCTACAACAATAATTACCAAACTTTGCTAAAAATGAGTCCCTTCGAAGCTTTGTATGGTAGAAAATGTCACATACCTCTTAGCTGGAGTCATTCGGAATAAAAGCTAATATTGGGGCCATATTCTTTGCAAGAAATGCAACATGTGGTGCAAAAAAATAGACAGAACATAAAACAAACATAGGATAGAAAGAAAAAGGTACACTAAAAAAAAAAGATAACTCATAAATAATTTAATTTTAGAGATCATGTCTACTTATGATTGAAACCAAGAAAAACTACCTTAATAATTGGAACCTGTACTAAATTGGCACCGCGGTTCTGTGGGCCTTTTGAGATTTTGGACAGGTTTGCGCCAGTAGCATACTAGCTACATTGCTTAGCCATATTAAAGTGCACAATGTTTTTCATGTGTCTTTGTTAAAAAATATGTCCATGATAACTATCACCTAATTGATTGCAACTTGATATAGGTGGAAGAAAAAAGAGACTTCTTGGTAGAGACACTTTTAATATTAGATTAGAAATATATCCTGCTCCAGAATCGAGTTTTCTCTCAGGTAAAAGTGTAATGGAAGGACTTTACACCCGAGGAGACCACATGGGAGCTAGAAGAAAAAATGCAAGAGGCCTATCTGGTACTCTTTTAGAAGGAAAGTGATTGGAAAATGAGCACAAAGGAAAATGATGAGTAAGAAAGGGGTAAGATGTAATACCCATCTATTATGTATGTTAATGTCTTGCAATATTTAGACTCAACTAAATTTAGATTTGAGGATTGGAAAATGATGTTCGGTCGACATGAGTGTGAACAATAAATTTACTATCATGTAATAATAAATTTTATTTATAAATAAAAAGGTTGGAAACTACTTGGCAAAGAAACACTAGAGTAAATATATTCTTTACAAACTTGAAAACCCATCATTGATGGATAAGATCCAAATAAATATTCCCTAAAAATGACTGATGCAGGGGCATTAGGCTCAAGAAAATTCCATGTATTTTATTATATTTAGGGGTTCTTATGTTTTTAAGAGAGTTGGTTCTTATGTAATGATTTGAGTGATTTTAATGAAAATTTATTAAATATTGTGAGGAATTTGTAAGTGTTCTTTAATGTTGAAGAACATGAGTGAATTAGGCTAGTTGAGAGTGTATAGGGATTGAGAGATTTAGAAATTAACCATAAATCCTAAATTAGATTTTGTTTCATTATTTTTGGAGGAAAGAGGGTCCTTAGGGATTAGATAATTATTTTAGGATTAAAGAGGATTCATAGGGAATTGTTGACAAAATGAAGGAACTGAAACCAAAAATAGTTTCAGAACCTTTTGTATAAAATGTAAGCCTCAAAGGCATTAAAAAATAGTAGACAATAGAGTAGGATTGAGAAAGTAGGGCTTGGATTGTAAGCCTTTGGGAAAATTAGAGGAAAAGGCCACAGATTGAATATCAGGCCAGTGAGGAAGAAAATTCCTATGTAAATACTAGTTTTAATACAAAAAGATACTCAAATTTTGAGTTGTGTTTTGAGTGCATATTGTGTGCAAATGAATTGATAGGAACAGAGGAATTCTGTCATTTGATATTCACTACATGTTTGAGAGATTATGTGATTGAAAATGATTATTCATTTATTGAATTCTGCGCGATTGAGTACATTGAGGAATTAGCATTGATCACAATATGGATCAGTGCTATTAAAAGGAATTACCATGGGCTACTAGATTCAGGTATAAATTATCTAGATGCATTTCACAATTGAAATTGACGTCGCGTGAAACATTTCATGGAGAAATTACACCTACTATTGTGTAATAAACAACATAGTGAGATATAGGGGTTTGAATTCCGTGTAGGGTTTTGTTTCTGTAATATAAATCGATGGTTGTTTGAACATACATGAGGAGAATCCATAACGAAAGAAATTGGGAGAAGAATGAAGGTTGAATGCAAAAGAAAACCCAAATTAGTGGAAACAGAATGATGGAGATGAGATCATGAATAGTAGCGAAACTGAATCAGAATGAATGCAGAGATGGGTTTGGAGATTAGATCAAATCTGGCCTATTTGAAATGTTGAATTGAAACATAGTGGAAATGAATAAATGGTTTGTTAAAGCACGAAGGTGTTGTTTTGAACGAACTGTGCAATTGGAACAACAAACAACATGGTGGATTTGTGCGATGGAACAGTAGAATAAATGGAGCGAAGGAACAACAGTAGAAAATCAACAGTGAAGGTAAAACTGTGAGTTAAAGATATGGCATAACGATGCGTTGGGAACAGCAAAGACGTTTTTTGAAAACCATTAATGGTTTTCACGTGGCTTTCAAATGGTAAGAAGTTTTATCTCAATTGAAATCGATAGTGGTCAATTAGTGACACGTAGCAATGGGTGGTATTCAAATACAACCTATTTCGCATGCATTTTGGTCATTAAAGTCTGAAGCCCATGTGAACATGATATCCATTCAATGATACCCATTGGAGGATTGACGACATTCGCATCATGAACTTTCGTGGAGGTTAAAGTGAGGTATGTTATTAAGCTGTGGGGCCAAACATTAACATTATACTGGTGCCTTGGGTTTTATTCAAAGTCGAGGCTTTAAAAATATGGAATGTTAACATAACTCGAATATACAATGAAATGGTATGTGTGGGGCCGAAAGGTTATATAATATAATGGGAGGAAGGTGAACTGGTATGTTGTGGCCATATTATATTCTAGGTTTTATTATAAGGTTGGATGTATGCACTCGAATTTCACATAAAGTGAGAGCCGAAGATTTTCTTGGGGTTTATTCCAAAGTTTGAAGTATTGATTCGAAATTTCATGAAGTGGGTTTTGACTATGGTTTATAACTATAAAGTATGAGGCAAGGAACAATCTCGTAGATTAATATTATAAAGGGGTTTTATAATAAGGTTTTGATCAGAGATTTAAAAAAAGGTAGCTTTTGCATTGATTTTTCCCAAGTTTGGGAATAATTTTGATTGTTTTGGTTGACATGCATTTTTATATGCATCATTAGAAGAGAATGTGGGTATTAGCAGTTTAGGTTGCTATCAAGTGGTATTAGAGCAGGAAAGGCTTTGTTGAAGAAAAAAAAAAATTTAATTAAATCTGAATGCATATGTGATGAGGAAAATGAAGGAGATCAAATTCTAAATCTGATATGCAGCAGCTACACAGAATTAAAGTGAACAGAAATTTGCAGAAGTGATTGAAGAGAACAACATCATACAGAGATCTTCAAGGTGAGATAATTTAATCTAATTTTAAAATTGTGATTGTAGAATTATGGTTGCAGATATGATAAAGACAAAGATTTTGATGATGATGGCAGTGAACCTAATATTCCAGCTAAAGGTTGGATAGGGAGAACAACTGTAGTGTTCTCAAGAGAAGGTGAGTTGAGGATATAAGTCTAGAGAGAGCAGAAGAAAGTACTTAGGAGGTTCTAGGAATAGATAACCCATGCTTACCAAAAAACCAAGTCCAGAGAATGGATTGGTGAGGTAAGTGGTAGCAAGGAAAGCTTGTTGTTGCAGAGGCTTAGTGCAACTCATGTTGATTGAGGAGCTCATGAATATGATCATGGAGGATCATAGAAGAGGTTCTAAAGGATTCCACATAGATAAGATGAAGGATAGAGAAAGAGAAATTGCAGTGATGAATGTACAACTGGAGGTACTAGAGGAATGGCTACAAAACGAGGAAAAATAGAGAAAAGGATGGATCTTTCCACTGAAGGAAAAGAGAGTAATTTGGTAACCATTTCGAATGAAGTGGATGCAAAAGGAGATTGCCTTATGGAAGGAAGAACTCAGATTTTTTGAGTGAAATATGGAATTTGAGGATTCCATATGCAAATATGTTCAACGAGAAGTGCTTGAAGAAGAAAATGAGGTTGAAGAGTCTTGTGTTTTTAAAACTAATGAGTTGTGTATGATTAAATGTACATCATAGGATGATGAACAAGCTTTAGAGTTTTTTAAAGATAAGGAGCTAAATCTGAATTATATTTAGAAATATTTTGAGAACGCAAGATCTCCGAAAGATAAAGAGATAGAGGGCTCTCATGAGAATATTTAACAGAATGTTGAAGCAGAGAAAGAAATACCATTTGATGATTGGTCAACAGCAAATGGATGTATGGAAAGTTGTGTAAAGTTTCCAAATTATACTCCAATTGAAATTGTTGAATTATATAGAAAATTAGATCTTCAGAGAAGAGAATTGGAAAAGCAGAGGATCTATACATAGGATAAATTGCTGAAGAAGCAAGGCAGGAAAATTTTCATGAATGATAGTCAAAGTGAAATTGCAAAGAAAGAGGTTCATCATGGTGAACCAGTGCAGGGAAAAATTCATGAAACAGATGATGGAAGGAAGGAGAGAGTAGCTTACAGTCTCATGGAGAATGTAAATCAGCATACTGATGTACTGACAAAGGATTTGGAAGAAAACTCATAGTAGCATACTGAAGTGTTGCCACAGGAGGAAGAGACATTGAAACCTTGTATTTTTAATACTAATAATTAATGTGTTAATTATGCAGGCAAAGAAGGACAACAAATGAAAAATGTCAAAGAATTGAATGAAAGGAAAACTATGTTAGCTGAAAACGTAGTGAAGGATCATCATTCTAATATGGTGCTTGAAACAATGGAGATAACCTTAGAAGCTGAGAAGAAAGATAGTGGAGATTTTCTGAGTCCTGAAAGAGACTTGGAACTACGAAAAGAAGATTTGGTGACTGGATCATCAAATGAGACCATTGGGTCTTGTAATTTTGAAATTGACAATTTGATTGTGCTTACAGGTGTTGCAGAAGACAATCCATCTCTTGGAATTTTCCTGAATGAAGATGAACTGTTGCAGAATAAGGAATTCATAAATTCCAGGGAAGGTGAAACAATCATGAAGGAACTTGTTACTGTTGATGACAAGGAATAACTGGCTTGTCTAATTGACCAAGAGAATACTATGGGATAGATGTTTAGAACTGACAGAGTGATGAAGAATCAGAATTCTATTCTAATAAAGGATGAAGATACAAAATTTGAAGAAATTGATTTGATTTCCAGAATCAGTTAACGAGGTGATGGAAAATTACTGAAGATTGTCAAAGAAGAAGAATGATATGCTAACACTTAATTACAACATATTGATGATATGAGACAAGTACAAAGGAAATGGATGAAATTTTTGTTGGAAACATTTGAAAAAGAGGAAGGAATTGCAGACACTAAAGTGGAAATTCCTGAAGTTATAAAAGAGGTAGGAACAAATACTAGTTTTTAAAAATTACTTATGCTTACTAGTATACAAAGAAGACTGAATGAGTGTGTTCTTGTAGTTAAAGGATCAAATGATAATTCATTTTTTAAAAGTGAATTTGCAGGTGATGAGCAGAAGGAAAATGTTGCAGAGGGAGATATCTTAAGAGATATTCAGGAAGTTTGGGAGGTAGCAACAACAACAGAGGCAATAAAATCTATGATAGAAACAATGTTGGTAACATCTACAGGAGAAAAAACAACAATATTTAGAGAAATAAAATTAACAGAAATTGAAAGTAGCAACAAAAGGCAGAGCAATTTTCCAGATAGAAGATAAACTGGACATAGAGATTGAAAGCATAAGAAGATTGATGATGAAGGTGTCTTAGAAAATGACAGCAGCAACAAAGCAAAGAAATGATAGCAAGCAGAAGACAAGAACAGACTATGAAAGCATAGCTAGCGGCAAGATGCAAAATAAAGTATGGAAGCCTGGAAAAGTGTAGTTGAAGAATAATGCGGCTATTGGACAACAACAAAAAAAAGTATGGGATATAGGAGGCAAATATTTAAAAGCACATGATCAGGAGATCATGATTATTTCTAACCTTGGGAGTCTGATGCAGGGGAATTAGGCTCAAGAAAATTCCATGTATTTTATTAGCCTTAGGGGTTTTTATGTTTTTAAGAAAGTTGGTTCTTGTGTAATTATTTGAGTGATTTTGATGAAAATTTATTAAATATTGTGAGGATGTGGGTAGAATTGTTCAAGAATGTTGTTATAGGAATATCACAAAGATTAATTCCAAAGATGATGTGGGTAGAATTAGAGAAGGGCTTTCATTTTATGCAAATGATGTATTTCGTTTTGATTCATATATTTGGTTGGAACTGTGAGTTGTTGTGTGGCAGAACAGTGCATTGGAGCTGTGTGATCTGAACCCACATTTACATTGAAATTCGTTTGAATGTGCAGTTGCGTAGTGGCGATATACACGTGTTTGGAACGAAGAGTGGATGAATAGTATAGGTGGTTTTCGAAAAACCACAAATGGGTTTTGAGTGGCCTTTGGGTTGTAAGTGGTTTCATTCAAAACGAACGCGATCGAATGGGAATGCGACATGTCATGGAGGCGAAACAACTTTTTTTGTGTGACTTTTGATTGTTACAATCCAGGGGCTAATTGAATGCGATGACCATTCGATTGTAAATGTTGGAGGTTCAACGACGACCGCGTGGGAAAGTTTTGCGGAATCTAAAAAGGTTAAAGGTCGGGTTAGTTTGGATGCGATATCCGTCGGATGAATGGCAGGAACAAATGGTTGTTGGAAGGTGTGCATGCAATAACGGTGGGCCTCAATGCTATTTCGTTAACGTTAATGTGGAGCAACAACCGTCTGATCACAGAATGATGGTTATCGTAAATGAAACTGGCTCAAGGTTTAAAACTTCATTGGAACCAATATATATTATAAAATTGTGGTTGTATGTTTTGAGTTCTGGGGTTTAAAGCATAAAGGTGGGACCAGTGTTCATTAGTAAAAGGTTTGTCAAATGATATTGCTTTGCTTTATAACATCCAACATGTATATATATACATACGTGGGTATAACAGTAATGTGAAATACTTTTGGTTTCGGATGTTAAGGTTAAAAGAGGCCAGCATATATTGATCAAAGACTATGGAAATCATGGTTTTTGTTTAAGTGCTTTCGATACATATGTATGTTTATATGTAGGCATGGAAGTGGCACAGTGGAAGCATGGTGGGCCATAACCCACAGTTTCCAGAATCAAACGTTGGATTATGAATCATGCAACCTTATTACATATTTTAGTGGGTTGCAGGTTCATAATAATAAAATGAAAGTAAACCTACCCTATAGTAGGTTTCACTTTTCATCAATGACTCTGTAAAATCCCTTGGAGGAAATAAATAATATTTAATGAGGTGGGAGAGGAATATCTATTAAATCACTTAGTTTGAGAAAGATCCTAATTATGGTTGGAATATATCATGAAGGGAGATAAAGGTGGGTTTTAAAGAAAAAAAAGAAAAAAAAATGTTTTTCAAAATAATAAAATAAAGCCTAGGCGGTGGGTTGGTAGACCAAAAAAGGCACGACATTGCTAAGAAATTTTTCTAGGAAGAAAGATTATATAACATTATACTTTAGAATCAATGAGGTTATTTATTCTGAAGGCAAAAATATCTCAGTTATGGGCAACTGGTGGTGACATTTCATATGCAAGAGGAAAGTGTGAATGCCCAAGTAGATTTCTGTAATGATCACAGTTAGAGATTTTGAACTTGATTAGTTTTTTTGGTATGAATTTTATATCATAATTTTGGATAATTGATTTCATGTAAGTTGCATTTGTTTATGCTCAATTATGGATCACATTGAATTTTGTGCATTTTTAAATCATATTATGATGGTAATCATTCGTTATGGAATGAAATTTTTGTATTAAAATAGGTTATCAGTGTGTGTTTGTAGAGATGAACAACATAGGTGTTAGAAATATTTATTACAAAGACAATTCTATTACCTATGACTCAGCAAATTATTGTTTCTTTTGGGACCGAAGAAGAGTAATGCTCTGTTATTGTTCATTGAAAAGTAATAACTTTAAATTAGTATTATGAGACCATAAATTGTACGGATATTCGCAAAAATTGATGACTCATTATATAAACTGGTGAGTACTCAATTTTAATCGGGTAATAAAAATGAGACAAAGAACTATGAACTTTAATGGATAGTATGGATGCAAGGAGGAGGGAAATTTTCAAGCCACCATAGAAAGGACCATATCTTTTCTTGTTCAAACTCCATTGTCACACTTATGTACGTACCATGCAAGAGTTGGGATAAACTTTTTATATGGACATGTATAATATCCAGTATGGTCATATAGGTAAAAGAAAGGAACTTCTAGTGAAAATTAATTGAAAAAAAATCGATTAAATAATACCCATTTATTTACTTGGATGTGCTTGAATTTTCATGTGCACTATGGTCAATAGCATATCAAAGCACTATTATTAGATTGTTAGAGCTGGGGCATGTCCAAAATGGATTTTTTTTTAATCATTTAGATATTTACCTCAATACAAAAATATCAAAAGGATCTCGCTATCAACATGGTGAATAGGGAAAATAAAGTATAAAATTTATTATACAAAACATGCATAGTAACACCATATTTTTATCTAGGAAAAGGAACCACCACTTGTGAGGAAAAACGAAGGAAATAAAGCCATGAAAAAAAATCTAACTATAATTATCCCTCAATGTTCCTCAAAAAATGAATAGTAGCATATACACATTAGATGTCCATAGAGAAAGAAAAATATTTACCATTACAAATGGAGGAGAAATTATGATAACCAAGTTCAGAACATAATCGAAAAAAAAATGTTTAAATTTGGTTACCGAAGGATAGGTCATTCCCTAAGGCTTTGATCTTTGGCCTAGGGAAAATTTTCCAAAAGAATTTATTTTTTCTCCTAAAGTGGCTTTATAAAGTTATAAAGTAAAATCTAATTTAAAAGTGGCTTTAAGTGAAAAAGTTACTAAAGTCTAATTTTAAAGTGACTTTAATAAAGTTAATGTAAAATTAGAAGGGAAAAGTGACTTTGGAAGTAAATGACTAAGTGGGTCTTTATTAAAGTGGGGTGAATTAAAAAATAGAAAGTGAGATTTAAAAGAGCATTTAAGCTCAGCCGCAGATCTAAAGCTATTTCAGCCATTGGATTTGGGGATAACCCAAAAATCACCTAGAGTTCTATTAAAGGAGAAAAATGAGAGAAAAGGTCATTCATTCATTAATTCTTTCATGAGCAGATCTAGAGAAGGAGAGGGAGAAAGCTGAAGATAATTTTTTGAGTAGTGAGAAAAAGGAGGGTAGTAGCACTAATTTTCATCAAATCCGTACAGCAGGGCAGAGCATGAAGTTCGAGGCAAGTGGGCATGAATTTGGAGGAGAGAAAACCGTAGATTTCGAGGGAGGCCGTACAACCATTCCGACACTATTTTCGAGGTTGTTCGTACAGTTTTGAAGGTTGTAATTTCTACTATAATTTTTCTATATTTTGGGCACAGAAACTGAGGTGGAGATTGGCACAATTTTTGAGATAAGCTCTGTTTTGAAGTTGCTGTAATTTTTTTTGCTTTGTAAATTTATGCATCACTGTAAAAGAAATATTCAAAAAATAAAGAGAAGCTTTCGAACTGGTTTTCCCCGAGAGTTGTAGGGGGTTTTTCCAGGGTCATGTTGAAAAAAAATCACTGTGTTAAAATGTTTTGTGTGGCTATTTTAGTTTGCTAATTTTTATTTCTGCAATTTCCAGCACTGTGAAAATTTTCCAGAATTTTTGTTTTCACAAAATATTTATTTTCCAGCTTGTTGAATGTAAGGCTATGGGAAAGGGCATTTCACTATTTGGAGAAATAAGGTGAAACTTAAAACTGGGGTGGGAAAATAGAAATTTTTACATGGTATTGGGGCTTGGGTGCTGAAAGTGCAGTTTGGGTAACAAAGAGAAAAATTACAGGTTGCTGATTTTTCACTCAGAAAATTCCAGCAAGCTGATTTTTCACACACAAAAATTTTATCTTTACTACAACAGTGCTATTTTTCAGTTTTTAGGACAACAAGGATGTCATTGGTATTGAGGGTGGAAGATAGGTTGGATGGGCATAGTAGTTACAACATTCGGAGAGAAAGAATGTAGAGCGTCTTTCAGGAGGGAGAATTCTGGGATATCATGATTCATACCCAACAACATCCTTTTAATCTGCCTATTAATGCTATTCAGATGGAAACATTTAATAAAAAGAATAACAAGGGAAAAAGGCTGATTCTGAATGGTATTAAAGACCATGTGATTCCTCATGTGAGAGGAAAGTGACATGCTCATGAGATGTGGTTTGCTTTGACCAATATCTACCAGAGTACCAACGAGAATAAAAAGATGGTCCTAAGGGAGAAGTTGAAGACCATTAAGATGGGGAAGAATGATAGTGAAACTGGTTATCTGACAAGGATAACTAATGTGAGAGACACATTGGAAGCAGTTGGAGAGGTCATTCCAAACACTGAGTTGGTGTGGATTGTAGTGAATGGCCTTCCTAATTCATGGCTGAATTTTGTTGATGGGGTTTGTGCACGTGAGACCCTTCCCACATGGGAGAGGTTTGCATTCAGACAAAGATCAAGAAGAGTCAGCTTGGGGCAGCCAAGCCAGTTGATCAGGATGAGGATGTAGCATTGTTGGTTGGAGGCAAGAGAGGCAAAGGTAAGAAGCATGCTTCCACAAGTGGTGGTGAGGGAAAAGGCAAAGGTAAAGGTAAACAAGAGAACACACAGAAGGACTACTTCAAAGTGAAGTGTTGGAGTTGTCAAAAGATGGGACACTATGCAGTTGTGTGTTCGGAGAAGAAGAAGAAGGGGAAGAACTAGACTATGGTAGCATCAACAGAGATTGAGGACTTTTCAGATAGATTTGACTGAGAGTTTGAATTCAGTGCTTGTGAGTCCACTAGTGCAGGATCACCTGCCACAGTGGTTCAGAGGGAGCATGCATTTCCCTCGACTAGTGGAGCATCTTCGGGTATCTCGTATGTGGAAAATGGGGCTTCACGTCATATGACAGGAGTCCGTGAGTACTTATCACAGCTTTCAAAGAGTGGCACGGATATAGATGTAGTAATCAATGATGACAGTGTTGTTAGAGTAGTCGGTGTGGGGACACTGACATTTGATAGGGAACCCAAACCTCCCTTGAAGGTATCAGATGTTTTATATGTGCCAGGGAGGAGGAAGAACCTCATAAACATCTCAGCATTGGAGGAAAAAGGGTATGAGATATTTTTCAGGAGAGGACAGGTGCTAATATATCCCAAGGGTACTCCAGCTGAGTCAGCTAGAGTGATAGGTGTATGCCATGCAAAGGTATACAAGTTTCCATTTCAGCCCCTTATGGCATTAAGTAGTAGCACCAACAACAGAGCTACTAGTTCTGAGCTGTGTGAGACTTGGCACTGCAGGATCGGGCACATGTATCATGGAGCCTTGAGGGCATTGCGGGAGATCACTATAGGTGTGCCAGATTTCAGTACTGATCACATTGATACATGCAGAGGATGTCCGATGGGAAAGTTTTCCAAATCTGCTTTCCTAGCAGTAACAACAGAGTGACTGGGATACTTGATTTGATTCATTCCGATGTAAGCGGTCGGATGTCTCATGTTTCCTTGAGTGGATATGAGTATTATGTGTTATTCATTTATGATCACTCCAGGAGGACCTGGATGTATTTCTTGAGGACCAAGAATGAGGTCTTCAAGCGGTTTCAGAAGTTTAGAGCTCTTGTGGAGACACATAGAGGTCAAAATATCAAGTCTTTGAGGTCAGACAATGGAGGTGAGTACACCTTTGGATATTTTGTTGAGTATTGTGCAGAGGCAGGCATTAGGAGGCAGTTCAAAGTTCCTTACAACCCCGAACAGAATGGGGTTGCAGAGAGGAAGAATAGATCAATCAATGGGGCTTCCAAAGCCATGTTACATTCTCAGGGGTTACCTTCTTTTTTGTGGGCAGAGACATACAATACTATTGTATACTTGCAGAACAGGAGTCTGCATCATGCCTTGGGGCATGTGAGTCCAGGGGATTATTTTTCTAGGAAGAAGCCTGATGTTTGTCACTTTCGTATCTTTTGGTGTATTGCATACTCCTACGTACCCAAGGAGAAGAGGACCAGGCTAGAGCCCACCGTAGAGAAGGGTATCTTTGTGGGATATAGTGAGACCTCTAAAGCCTTTCAGTTCTATATTCCTGCTTCAAGGAAATTTCTTATCAAGCAAGATGTGAGATTCGAGGAGGATGAGGTTTTCAGGAGGTCATGGGAGTTAGAGGATCTGGATCAGCTAGACCCTCAACAGCAGTTGAGTCAGTCACAGAGATCCAATGGGTAGGGATCAGGAGGATCTGGAGGTACACCTATGACGATGTCTAGTCCATCAGTGAGCAGTGGCTCGCAGAGTCAGAGGGGTGGTGCTTCAGGCAACATGCAGAGCAGTCCACATAGCAGTTCACTAGGGAGTCCACTGATGGAAAGTTCACACAGTACTTCAACGTATACAGGTTCAGGTTTAGGCAGGAGGATGACAGACATATAGTCAGGAGTTCAGACTTCTGATGAGGAGCAATAGTTTCATTCTCTAGTGGGAGAGATGTGCTCAGGGAAGAGGAAGCCTAAGTGGCTTCAGGATACCTTGAGAGAGGCCACATCTGTTGCTACGCCTAAGAAGCCGGTTAGAGAGAGCAAACCACCTGAGAGGTTTTTTAGTTATATGGAAATGGTTGCCAACATCATTGACTCTGAGCATTCTAGCTATGAGGAGGCAGCTAGCTAGCAGGTCTGGAGAGAGGCCATGCAGGATGAGTATTATTCTATCATGAAGAATGATGTTTGGGAGGTGGTGCTGAGGCTTGAGGGTAAATCTATGGTGAATCTAGATGGCTTTACAAGGTAAAGCATGATGCATATGGAAGCATTGAGAAATTCAAAGTGAGGTTTGTGGCTAGAGGTTCTCCCAGGTAGAGGGAGTAGATTATGAGGAGACCTTCGCTCCTATGGCTCGATATACTTCGATTCATTCCATTATATCAATAATAGTAGAGATGGCATGGAAGATCCATCAGATGGATGTTAAGACTACATTTCTCAATGGCTTCATATAGGAGGAGGTGTACATTGAGCAGCCACAGGGCTTTGAGGTGCATGGGAGGGAGTCCCATGTGTGCAGACTGAAGAAGGCCCTTTATGGCCTGAAGCAAGCTCCCAGAGCTTGGTACTCTAGGATAGATAGATACTTGCAGGAGATGGGTTTCACAAAGAGTGAGGCAGATCCGAACTTATACTTCGTTGTGATAGGTGAGGAGCCTCTCATTATGGTGATATATGTGGATGACTTGGTCATTACGGGTGCAGAGAGACTCATAGAGAACTGCAAGAGAGATCTTGCATCAGAGTTTGAGATGAAGAACATCGACTTGATGCATTACTTTTTGGGTTTGGAGGTGTGGCAGGAGGAGGGACATTTCTTCCTGGGGTAGGGGAAGTATATTGTGGACATCCTTGGTAGATTCCACATGGAGGATTATAGACCCATGTTGACACCGATGATCACCAACTAGAAAAAGCTTCATGCTTTAGATTCCGAGTTGGTTGATCCCACATTTTACAGACAGTTGATTGGTTCCTTGATGTATCTGGTCAATACCAGACCATATATATGTTTTGCAGTCAACACGATGAGTCAGTTTATGTGTGAGCCTACGAAGGTTCACTGGATTGTTGAAAAACACATTTTGCGATACTTGCAGGGGACAATGGAGTATGGTCTGGATTATAGGCAGGGGGATGGAGTGAGATTGGCAGGTTACACTGATTCTGATTGGGAAAGTTGTGCTTCTGATAGGAAGAGCAATTCAGGGTGTTGTTTCGGGTTGGGTTCGGCAGTGGTGTCGTGGTTCAGCCAGAAGAAACAGTCAGTAGCATTGAGTTCAGCAGAAGCAAATTATATGGCAGCTATTCTAGCTAGTTGTGAGGCCTTCTGGCTTTGCAAGATGTTGTTTGGATTATTTGGTCAGCCGTTGAGACCTTCAGTGATTTACTGTGATAATCAGAGTTACATTAAACTCACGTAGAATCCAATATTTCATGATCGGTCAAAGCATATCGGCATCAGATATCACTTCATCAGAGACTATGTGCAGAAGGGAGCTGTGAAGCTTGAATATATTCCCACTAATGAGAAGGTTGCAAATATTCTTACCAAAGCCTTACCACAAGGCAAGCATGTCTACTTCAGAGATAAGATGGGTGTGGTGAGGAACACCATCCTCGGTAAGAGGGAGTGTTGAAATTTGGTTAGCAGAGGACAGGTGGTTCCCTAAGGCTTTGATCTTTGGCCTAGGAAAAAATGTCCAAAAGAATTTAATTTTTCTCCTAAAGTGGCTTTATAAAGTTATAAAGTAAAATCTAATTTAAAAGTCACTTTAAGTGAAAATTTTACTAAAGTATAATTTTAAAGTGACTTTAATAAAGTTAATGTAAAATTAGAAAGGAAAAGTGACTTTGGAAATAAATTATTAAGTGGGTCTTTATTAAAGTGGGGTGGATTAAAAAATAGAAAGTGAGATTTAAAAGAGAATTTAATCTCAGCCCTAGATCTAAAGCTATTTCAGCCATTGGATTTGGGGATATACCAAAAGTCACTTAGAGTTCTATTAAAGGAGGAAAAGGAGAGAAAAGGTCATCCATTCATTAATTCTTTCATGAGAAGATTGAGAGAAGGAGAAGGATAAAGTTGAAGAGAATTTTCTGAGCAGTGAGAAGAAGGAGGGTAGTAGCACTAACTTTCAACACATCTGTCATGAAGTTCGAGGCAAGTGGGCATGAATTTTGAGAAGATAAAACTGCAGATTTCGAAGGAGGTCATACATCCATTCCAACACTATTTTCGAGGCTGTTTGTATACTTTATAAGGCTATAATTTCTGCTGTAATTTTTCAATTTTGTGGGCATGGAAACCGAGGTGGATTTTGGCATGGTTTTTGAGATAAGTTCTATTTCGAAGTTGCTGTAATCTTTTTTACTGTGTAAATTTCTGCATCACTGTAAAAGAAATATTCATAAAATAAATAGAAGCTTTCAAACTGATTTTCCCCAAGAGTTGTAGGGGGTTTTTCCAGGGTCATGTTGACCAAAAATCACTGTGTTAAAATGTTTTGTGTGGTTGTTTTAGTCTGCTGATTTTTATTTCTGCAATTTCCACCACTGTGAAAATTTTCCAGAATTTTTGTTTTCATAAAATATTTATTTTCCATCTTGTTGAATGTAATTCTATGGGAAATGGAATTTAACTATTTGGAGAAATAAGGCGAAACTGAAAACCGGGGTGGGAAAATAGAAATTTCTACAAAAAATACCATATGACAGCAAAAAAAACTTAAATGGAATTTTTTTTATATATCTTCAATAAGTCAATAACCCATGAGGGTTTCAGTACAATGTACTAATTTAACATTATAATGGTAGTAATGGGCCTCTTTTACCAAGTTCATCATATAATATACAAAAATAGGTTATATGTGGAGGTTTCCCTACAATGAGTGCTTGCTAAGAGAGGCATACTCTGTCTACACTTAGAGGGTTGAACCTAGATGAACTTGGCTACAAACATTGAGAAGGATGTATTGATTTATCGTAGGAATTTTGCATCATAGCCAGTAAGGGGAACCCTATGGAGACCAATCTATATGAAAAACGAGCGAATATTAGCTAAGGAATATTACGAGACGAACACAAAGCTAAATTAACCAAATCACATGTTACCTATAATTAGGAGAAGAGACTAAGGGCATGAGTTCCGAATAATACTAGAAATTATACAACTTATAAATAAACCAAAATTAAAAAAACATATCATATGACCGTGTACCTGAATAATGGAGACGTCTGGTGATTATTCCTAACATAATTTTGTTAAGGAGTTAGTATTATATACAATACCAATCGATGACCTTATACAAAGAATGAAAAATAATGTAGCCACCAAGGAAAACGATAAAGAACAAAATCTAAAATTATAACAGACTCAAAAACCAAGAAAAGCCCTTGAGAGACAAGTGAAGTCGAGAAGTGGGAAAAAGAAAAAGAAAGAGAAAGAAGTTAGGGAAACTCTTTGACCTAATTTCATGAGTCATTGTTTGAGCAAGGGCTAAATACAGGAAAAGCTCATCTTACCTACAATAATGGAAAATAGTGACCCTATGGGCCACAAATTTGATGAGAAATTGATCCCATACATTTGAATGCTAATTAATGACCAGAGGTGATACTTAAACAAGGGAATATAAAAAAAAATATTAAAAAATCTTTTGCTCATATTTCATCATAGCACTAAACATATGAACAAGTGTGAGACCTACATTAGAAATAATGAGGATTTTTTCTCACAGATCAGTTCTAGTGTGGAGGTGTCCAAAGGTACATAATGAAAGAGTGATACTTATGAATAAATTGGACTAAAAAAGCTTGGAAATCATGAACTAAAAATGAAAAATTGGCGAAGCCATCAGACTCAGAGTGCCTAGATACTACAAAATGAGAAAACAAAATTAGAATAAGACTTGTAAAACACCAAAATTAAAATCAAGAATTTAGTGCCAAGACAAAGGGCGGAAGGATTAAAAGTTTCATTGTGAAATAAGGACGAAGTGTGAGCCTACCACAAACACTGAAATGAGGAGTCCAACTGTCGATTTACCTAGAGTTTTCTCAGGATACACTTGGTATAATAGAGACCTTCGACCATGTCGAAAACAATCAAATGAGGCTCGATGCAAACCAACGAGATAGGTTAGGGTTAGAGGGATGAATCCTCACCCTTGGATTCATGATACTTCAATCCCAATCATCCATACCATCGTAGTACTGAAGATCAGGTGAAGAGTACATGAATGGGGGGTGGGGTTGTGGAAAATCTTAATAAGTGCACTACAACCCATAATCTACCTTCAACGTGTCACATGGAAATTGGGAATATGGAACATTAATATCATTGTAACTATTCAGTATCACTAAAGTTACGAGAGTTTCACTTCTTGATTAGGTGATCAAATTTTAGCTCAAAAATGAAAGTGCCCAGAAAGTCTTGAACCCAGTGCCAAACATAGGTTTTCATCATTCTGCTCAAGTTATTGTGTAATGACTCTTTGACCCAACATTTAAAATTTTAGCAAGTCTGTTGACTGGGTAGTTGACTGGGTTGACCGTATAGTGAGTTAGCATAGAGAATGTGAATGATATGAGCCAATGACAGGATACCAAGTGCCATCCTATGGTTCATTTATTTTGGTATTTTTTTATTGGTTTGTGGTGTTTTGATTTCAACCATTAATACAGTGCCACATGGCACCCCAGAAATGGTCAAAATTAATGGCATGGGTCTGGATGAGGTCTAAGAGATTCAAGCCCCATACCTCCCACTTGACAATGCAACGAATAAATCTTAGGCTCGAAGGTGGTTCTTAATATCATATGGGAAAAACCCATTTTTAGGTTTCATTTGATGCCCTTATGGGGAAAAGGGCTAGGGCTAAGCCCCTAGCCCCCTGTCAGAACACACCCATGAAGCCATATGTAGAAGAGCCAAGGGCTCAAGGCTTAGCCTTGGCCCAACGTCATGGCTCCAAAAACATCACCCTTGACGGAATTTAAAGGGGCTAACTGTAGAGGTGCTGAAGAGTGGAGACTCTCCCAAGTCTTATGGCAAACAATATGACCAAAAGCGAAGCAATAAGGGGCTCAATAGGAAGGGCATAAAGTTTGCCCAGCGCTTGATCTTATCGCACCCACATTTACAGAAAACTGAGGTTTTAGTGCTAGGTTGGTGAGGGCGGGTGTTAATACCCAATGGACAGCCTTATGTGCTGATATGACCATGTTTTTCGGACTTATAGGGTCATTGGTAGAATTAAAGCTGCTAAAAAATGCACCGGTGGAGGGGGAAAATGTCGCTTTGTTAGAAAAAATAAGGAATATTTGTGGGAATGTTAGACTGTTGGTCGAATTCGTAGGATAATTAATAGTAAAATTTATGGAAGGTATTTGGTTCTCATATCTCTTTGAGGTTTTGAACAAATTTTATCTAGCAGTTTTTGCAAATTATGGATCCAATGGTGACCTCTATTGGATGATTTGATAAAATATGTGAAGCCTTTTTGGAGGATGAATACCGAGGGTATATGGATCAATCATTTTTTTGAAGTTGTTCTGGAAGGTGTTTGAGCATCAAGAAGGCCTTGTAGGGGTTTTAAAACCTTCATAAGTCTACTCCAACAACTGTTTCTTACAGTGTTCATCTTAGGTTTACCTTTCACATTATTTCATGCTGAGGAAGGTTTTGTATTATGCTCTTAAATGTGGAATTTAGGTGCTCATATGCTCATGTAAGCTCATTTTGGTTGGATTATACAATATTTGTAGGAGATTCCTTGTGATGTTGCTTTATTTAAGAGTTATTTGCGGGACAACATTACCTTGTAGGGGTAATAGCCACATGTTTTTATCAAAAAATGTTTGTGTACTCCCTTTTCTACTGAATTCATGGAGCGGTCTAGCTATGTTGGCATACCTAGAGATGTAGCCCATGAGTTTTGAAATCCATCACCCAATATTTCGTTATGCTCTTCATTATGCCTACATGAGTTATGTGATAGTATGTTTCTTATGCTAAGTTTACATGTGAATACTAACTCATGATTTGAAGGGACATTGGAAAAAAATGAATTTGTGTGAAGACCCATTTTACCTTGCAAGCATCAGGATGATCCTTGTTTTCTTATGTGATTCTGGCGAAGAGGAAAGAGAAAAACTCCTCCATTTTTAGATCACTTCCATTCCTCCGTCCCCTTGGGGAAAAATTTACAAGAACCTAACGATCTTAGCTACATTACTCAATAAGAATATTAATATAACATAAGGTAGGATAATAATCTTCTTTAAATTTAAAGGAAGTGTTATTGAATTTTAGCGGAATAGAAACATGGTCTAGGCCTAGGTAGGATTCTTAAGTAACACACTAGATAATTTATAAGAAAATAAAGTAAACATAATTACATGAAACCAATCATATAATTCTGATTTTGTTTTGTGACAATTAGGTTCATGGAAAAAACATATGATCATTTATACTATAATTTGAAAAAAAAAAAAAAAATTGTAAGAAGGGACATAGTTGCACATTTACTCTTCATCATTGCATTATATAGAGAGGGGATTCCTCAAAAAACTTATGAAATTAATTTAAGTGAATGTTCAAAAGATAGATCTTAGATTATTACAGTACCTCGATACTATTTATAAATAGTTGTATAAAAATTTTAGGAAAAAAAAAATGAGTATCACCTAAAGAGATTTGATTCCTCTTGCCTTGCTAGATGCATTATTAAGATATATCAATTCTAGTAAATGTATATTAGGTGTAGATAAATTGGTTTGTGCGAGATTTACTCTTTACCAAGTTTGAGGTTTAAATTTAATGAGAACGGTTGAATATTTTTTTTAATATTAAAATATAAAAAGAATACAGATAAATATAGATGTTAAGCACTATACGCTGTACAGTACGGTGAGATAAAATATGCAAAGAATTGAAAAAGGAAGAGTTGTAGCTCACAGGTGAGTACTGCACCTAGAGACTACACTCAAACTAAGAGCACACTCTCCATTCACTCTACATTCATGAATGAGAAATTACATCATTAAGTACATCACCAGAAATCAGGAAGTTGCAAACAAACTCCTAAACTCTAGGAACAAATCCTAAACTAAGGAGATACGTTACAACTTGTGTAACCTTTTCTCCATTAATACAAAATAATATAATTATTTTCAACTTCCCCCCTTAATGGAGAAAGGATTATCCTAAACTCCTAGCATCCTTCTAAACAATTCAAACTTCACACGTGCAAGAGGCTTAGTAAAAATATCAGCCATATTGTCACAAGTTTTACAATATTCAACAATAATTTCTTTTGACTGTAGTTTCTCTCTGACAAAATGGAACTAAGTGTCTATATGTTTGGTGTTTTTATGAAACACTGGATTGTATGGTAATTTAATAGTTCTCTAGTTGTCGCTTTTGATGGAAGTAGAGTTCTTTTGTTCTTCTCCTTCATCATTGAGAAGCCTTCTCAACCAGATCGCTTCACACGTCGCTCCACACAATGCTTGGTACTCAGCTTCACATGAAGACAGTTCTACAGTACTTTTCTTTTTGCTACTCCATGCTATGACCCTGGATCCTATGCTGAATGCGTAACCTGTGATAGACCTTTGATCATCCAAGTTACCTTCTTAGTATGAATCTGAAAAACCTGCTAGAATAGCATCAAATGTGTCAGTGTATAAAATACCGTAATTAACAGTACCACAAAGATACCTCAACACACTTTTTGCTGCAACCCAGTGACTTTCATGTGGTGTCGACATGAATTGGCTCAACACACTAACAGAGTATGCCAAAATTGGTCTGGTTGTTGTGAGATATATCAAACTCCCAACTAGATGTTTGTACATAGTGGCATCCACCTCCTTAATGCCATCATCACTGCATAACTTCAAATTCTGCTGCAATGGTGTTGCTGTTGATCTACATTTATCCATACCAAAATTTTCTAGCAGACTCCTGGCATACTTTCCTTGAGTAAGGAAAGTTTTTCCAGTATGTCTCCATACTTCTAATCCTAGACAGTAATGGATACTTCTGAGACCTTTCATTTCAAAAACTTGTGCCATGAGCCTTTTGATTTCTTTGATTAAATTATCTGCATTTCCTGTTATAATCATGTCATCTACATACAAAGAAATCAAAATAATCCGCCCCTGCTTATTGTACTTGGTATACAAATTTGGGTCATTCAAACTCCTATGAAAACCATGCTCTAAAAATAAAGAATCAATCTTTTCGTACCAAGACCTGGGTGCTTGCTTTAAGCCATATAGTGCCTTTTTCAATCTGAAAACAGGATGTTCTTGCCACTGCTTTGCAAACCCTTCTGGCTGTACTAAGTAAATTTCTTCTTTTAGTTCACCATTTAAAAATGCAGATTTGACATCAAGCTGGTGTAGCTCCCAATTATTTTTAGTTGCTAGAGAAATAAGCATTCTGATAGTATTTAACTTTGCTACAGGTGCAAAGGTATCATCAAAATCTATACCTTCTTGCTGTGAGTACCCCTTTGCAACCAGCCTAGCTTTTAGTTTCTCTATACTTCCATCTGCATTCATTTTTGGTTTAAAAAACCATTTACATCCTATAGGTGTTTTATCTTTAGGCAGTTCAACTAAATCCGAAGTGTTATTTCTAAGAATAGATTCTATCTCTTCATTCCTTGTAGCCCTCCATGCCTCAGATTGACAAGCCTCTTTGTAATTAGTGGGCTCTACAATGTTCAAAATATTTGACATCAAAGCATAGTCTTTCGATCTGGATGGTTTTTAAGTCTTCCTACCTAATCTCCTTGGTAGGGGACTTACCTCAAATTTTTTTTCTTCGGATCTATTTGGGCTTGCATTATCACCTTCTTCATGTTCTTCTTTCTGCTCCTGTTTCTGCTCCTGCTCTCGTTCATCCTCGCTGCTTTCATCCATCAACAATGGAATATGCCAATCATCACCAATGTCATCTTTCTCTTCTTGAACCTGTTCATGAAACACTACATCCCTGCTTGGAAATACCTTATGAGACTCAGGATTGAACAACTTATATGCTTTAAATTCTGTGCCATAACCAACAAAGATTCATTTAATAGCTTTAGGGTCTAATTTCTTCCTATCAGCTTTGGGTATATGGGCAAATGCTTTTGACCCAAATACTCTTAGATGATTTACTACTGGTTTGAGTCCATATAGAGCTTCAAAAGGATTTTTGAAGCCAAGATATCTAGTAGGACTTCTGCTCTTTAAATATACAACAGTATTGATAGCTTCTGCATAAAAACTATTAGATAGACCCTTACCTTGTAACATGCTCCTTGCACACTCCACTAAGGTTCTGTTTTTGTGCTCTACCACTCCATTCTGCTGTGGTGTGTGTGGCACTGTAAAATGCTAAACAATCCCGTGAGATTTGCAAAATTTCATGAGTTTGTTGAATCTTTAATTAAACTGAGAGGGGGGGGGTGAATTAGTTTAATACATACATTAGCCTTTTAAAATTTTCACCAAAATTATTTACAGCTTAATATGTGAACAATATTATTTGCAGCCAATATTAATTTATTGTGACACCATACTTATGTAGAAAGCAGAAAGCAATTAAGAAGATTTAAATAATCACATCAACACATAAGAAGCACACATAGAGACAGCAGATGTAAGTGGAAACCCATAAAGGGAGAAAACCACATCTTATTATTGTTGTGATGCAAAGGCAAGCTCCAACTCCCTCTCACCACTGTTTTCTGCAGGCACCAACCTACAAGAGGCTCTATCCTCAATTCTGCAAGCTACAACTTGCAAGGAAGCACCAACTCCCTTCAATTTTCTGCAGGCACCAACCTACAGGAGGCTCCAACCTCAGTCAGCTACAACTGATAGCTATCAAGCTACATCTTGATAGGGAAGCTCCAACTTCCTCAATTTATCAAACTGAATGTTTTCTGATTTACCTCAAATATCAGCTCTGTTCTGTAGCTTCTCTTTCTGCTCTTCTTCTCTTAATCTTTTCTGCCTCACTCTTCTGTATTCTGCCTTCTCTAAATTTACTCTCTCTCTAATCTATCTTGAATATCAAGATGATATTATTTATAGATTTCTTCTCATGACTGTTTGTATTCTACTTGGAATTTGAAATGGACAGTCATGTCTCTTTGCCTTCTGCCTTCTCACTCCTTTTATCTGCTTACTCAGGAATTATAACTGTAGGTGTCAATTTTAACATTACAGTGGGAGTTTGTTTTCCTCTCAGACACTTGCCAATGCATCACAAACAATAAAAATCAATTAAAACAATTACATTCGAATTACAAAATGAATTCGAGTTCAACTCATTTAGTCTTTTGGCTTTTCTTTGATTGTGCTTGTCTTTTCTGTGACTGTGTTTAGCTCTTTTTTGCTCTGTATCCTTTTCTATCCTCTTCTGTGGTGTAATTGCTGCATACGTGTAACAGTGCCTTTTAAATAAATAAAATGTAGTTGCAGATTTTTAAAACAGGGCAATTCCAATCCTTTTCGTGCCACGAGTGTCTTGTTGATGTGGCAAGTTCCGTAGGCCAGAACAGACATATATCACAATTGTATTACATTAATAATTTCCCTCCACCTTGAGCCGAGGCCTGTGGGTCCATAGACCATGCTGCATACTTTAATACCACCGCAACCATGTTATATCTATATATATAACAACGCCCTTTTATATATACATATAATGTAATTTCAACTCTCGGCATACATAGAAACTTCCTTTTGAAATGACTTAAATCAATTCTCGGCGTAATATAATAAATTTTTTTTAAGGATATAATAACTCCTTTTGGGCCCACTTGCCACGCTTCTCGATGCAATGAGTCTCCTCCAATTGCGATTGATCGTTCCTGCTCCGATTGCGATTGATCGCTCCTGCTCCGATTGCAATTGATTACAATCGCAACTTCAAATACTATAATGTGATTGAATCACTTTTAAGTTCTTCCGATTGCGATTAATTGCAATTGCAAATTCCATTTGCATGTCTCGATGCTCCGCTTTGAATCCGATTGCGATTCAATCAGAAATCACCAATCGCCTGAATTGATATCACTCAACTATTGCAACTCCAATGTGCTCTGATTACGATTCAATCAGAAATCGCCAATCGTAGGAGTTGTATATCACTTTATTATCGCCGATTCCATAGCTCCGATCCGATTCAATCAGAAATCAGAAATCGCAATTGCAATGCGCTCTTGAATTTCAACCCTCCAAAGTTTCGATGCGATTCCAATCAGAAATCGCCAATCGGCAATGGCAATGCGCTTCCACCTTTGGGCTCTTCACATTTTCGATCCGATTCGGGAGGGGTCCCACCTTATAAAACTTTTTTTTATGCGCTCCATAATATATATGCCTTGGACCTTTGGTTCTTTTGTTTTCAGGATTAATAATATGAAACTTATAATAAAGCGCTCCTTATAATGTACATGCTTTGGACCTTTGCAACATATGTAATGTGCGGCATTTATATGTATTGTAATGGATATATATATATATATGTATCCTCCATCGGGGTAGGAGATTCTTGGAATTTATGTGCCTTGCTGCTTGGGGTTAAGTGATTCCCGGAATATGGTTCTGTGCAATTCCCAGAATATTTGTGTTATGTATAATGCCAGTTGGAGTGTGCGATTCCCGGAATATGATTCTGCATTATATGCGTAACGCCCGGCTTGGGGTATGATTCTCGGAATTTTAGAACTGCTCTGCCTCTGCCTCTACTGCTTCTGTCGTTCTGCCTCTGCTTCTGTGTCTGTGATAACGGTTCTGCGTCTATTATATTCGCTTCCTTTGCCTTCATTTGCTTCTTTTCTGCCTCCATTGTATTCATTGCTTCTTTTTTCTGTCTTTGCTTCAGCGCTGCCTCCTTTGCCTGAGTGCTGCTTCCTTTGCCTCCTTTGCCATCAATGACAACATTTCCAACAGTCTCCCCCTTTGGCATTGATGGCAATCCACTTTCTCTGTTTGCCTTATCTTTCTCTTGTTGCTTGCTCTTCCTGTTTGCCTGCTCTTTCTCTTGTTGTTTGTTCTTCCTCCCCCTTTGACATCAATGGCAAAGGATGACACCTCATCTCTCCATATGGGCTCTGTCGTTTCGTTTCCTTTCTCTGAGTTACATTTACGTCCTCTTTTGCTGAAATTGTACCATGCTGCTCCAGAGTGATGTATGAAGCTTGTTGAGAGAACACTTTTGTATAGTGAGCCGATATACATTATCGAACTTGAGTATACGTTTTGTCTCTATCTGATATAGTGAGCCGATATATTTTCTATAGTTGTGTTTCATTTGTAGTGCCTATAATCTGTGGTAGATTGAAGACAAAGATGATGTATGTAACAATTGAAAGGTCCTTGTTGCTTTTTCATGCTGAATGTTGATAATACTGAGATTATGCTGATCCTGTGGACTTGTTTTATGCTTATCTTGCTGGCTGTTCCCCCCCTGGAATGATATTTTTGTTTTGTTCTCCCCCTGAGACTGTACTTTCTCTTCATATTAGAGAATAGTATCTACAGATACTACCCCTATTCTATCTCTCAAATATTCGAATGGTTCTCTGGCAAGTGGTTTAGTAAATATATCTATTGTCTTCTCTTTTGTTGGTACATACTCCAATTTTAGTATCTTCTGAGCCACTTGTTCCCGTAGAAAATGATACTTGATTGGAATATGTTTAGTTTTTTATTGAAGCACGAGATTTTTAGATATACTTATAGCACTTGTATCATCACATTTAATTTAGATAGGTTCATCAATGCTTACCTTCATGTCTTGAAGAGTTTTCTTCATCCACATGACTTGTGTACAACATGCTGTTGCTGCTATATATTCTGCTTCAGCTGTAGACAGGAATATAGATGTTTGTTTCTTGCTTAACCATGCCACCAGACTTTCTCCTACATAGAATGCACCTCCACTTGTACTCTTTCTGTCATCCACACAGCTGGCCCAATCTGCATCTGTGTATGCTGTCAAGGTGAAGCTTTTGTCTTTAGGATACCAAAGTCCATATTGTGTTGTTCCTTGTAGATAGCTGAGTATTCTTTTTACTGCCAAAAGATGGTTTTGCTTAGGTGATGCTTGATATCTTGCCACTAGTCCTATTGCTAGCATGATGTCTGGTCTTGATGCAGTAAGATACAATAGACTTCCAATCATGGATCTGTAGAGTTTTTGATCTACATCTGCAGTCCCATCATCAGCACACAGCTTGCATCCTGTGATCATGGGGGTTGTCACAGGTTTGCAGTCCTCCATTTTGAATTTTTTCAGCATTTCTTTTAAATATTTTTGTTGAGAGATGAATGTGCCTATGTTCTTTTGCTGAATTTTCAGTCCCAAGTAGAAACTGAGCTCTCCAATCATAGACATTTCAAACTCTGTTTTCATCTCATCAGCAAACCCTTTTGTTAGTTCATCTCTGTTGCTTCCAAACATAATGTCATCAACATATACTACAACAATCAGGAGTTCATTTTCATGGGCTTTTATGTATAGATTGTTGTCTACTCCACCTCTCTTAAAACTTTGTTTTTGCAAATATTTATCCAACCTTGAGTACCAAGCACGAGGAGCCTGTTTTAGTCCATATAGGGCCTTCTTCAGTCTACACACATAGTTTTCTTTGTCTATCAATGCGAAGCCTTCTAGTTGTTCCATGTAGACTTCTTCTTGTAAGTCTCCATTCAAAAATGCAGATTTTACATCCATTTGATATACTTTGAAGTTTTGGTAGCATGCAAATGCCAGGAACATTCTGATAGCTTCCATTCTGGCTACAGGGGCAAATGTTTCATCGTAATCAAGTCCTTCGATTTGTGAATATCCTTTGCAGACCAGTCTGGCTTTATTCCTGATTACCTGTCCTTTCTCATTCATTTTATTTTTGAATACCCATTTTGAACCAATGATATTCTTCTCAATTGGTCTAGGTACTAGCTCCCAGGTATTGTTCTTTTCAATTTGGTCCAATTCTTCATTCATTGCTTTTACCCAAGACTTGTCCTTGCTGACTTCTTCAAATTTCTTTGGCTCTATTTGTGACAGCATGGCTATGTATACTTCTTCAGTTTGTTCTATTAGCTTCCTTCTTGTCTAGAACCCTTCTTTCTTATCTCCTATGATCTGAGCTTCAGGATGATTCTTATGAGTGTATCTTGAGGGGGTTTTCGAGCTCAGCTCCGCATCTTCTGTTGTCTTGCTTGTTTCATCATCATTCTGATCTTCCTCTTCATGGTTGTCCGATGGACTGCAGCAGTCTGTTTTTCTTGTATTGTTTGGAAGTTCTTCATCAAATATCACATCAATACATTCAACTATTTTCCGAAGAGTCTTGTTGTAGCACCTGTACCCTTTACTTTTGGATGCATACCCAAGAAATATCCCTTCATCAGCTCTTGCATCAAATTTTCCAAGATTTTCATCGTTATTCTTTATGTAACACTTGCTACCAAAGATCCTGAAATGTTTGATTGAAGCTGGCTTTCCATGCCATAGTTTGTAGGGAGTCTTGTCACTGCATGGCCTTAAGTGACCTTTATTAAGGATATGTACTACTGTGTGCACTGCTTCTATCCAAAAGGTTTGAGCGATATTATTCTCTTGCATCATGGCTCTGGCAATTTGTTGAATAGATCTGTTTTTTCTTTTTGCAACTCCATTCTGTTGAGGTGTTCCTACAATAGTAAACCGTTGTTTTATGCCATATTCATTACATAGATCTGCAAAGTCATAATCTGTGAATTCACCTCCTCTGTCCGATCTGATGCATTTTAGCTTGCACCCTGTCTGATTTTCTGCTAATGCTTTAAATATTTTGAATTTGTTCAGAGCTTCCGATTTGTTCTTGAGAAAAGAAACCCATGTCATTCTGGAGAAATCATCTATTATCAACATGAAGTAGGATTCTCCACTTGGTGTTTTAGTTCTTGCAGGTCAACACAGTTCCATATGCACAATCTGAAGTGGTCTTCTTGTTGATAACTCCTCTTTGGTCTTAAAGGATGTGCGAGTTTGTTTACCCAATTGACAAGATTTGCATATGGTATTAGATGGCTTATTTATTTCTGGCATATCTCTGACAGCTTTCTTCTTTCTTATTCTGATGATGTGATCGAAGCTGAGATGTCCCAATCTTTTATGCCTAAACCATGACTCCTCAAGTTTGCTAAGATGGCATGCTTCATCTTCCTCTTTCACAATGTAAACATTGCTCTTTGTTTGAACTCCTTTGAGTAGAGTCTTACCTATGGTGCTTGATCTAACTTCAAAATCATGTGCTCTAAAAAGAACTTCACACCCTTTGTCACACATCTGACTAACACTTAGTAAATTCGATTTCAGCCCATCTACAAATAATACATCTTGGGCCTTTCCTTTTCCATTGTCTATGTTGACTGATCCTTTTCCCTTGATCTTGCCTGATTTATCATTGCCAAAAGTAACATTACCAGATTTCTTTTCATCAAGAGTTATAAACTTTCTTTTGTCTGCAATCATGTGTTTTGAGCAGCCACTGTCCAGGTACCACTGACTTTTCAGGTCTTGAGCAGTTAGAGCTAAGTCACACTTATTCTCCTTCTTTATCCATTGGAGACATCCTTTTGTTTGGTATCTCTTGTGAGTTGATGAATCACATCCCTTCAAAGGGCATTTGGAAGGTATATGTCCAACTTGATTGCATATACAACATTTGATCATAGTTTTTGCAGAATTATGAGTATGAACAAAATTTCTTTGATTCATAAACCTCCTTGAGGTGTTTAACATCAATCTTTGTCCATACTTTCTACATTCAATAATTTTATGGCCAAATTCCTTACAATAAAAACAATAACCATAGAAATTATTTGCATACCTGATGTAAGGACATTTTCTCCATTTGTTTGTTTGAGACAGTCTCTTCATTGTTTGCATCTTTTGTAGGTTTGAATTACTCCTCCTTGCATAAAAATATGCAGCAATGTGTCCCAGCTTATGGCAGACATGACAAGTGGCATTCTTCATAGGAGGGAGGAATCTCCTTTGATGGCTTCCAAATTTGACATACTCAGGAGCATATGGTCCTTTTTCTGTTATCTTAGTATTTATTGCATTCTTTGTTACTAGAGGTTTCTTCTGCTCTCTGTCATCATTATTACATGTTTCTTCTTTTGTAGGAATTGTTTGAGCTACTTCATCAGTCTTCTTTTCTTTTAAAAAAATTATATTTGTGTTTTCCTTTTCTTTGCCTTTACTCGATTCTCCTTCATAGCGTATTCCTGTTTTTATCATTGGGGATCTTTGAGCAACCAGAATTTCATTCAACTTACTAGAGCTTGTTTTTTGAGAAGAGTTTATAACCACTTTCCTTTGAGAATTTTCTAGTTTCTTCCTAATACATACTACTTCTTCTTCTAGTTTCTCTTGTTCTATGGTTTTATCCTTGTTTTGCTGAAGTAACATGTCTTCTATCTTCTTGGCTTCTTCAAGCTCTACCTTTAGCTGCATGAGGACTTCTTAATTTTGTTCTTCTTTCACATATTTGAGGAGGATCTCTTTTTGTTTTCTACATTTTAGTTTTAGTCTGTCAATCTCCTTCAGTGCACTTCTTAGCTCCCCCTCAAGGTCGACTTCCCCTTCTTCTTCTTCATCTTCTAGTGGGAGTCCGTCAAGATCTTCTATGGCCATCAATAAAAATTATGAGATTCCTTCTTCACTTGAGGGTTCATCTGAATCTTCATATGTACTGTTGTCTTGTTCAGCATAGAAGGATTTTCTGCTGAACTACTTTCCTTTCTTCCAGTTCTTTGATTTATTTCTCTCTGGCTCTTGAGGCTGCTTCCTTAATTTCTTGTGAGGACACTTAGCAGCATAGTGTCCAACTCTTCCAAAGTTGAAGAATTTGAAAGGAAGTTTACCTTTGTATTTACCTGAGCCTCTATCTAGTTTCTTGACAAATTTTTCTTCTTCTTCATCTGAGAAAGAGCATATTTCTTCCTCTTCTTCTTTCTTCTTTTCTGTTTTAAAGGCTGCTTCCCTTGTACTTGGCTTCTTCTGTGGGAGCCTCATTTCATAGGCTGTTAGATTTCCAAGTAGCCGGTTCATAGTCAAGGTCTCCCAATTAGCTGTTTCTTCTATTGCAGACACCTTTGGATTAAATCTGGATGGAAGACATCTTAGAATCTTTTGTACAATTATACTTTCTGGCATTCTTTCTCCAAGAGCTTTCATATTGTTAATAATTTCTGCAGCTTTTAGGAAGAAACTGGTAATGTCTTCATCATCATTCATTCTTAAGTTCTCAAACTGGGCTCTATAGACTTGAAGTTTGGCAGTCTTTACTTTCTTGTCTCCCTCATGTATGTGCTCAAGAGTATCCCATATTTCTTTGGCAGAGTTTTTGTGCATTACTTTAATAAACTCTGCTTCACACAATCCATTCAAGATGGCATTCATGGCTTTTTCATTAGCCACAAAATCTTTTTTTGTTTCTTTTTCTCTGTCAGTTATCTTTGGGGCATATCCAAATTCCAGAGCAGCCCAGATTTCTATTCCTAGAGACATTATGTATGTTCTCATTCTGATTTTCCAGAAAGCATAATTTTCACCAGTGAAGAAAGGGGCTTTATTGGTTGAGCATCCTTCTTTACTAGCCATCTTGAGAACCTAGGATCTCCTTTCAGTAGTTAAACTTGTACAAAGGAACCCGCTTTGATACCAATTGTTGAATCTTTAATTAAACTGAGAGGGGGGGGGGGGGGGTGAATTAGTTTAATACATATATTAGCCTTTTAAAATTTTCACCAAAATTATTTACAGCTTAATATGTGAACAATCTTATTTGCAGCCAATATTAATTTATTGTGACACCATACTTATGTAGAAAGCAGCAAGCAATTAAGCAGATTTAAATAATCACATCAACACATAAGATGCACACATAGAGATAGCAGATGTAAGTGGAAACCCATAAAGGGAGAAAACCACATCTTATTATTGTTGTGATGCAAAGGCAAGCTCCAACTCCCTCTCACCATTTTTTTCTGCAGGCACCAACCTACAGGAGGCTCTATCCTCAATTCTGCAAGCTACAACTTGCAAGGAAGCACCAACTCCCTTCAATTTTCTGCAGGCACCAACCTACAGGAGGCTCCAACCTCAGTCAGCTACAACTGACAGCTATCAAGATGCAACTTGATAGGGAAGCTCCAACTTCCTCAATTTATCAAACTGAATGTTTGCTGATTTACCTCAGATATCAGCTCTGTTCTGTAGCTTCTCTTTCTGCTCTTCTTCTCTTAATCTTCTCTGCCTCACTCTTCTGTATTCTTCCTTCTCTAAATTTACTCTCTCTAACTTTTTTCTTGAATATCAAGATGATATTATTTATAAATTTCCTCTCATGACTGTTTGTATTCTACTTGGAATTTGAAATGGACAGTCATGTCTCTTTGCCTTCTACCTTCTCACTCCTTTTATCTGCTTACTCAGGAATTATAACTATAGGTGTCAATTTTAACATTACAGTGGCAGTTTGTTTTCCTCTCGGACACTTGCCAATGCATCACAAACAAAATGAATTCGAGTTCAACTCATTTAGTCTTTTGGCTTTTCTTTGACTGTGCTTGTATTTTCTGTGACTGTGTTTTAACTCTTTTATGCTCTGTATCCTTTTCTGTCCTCTTCTGTGGTGTAATTGCTGCATATGTGTAACAGTGCCTTTTAAATAAATAAAATGTAGTTACAGATTTTTAAAACAAGGAAATTCCAATCCTTTTCGTACCACGAGTGTCTTGTTGATGTGGCGAGTTCTGTAGGCCGGAACAGACATATACCACAATTGTATTACATTAATAATCACCCTCCACCTTGAGCCGAGGCCCGTGGGTCCATATACCATGCGGCATACTTTAAAACCACCGCAACCATGTTATATCTATATATATAACAACGCCCCTTTATATATACATATAATGTAATTTCAACTCTCGACATACATACAAAATTCCTTTTGAAATGACTTAAATCAATTCTCGGCGTAATATAATAAAAATTCTTTAAGCATATAAGAACTCCTTTCGGGCCCACTTGCCACGCTTCTCGATGCAATGAGTCTCCTCCAATTGCGATTGATCGTTCATGCTCCGATTGCGATTGATCGCTCCTGCTCCGATTGCGATTGATCGCAATCGCAACTACAAATACTCTAATGCGATTGAATCACTTTTAAGTTCTTCCGATTGCGATTAATCGCAATCGAAAATTCCATTTGCATGTCCCGATGCTCCGCTTTGACTCCGATTGCGATTCAATCAGAAATCGCCAATCGCCTGAATTGATATCACTCAACTATTCCAACTCCAATGTGCTCCGATTGCGATTCAATCGGAAATCGCCAATTGTAGGAGTTGTATATCACTTGATTATCGCCGATTCCATAGCTTCGATCCGATTCAATCAGAAATCGGAAATTGCAACTGCAATGCGCTCGTCAATTTCAACCCTCCAAAGTTCCGATGCGATTCCAATCAGATTTCGCCAATCAGCAATTGCAATGCGCTTCCACCTTTGGAATCTTCACATTTCCGATCCAATTGGGGAGGGGTCCCACCTTATAAAACTTTATTTTATGCGCTCCCTAATATATATGCCTTCGACCTTTGGTTCTTTTGTTTTTGGGATTAATAATATGAAGCTTATAATAAAGCGCTCCTTATAATGTACATGCTTTGGACCTTTGCAACATATGTAATGCGCGACATATATATGTATTGTAATGGATATATATATATGTATCCTTCATCGGGGTAGGAGATTCCCGAAATTTATGTGCCTTGCTGCTTGGGGTTAAGCGATTCCTGGAATATGGTTCTGTGCAATTCCCGAAATATTTGTGTTATGTATAACGCCGGTTGGAGTGTGCGATTCCCAGAATATGGTTCTGCATTATATGCGTAACGCTTGGCTTGGGGTATGATTCTCGGAATTTTAGAACTGCTCTGCCTCTGCCTCTGCTACTTCTGTCATTCTGCCTCTGCTTCTGTCTCTGTGATAACGGTTCTACCTCTATTATATTCGATTCATCTGCCTTCATTTGCTTCTTTGCTGCCTCCATTGTATTCGCTGCTTATTTTGTCTATCTTTTCTTCAGCGCTGCCTCCTTTACCCGAGTGCTTCCTCCTTTGCCTTTTTTGCCATCAATGACAACATTTCCAACAGAATTCCCTTAATTTGTATTCTCCCCATTGATTAGAGTGGAGAATTTTTATGCTCTTTTCAAACTGTTTTTCCGCCAAGGTTTTATATTCTATAAAATACTGGAAATTATGACTCTTTTTATTCAGAAAATAAACCCATGAATATCTAGTGAAGTCATCTGTAAATAAAAGAAAGTAATATTCTCCACCTAGCGACCTCGTCTGCATAGGTCTGCATATATTAGTGTGCACTAGTTCTAGGATATCTCTTTCCTTCCTTCTATCATGCACATAAAACTCTTCTCTATGCATTTTACCTAAGGCACATCCATCACAATTTAACTAAGTATTATGAAAGACAGGGAGTCCCTCGACCATACCTTTTCTCTGCAATAACATGAGGTCCTGCAAATTTGAATGAACGAATCTCTGGTGCCAGAGTTGTTCAGCTGTTGATCCACCTGCAACCATGGCTCGTTGTGGTATGCTTTTTACATCCAGTATGTATAGACTTCCTACACGCATGCCTGTTGCAACAATTTATTTCCTGCAATCTTTTATGACGCAATGAGTCTTGAAGAATTCGACTTGCATATCTTGATCAGTTATCATGGATGCAGATATTAGATTTTTCTTAATTCTAGGTACATATAAAAAATTTTTAAGACAACTAATATCACCATTTGGCAGCTTTACCAGAATATCCCCATAGCCTTTAATATCGTATCCACTATCATCTCCTAAATAATTTTTTGATCCATATGTACTTTCTTCAAGATTTTCAAAACATTGCTTTTTACCTTTCATGTGAGAGGATGCACCAGAATCGACATACCAGATGTTGTCCTCATTGGATGCTGAAAGGGCACAGTCAGCTATGAACAGTCGAAATTATTGACTGAGATCTTCATCTTCTTCAACAAAGTATCCTCTGTGCTTTGCTATCACCAACTTTTTCTTTGCATCATCTGCCTGCATCTTAAGGCATTCATTCTATATATGACCCTTCTTTCCACAATAATAACATATTTTTACAAGATGATTTACAGACATACCTTTATACGGACTCTTCTGCGATATACCTCCTCTCTACTCTAGTTGCGATTGTGACTGCTGCTATGGTTGCTTCCCTCTGAATGATCGTCGTTTCGCCTTCAGAGCAAGATCATTGCTCTGAGGTTTCAAATTCTGTCGCCGCTCCTCATCTTGTAGCAAGATCCATGTCAGATCTTCAAATGTAGGTGCTTTCTCCCTTGCCCCCAATCCAGTGATGAACATTTGATATTCATCTCTCATCCCATTCAACATGATTGTGACAAGATCAGGGTCAGATACCTTCTCTCTGATGTCTCCCAATCAGCCTTTCACATATTTAAGTCGTGCAATGAATGCAACAGCAGTCTCACTTTCGTCCATCTTCAATGAAAATAGCTTGCTTTTGAGTGCCATAATTCGACTCGTATTCTGGGTCTGATATAAACTTTTGATGGTTGTCCAGATCTCCGCAAATGTTTTACACTCTTTGATATGTGGGATAATTTTGTCCTTGACAGACATCTTCAACAATACTTTCGCCTTGTTTTTTCACTTATCCCATTCTTTCTCTTGCATATTCGCCCCTGTGTTTGAATTCGGCCTCTGCTCATCTCCTATAACTATCGACCATGCATTCGGACCCTCAAGCAAGGTCTGAATCTTAAACTTCCAATTCGTGAAGTTAGATCCAGCGAGCTTGCCAGACTCGTGGAGATAAGATTACATAGTGTTACTCATTCTGAACTGATCTCCAAGTAAATGAATCTACCCAACTGATTCAGAAAAAAAAGATGAATACCTGTCAGATCTTGACAACCGATCTTCCACTGCTCTGCTAGTTCTCCTGATCCACCCACTGTACCTTCAATTCAGATCCAACAATATTTGGCAAATCTGCAAAATAATGCCGCTCCAATGAGCAAATTCGTTGTTTTCCAATACAGCCACAAAACTCATCCGATCAGATCTGATCCGATCTACCTCTCCCAGAAAGATCCGCAACTTCTCCGATCTATAACTCTCGCAAATTATCCAACGAAGGTGAGGCTTCCAGCGGATCTTCCACTAAAGGTGAGGTGGCGCCTTTCCGAGCGAAAAATCCGCGCCTAGATAAAAACGATGCAAGGAAAAATCCTTGGCGTGAGTTTTCTGTGCGCTTCCGCGCCAATCCCGTGATTTGCCGCGTTGGCGTTGTTATGGGCCGAACAGATGCACCAATTTTTCTTCTTGGCGCGACTGTCAGCGCCGAAAGCGCGCCAACCCCCTTCTGCGCAGAAATTAAAAAACATCTGAGTCCGTGACCCAGGTGTTACTGCAGTCCACCTGCTCGATCGAGCACAAAGCTCTGTGAGCACACATATATCGTGTACACACAGCCACAAAGGCACTTTTACCCACGAAGGTGATTCTGCCACAAAGGAAAATTGGCCATAAAGGCGATTCAGCCACAAAGACGATAAAAGGTCAGGCTCACCCAATCTGAGCTCTGATACCAAGATAAAATATGCATAGAATTGAAAAAGAATGAGTTGTAGCTTACAAGTGAGTACTGTACCTGGAGACCACACTCAAACTGAGAGATCACTCTCCATTCACTCTACATTCATGAATGAGAAACTACATCATTAAGTACATCACCAGAAATCAGGAAGTTGCAAACAAACTCCTAAACTCTAGGAACAAATCCTCAACTAAGGAGATACGTTACAACTTGTGTAAATTTTTCTCCATTAATACAAAATAATATAATTATTTTAACAAACATATTAATAGACTATTTTATCCTAAGATTGCGATTGATCATTGCAGTGTACCGCGCTAGTGACTGCACTGGGATCCTGGAGAATACCCACAACCATAATGTAATGTAACCGTCTTAAAATAGATTATAATGTAACCGCACAACACAAGAAGCACTGTTACGATATTAGAGAAATTTTATTGACAAAGCTCTGATACAATGCTCTGTTGATGACATAGAACCGAGGATATCGTGAATCCTCGTTTCTTGGAAAAACAAAATAAAACAATTGTAGGCAGAATCTTTTGTATTGCAGGGCTCAATCGGTCTGATTACTGTTACTCCATTTCAACTACTCTCCATGCATATTTACACACTATCTCAAAGTAAGCCAATGCAAATGAAATATTGCAGTGAGGGTTGACGTGGCATTCAATTCACATGAGAAGTAGGCATGTGAATCCAGGTCGAGGGGTGAGGCTTCATTGAACAAAAAAATCCAAAGCCAATGGAAGGATGATATTGAGGTTGAGTAGTTTGAGGTGGATATTTTTACAAAAGCACAATGCTGCCTCCAACTCCAAAATAGCTACCAACACTAGACAACATTATTTCACAACAGGGTCTCTAATGCCTATGTGCACCAAACCCCCCCAACAAATCAACACATGCTCCAAGTTTCAGTGCATCTAAATGACATGATCAACTTCCTCTGCTCGATCTGCCACCTGCAGGGCTACTTCCTCCCCCTGGGACGTTAGGAGTTCCTCCGCCCGATCCGCCTCTTGGGACGCTAGGAATTATTCCAGCTAGAGGACCGCCGCCTGCAGAGCTACTTCAACCGCTTGGGACGCTAGGAGTTCTTCCAGGTGGAGGACCGCTGTCTGGGACCCTAGGAGTTCTTCCAAGTGGAGGACAGTCATGGCTACCACATCCAATGACAAGAGCAGGCATGGTGGTTGTTGCAATGCTACACCCTTTGCCATCTTATCTTCAATCAATTACGATGCTCTTCCTTCCTTTCTCTAATTTGAAATGAATATAAAATTCTAACGATGATAAGAAAAAGCCTCTCTCTTTGAAATGAATATGAAATTCAAACGATGAGAAGAGAAAGAAAAAGGAGGGAGTTGCATATTTCAGCTCGCAGTGGATGGATTTTATAGCAATTATGTGCATCATTTTCTTAATTAAATATTTACATTATTATAATAAAGGCCACCGAGGATATGTGATTTGCAATAATGATAGGTTTAATAATGAAAAACCACTCACTAATTCTATGTGAAGATAAAATTGATTCGTGACCAACAACTTGGAACTGAGTGAGTGACGGAGGAGGAAACTTGGGCACTTCTATTCAACACACTCCAATTCCCATTGTTCTTGCAACTTCCTTCCGATTATGTTCGAAAACGATCTTCCCATATTCAGGAATGTCCTATGAACTCTCACAAAACGAAGAACATAAGAATCTTTCACGTGAAATGTACAGGGTGGAGATGGAATATGATTCCATATCTACATCAGAAATCAAATTCTAATGAATTAAAAACTTCATAGTCTCATGCAATACAGTACAATTTTTTTGTAAACAATTCCAGAAATAAATATAATAAGATAAGTATTCCTATTTCAGTGTTTATGTTAAAATAATGTGGACGTTAAATATAACTTAGGTAACTTTAAAAATGACAATGTAATTATATTCATGGATTCGATTCGATTCGATGAAAGATATAGCAAAATGATTATGGGCTACACTGTATACTCATAACCATATAAATAAGTTTTGTTTCATGAGCTTTAATAACTAAAGGAGTAATTAGAGCATTGCAAATATTTTCTAGTGATTGTTTTGGTATATTTAACATTTGTATTTTTCTAAGAAATTCTATTTTGTTCATGAAATTGAAAGACACCTTTTTCTATGGGTTAGGTGAATAAGATAGAGGAATCAAATTTTTTGATATTAAAATTTAATTTTGAGTGAAATACTTCAAAACAAACATTTAGAACTCAAAAATATCCAAACTTATTTTTTTATTGGTCATATATATGTTTGAATTGTATCTTTTAATGGATAAATAGATAAAGTCATTTTTCATAAGGAGCTTAAATTTATAATTTTATAAGTACAACTTATTTTCTTTATATTTTAAATAAAATTGACCTACAAACATATTTGAAAAAAAAAAGAGTAAAGTTACTTGAAATGTTTTAAAATATTTAAGTCATAATTTTTTTTTTAATGTTTTATATAATATATGTTATATATACAATTGACATTGAAATATTTTACTTAATTATGAGCTCTAAAATAGTTTATTTATAAACTACATTATCTATATTATTATTATTTGTTTGTTATTAACATATTTTAAATCCATGTCAATATTATTTAACCCTCGCTAGTTAAAAAAATTAAATTATGACTTACTACTCATATTTTTTGAATGTCATATATCTATTTTATCTTAAGAATCAAAGGAAGCCACGTTTAAAGTGTCCAAAAAGGGCAAGAAGCTCAAAAAGCATTAATAATTCCCTAGCTACGAATTTGATCAGGAGTTTGCACAGTTGGCCAGGGAAATAAAGCATGGCTAACGAAAGTACTAAAGGGGAGATACTCTTTAAATGATTTGATTTTGGTAAAGTGGCACATTTTTCGAAAGTACTAAAAATGAATATGATTCATAGATTACATAACTCTATTAATGTTTCTTTGAAATTCAAATTTCGAGATTCGTCAACTATTTTTTCATTATTTTGCAGCAATTTTCTCCGCAACCTTCATATACGATTTTTTCCTATACATAACCACTCAATTGAATCAACAAATTTTTTTTAGAAATAGTTTTCTGAATTTCTTGATTGTAGATAAGTCTTCCATGGACTCATTCCTATTGTATGTCCCAAATCCTAAACTTGGGCAACATACTTGACAGCATATTTTTTTTCACTGTAATAGTTTTTCCTCAATGAAAGTACCTAGTTTTCAAGAAATTCACTATTTCTTTCTCTCGTTCCATTCAATCCATTTGCACTAGGAGATCACACGACTCTGTAGGAAGGATATTTAATTGGACTTCTGTACCATTTTATTTTATTTTATTTTTTTTAGATAAATTAGTTAGTTTACGACTAACCTTCTTCTTTGTTCCTATATTTAACCATGCAAGTCAATATTATTGAAATTTTTTTGTTTAAACTAACTTTTTCCATTATCTTAAGGCTGACATAACTTAAGTTTGCTACTCAATCAAGTAAAACAAACACATATTGGTCAAAAATTATAGTTGCAATTTCAATCATTTCTAATTGATATATATTTTTTTTTTTCTTTGATTCTTTTTGTGCTTGTTGTCACCTTCGCATTCTCCTGATTCCGCTAGTTTTTCAATTGATCAAATCATGTCTCTTAATTGTTGGTAGCACCATCATATTTTTCGAACAATCGCTTTCATAGTATTAAAATTGTCAATTTCAATTATTTCTTTGTAGATGGTAGTTAGACAGTTCAGAAATCATTTTACATTTTCCTTTTCTTCCCTGATGTAAGGCACATATGAAAGAAATTTTGTGAATTATTCACAATTTCATATATAGTGAGCTTTCCCATATTTTCTCATACTTTTGTCTTTTCTATGTCCCCATAATACCTCTCACTAAGTCATTGAGATTTGACATAGTTATTTCATTAAGACACTGTAAAATTTTGGTCTCTTTCACCAAAGTGTGGCTTTGCCTTGCCACTAGTAACCCACAAATATTTCTTTCAGATTTCTTCCATATTCATATATCTGTTTAGGAGTCATGTTTCCATATTTCTTTCCTTCTCTTATTTACAAATTAGAGAATTAATTTAATTTCACAATTCTCTCTGCAACTTCCTTTTCTCTGACTCTTTAAGTAGATTCTTCCCTACTCTGAGACCTCTCTGAGTTGGGTTCTATTTCATTTTGAAAACTATAATTGGAGGTAATTTTTTGTCAACCTCTCTTTCTCAATACTGTAATAACCATTCATTGTTAGTATTCAGTTGAACCCTTTCTTGTTGTAGTAAATTTTTTAACATTTTAGCATTTGGATCTAGTAGGGCCTCTTCCCTTCCCAGTTCTACTTAAGCTCTTCTCTGTCAGTCATGACAACAGCTGTACTTTTTCTGAACTAAATTATGCTACACATATATCAATTAGAAATCATAAACAAAAAAATTAAAATGAGTTTGACAGCAGGAAATGTTTTCCTTGTATTAGGACCCATAAGCCCAGAGTTTTCAACATGAGCTCTGATACCATTTGTAACAACTCCTAGTAACTGATTTTTTTTCTTTTTATTTTTATACTAATTCTGGTCATGATCATTGTTCTATTCTGACATAATCGTCATTTATTACTTTTAACAATGACTATGGAAACTCAAAGTCTTCATTTGTTTTATTTTTCCCATCCTAAAACTCTATCTTGACATGTATATTTCCTGACTTAAAATTTATTCCTTAGGTCGATTTATCTAGCCAGCTTCCTAAAATAAATTTATAATAGTCATACTTATTTTTCACTAAAAAGAATTCTCTTATTTGGATTGTTATACATATTTTTTATATTCATTTTATCCTAATTCCAACTCCTTTTTATTATTGTTCCCCTTTACAATGTAATAATTTACTATTGCAATATTGTAATAGATGTCCCTAAAAATCTATTTACTTAAAATAAAGTAAATTTAAAACATTCTTTTGTCATACGTACTTAGCTTAATAATATGAAAGGAATTCATTATGGAAACCCTTAGTCACACTTTAAGACATATGATTTTACGGTTTAAATTAACAAGAATAAAGTATTATTTCGATACTATAGTGAAATCTTGTTCCATCCTTCATAACTTATAAAGTCTAACATATATATCATTTCATTTCATGGTGGATTTTTATAACCTTTAGCATTTTTCCATATTCTCTCTCTATATATTAGCTTTATATTTATGAATCGAATGATGTTTAAAGAAATACAAGTAATTTTCATATTTAAGAGTCTTTTATTTTGCACTTTGTTGTATGAGGTCTATAAGGCACATGCTTTAACCTTTAATGAACTACCTATAAAATTCCTATAGTTCATCACCCCACTCATATAGCAAACTTCCGATTTTGGTTAATTTATCATACCCTCATTACCTATTACCCAACGTAACTTTCATTAACCCATATATTCAATACATAATGAATTATTTTACAATCACATCATATTAACTAGGATCGTTTCTTCATAGGTAAATAACTGCGTTAAATTAAATTTATGACACTAAAAATTCGTTTTATTAATGGAGCTATCATATCCAATTGTGATTTTCCCCATACTGCCTTAAATTTTATCTCTACAACTCTATCCTTTTATTTATTAAACCATTCAATGGATGTACATCCTCACCTGATTATCACATGGCCTCGATACTTTTAGAGGACACATGTAGGATGGAGATGAACAGTAGGGATTTGTCTAAGACGCTACATTCACTGAATGACCTGCGTTATGGTTTTCACCAATTCATTTGGTTTGAAATTTGGTCGGAATTCCACATAGGGAAGTAAGAGCACCGAGATACAAAATTATGCGTTGTTGTGAAAATTTTATCTGAATTTGTAGCACATAGTACTGAATAGCCATTTCTCTTACGGTTCTCATGTTGTGTGTAATTACTTTCGCTACTTCTTCACATTTCCTCTCGTGAACCAACGTTTTTAGATATTAATTAAAGGTAACGTGCCCTATGTTCCTTACCGCATTTCTTTCGCTATAATTTATCTTGTGATAAATTTAATTTCTATTCACAAATTTACATTGCATTGCATTGGTTTTGACAGGGTTTATCTGCGTTTGAATTCTTGTTCCATTCCTTTCGTCTCAAGCAGATATTTATTGGCCAGAATGACGAGGTAAGTAACCTCTGAAAAGAATGTGTGCTTCTTCCATTTAAGCCATTCCCGGAAATATGTAACCATAGTGCTTATGGCTGGATTCTCTCTCTTCTTTTTCCATAATTTCAAAAATCTAAGGTCGCATTTTTGGTTTCTCGTTTTCTTGTATAATTCTGTACTCTATGAATTTAAAAATTCATATTTTTCCTTTCCATATTGTAAACTTGTTATTACGCATTTATGTGAGGCCATTTTTTTTACATGTGAGGGTTGGTAACTCCTCTTTCATGGTTTCTACTTCAACTAGTTTTATCCATCCGAAGCGTTTTATTTTCATGCCTCTATTTAGTATCAATCGAAGAGTTTGTCATTTTTTAGAATTACTAGAATGATTAGATTCTAATTACAGTGAATTTCCCTTTGAAAGTAATATACGTTTTCTTTTTTCTTTCGGAATTGGAATTTTCGCCACATTGGGATTCTGGATTTTGCACAAAATTGCTATTACGGTTTTGTGGTCTTACTTTAATGATCTTCGATGCCTCAAATTTTTTATTCCTCTTTTATATTTACATAGGGAAGCCTGGTATTAATTGTCTTCATTGGAATTATGAATAGTATCCCGCTGTTATATACAAATTTTCCATGAAATTTATACATTTCGTTTGTCTCTATATATTCAATTTTGGTTCACCTGACAGCATATTTCCTTCTTGCATCGAGAAGACTCTCTCGTTCTTTCACAACCCAAGGATCCATTATGTTCTCTGTTATGGTAAGTGGTTCTACTCTTATTACTCATGCAATTGAATTTAGCTTTTTTTTATGCAATAAATTTTCAGAACACATAGTATATCTTTAAATTTGTTCAACATTGTTATAAGATTTACCTCCATGGTTTCTGAATAATTTAACTTGAATAGAAATATCCACATAGAAGTTTTTTAGAGATATGATTTTGATTTTCAACGAAATTCCATTTCATTTGGTCTATTATGGAATATGTAATTCCATTACATATTAATTCACTTTTCCACTTCAATCCTTAATTGGGATTTTTGTTCACTTTATACACTTTTTAATATTACAATGTTCATTTAATTTTAATGGTTATATGTCATATTCATTTTTTTATTCCACCCTATATTTACTCTTCTATTTCCTCTGTGTAAAAGAGAAATGATACAATTATATATTTTACTGGGTACATATAAAAAATTTATAATTGTTTTACTCATATTCAGATTTACTCCCTATAATAATAGTTTAACTATATTTAAAAAAAAGATTGTGAATGAGACTAATTCTATTAAAAAAGCATATGGTACAAAATGGATTTACAGTCAAGAGAGGCTAGATAGCAGGGAAGCCAGAAATGATAAACAATCAACCATGTTCCCATTAAGTAACCAAGAGATAAACAAAGAGATTCAAGAAGATAAACATGGGAGCCATAACAAATAGACTCAAGAATCTACATAGAATGTGTTGAATCCTGAATACAACATTTCTTTCCTTTAATTTTTGAAATTTTAACCCAACTGTCATTTGGAAGATGGGATAAAACCACTCGAAGATTGTTTTTTACTAAAGGAGTAGTTTCCTTATTCGAATATGAGGTGGAGGACTCATGAGATCCTTCCTGAGCACTTGCAGAAACATTGGGTTCTTCAAGTTCCACCGAGAACATATCTTTATCCTGCTTGGCAACCTCCTCATATGCTTCGATCTCCTCCTCATCCAAGCTGAACGAGTCAATGTCATCCATGGAAGGTGGTTCATAGGGTTTCCATATTTTAGAGTTTGATCTCCAATTGCTTCTCTTCTTTTGGTGGAGGAACGTAGTATAGGAGTTCTAAAGATTCCCTGCTTGATGGCAGTGATGGCATCAGAAAGAAGTGTTGTTATAGTCCAAGGTCTATGTCCACTGGAAATCACCAACTTTGAGATTGATTGAACCGGGCAAGCCTTTACTTATGCCTATTTCAACATATATTCTGCCATCTGTATATATGCTCGTCTCCCTGCTTGAGGGATATGTTGCAAAAAAGAATCCCAGGTTGTTTCCAATTACTTGAAAGATAGAGAAGTGCCATAGAGGAGCAGGTAGATTTGGAATCTTGACCCAAATAGGAAGCTTGGTAATGATTTCCATAGAAGGGTTGAAGTCTGGGAACCAGGCTGTGAGGAGTAACCCTACTTTTCTCCAAACCCAAGGACCACCTATTAAGGCTTTTTGATAATCTTCATTGAATTCAAACATAAATATAAATAAATCATTCTAGTAGAATATAACCTTGATGTTATTAGTCCAAGTGGAATGAATCCATTGGTAGAGATCTGCTTAGCGAGGCCATAATCCATTACATCAATAAATAATGGTAGATTTTGCGTACATTTGAAACTAGTTTTCAAGTACTGAATAGGAAATTTCTACATGGGGAACATCCTCCATTTATGAACCAAAATTGGCTTGGAAGCCTTAGAGGGTTGACCAACATTTTTGGGAGGTTGTGCACGGAAAACATTCTTATAAGAGAAAGCTTGAGCGGAGGAGGACTTCCCAACTTCCCCTCCTAGTAGACGAAGGTTTAAAACCACAGAAGAATGTTTTTCAATATTATAAAATGAGAGTGGAAGAGATTCCTCTAGCTGTTTACCTCCATAGAGAAATTTCTAAAAGGAAAAACGAATCCCCAACCTATGTTCGAGGGAATCTGAAAGTCTCTTTACCAGATCTGTGGAGTGAACCCAAAGTCTTATGGTTTTTCCAGTGAGAAGAGAGATCTGAATTTGAAAGGGGGGGGATAAGATATCTGGGGATCCTTGGCATCCAATGCTCAAATGAGAGGCTAGATTGATAAGTCCAGATGACCCACTGCTACCCAAGGCTACATTTTCACATTTACCATTGTCCTTTATGATAGAACAACCATAACACATAGATCTTGGAGTTACGGTCTGGAGTGAGGAAGAATTGACGAGTGGGTGTAGGCCAGAACGTTCAACGTTTTTCTCACTAGTAATCCTCACGTTGGAGATCAAGAATTTCTTTGACATCATATCCGAATAGAGATCTGTCCCAACTCTACCAACAGGGAGGTCACTGGCCCTCTCCTCCTTATCTCTGTCGCAACTTATTTCATGGTTGGGCACTCAACTAGGCGATGGTTCCCATGGTCCCATATCGCCCAAATGCACTCGTTCAAGTTATTACATGGCCACGATGGGAGATGTTGCACAGATGAAGACCCATTCATTCTTATGATCGCCTCCCTTGCAGATGTTAAGGAATTAAAAAATGGATATTGGAGGATTTATTTTCTCATCCGGTACATTATGGCAGATCAAGGTCTGTCCACGAGCTCTATGGTCGAGAGGAGTAGCATCAGGTTTGATCCCTGTTTTGGCTATCGCAGCACATGCTAAGAACAATGAAACTCTTGCGCTAACCATCTCTGCCGATTCAATCCATATAAATTCCTTGTAAACAAAATAATTATTAAGCATGGAGTGAAAAACCAAAAAGAAGTTTGACTATATTAATATAGTCTCATTTCTGAAATTAATTTATTTCTAATTACATTTCATATCTTCATTTATATAGTAATACTTTGTGCATTTAGAGTAAATGACATTGAAACTAATTATTCCATAATTTAATTATGAAAACTAAATAATTTTCCTTCTCAAACTAATTTGGGAATCCTCTTCCCAGATTATCATGTTCTTCCACAACTCAGTAGAATACTGATCCTCTTCAGGACTCCTCTCACCTCTGGTCAGTATTGGGATTTTCCCATTGTTGTATTATTAATGTCACATAATTAAATATGTTCTTTTTTTCCACTTGTCCTTACAATTCCATTTATTGTATGTACAGGAAGCAAGCTTCTAGTGTGTAGATAATTTGAAAAGTATAATTATTACCATGTATTTTATGAAATTTTCGTTTTTCATTTTTGTCAATTAAAATCTATAACTTTCATCGCTTCGTTTGTTTCATGTTTTTCCTATTATTTTAATTCAATGATGAAATTATTTGCAATCAAGAGTTAGAATACCTGACTATCAATTTCATCCTCTTTCAAGTTGATCATCAAAGCAATGGAGGTTCTTCCACCATTTTTCCATTCTGCATAATTCATCTTGATACATTGTCTTTTGAATTTAGATGATGACCCTAATGAAATTGTAAACAACTTTTGTATAATGGATTTATTATTTAAGGTTGACCCTATTGTTTAATCCTGAACTCCATTATAGAATTTTAGTGAAAAGGACTGATATATATAAGTATTAAAATACAACTTCTTACTCTTTTCTATATTACATGTTTTCATATATGCATGAGTATCTGAATGGATGGAATTGTATAACAATTTCTATAAGACAACATATATAATTCTTTTTCTAATTTCAATCTGAATTTTATATTCATAATTTGTATGTGTATTACACAACATGTTGTATATCTAGAGCCTATTCTGTTTATAATTTCATATCTATTGATAATTTTATGCTATTACTCTAGCTGGATTATATTTATATTCATGGTACCTGTACAGTAAATTTTGCAACGAAATTTCAGATATTTAATTTGGACTTAAACAATAGGTTTAGACCCTGAAAAAGGGTTTGGAGATTATGTCTGTTTGTCCCAAATTTCTAATAAGTCTATGTAACAGCACAAAAATATTAATTGCATTCCTCTATATTTAATCTCTGTCGAATGCACCTGACACTTAAAATTTCGGAAACCAGACACTACACAATACACGTAAATGCTATAATTTAATTTACATAAATTCAATTCAGAACTCGTAAAATAATAGTGTTTCTACATTCCATTCTAGAACTAGATAACTAATAGCAGCAACATAAAACATAAAATCTTCACACAATGTGCATACCACCATTATAAAGACTATTTGCCTCCCAACCTTGAGCTTATTCCACAATTCTCCCCCCAGTAGAGACCAATTCTTCTTTAGTGTAGACAACCCCTTTTTCATACTAGGAATAGCTTATTTAAGCTTACTTTCCCTCGGCCTGTTTCCATAACTGTGTCCAATTATTTTGGGATATTGCTTCCCTTAGCCTAGGATTTCCTTTCGTTTTTCCCACAAAAGCTTCTTCTAAAACTAGCTTTTCCTCAAGCTTGTTTTAATATTACGTCTTCTTAGTAGCTTTCCACTTTACTGAGGATTTTGTTAGATCTTTTTCCCCCATCTAATCATTTTTATTTTTATTTTTTTTTCTGCAAGGATTTCCGGAGAATTTTGGGAAAGTCTTAGGTATCTAGTCCATCCTCATGGATTTGAATTCTTGGTATCAATTTAATTTTTCTTTATACAATGATATAATTTCCACACACACACACACACACACACACATATATAGTAATTTCCAAAATTAATATATAAATGCATAATTTATTTCTTAGGTGCCCCTGACCTTTATGTTTATTCCCCATTTATAGATTCCTGAAAATAAGGATATTAAAATTAATGTGTTCTATCTTCATGTGAAAAGTAATAAATGGAAATTCTTTTGTGTTTGATAAATTCTCGTTCCTTTATTGGTATCAAATTTGGTAGGTTTGTTTTAACTCCTTACAGGAGGGCTTAGTAAAATGGGAGAAGAGTAAGAGAATTGTTCAAAGATTAAGGTGATCAATGCTGAGCCAGTTATCGAGCATTGAGTTTGGTCTCCTGCAACAAAGATCTTTGTTATTCCTACCATAAAATGTCAGGTTAGGAAATATTAGGTAGGACCAATAAACTGAAATCATCCCTGATGGATGTTTTAAGGGTGGGCATTACTAATGACTCTTTCATCCTTGCTCATAGTTACCATAGCGATCTATCCAATTGTTATATGATTAATGCTGGCTTGTGATACTCCATTCTAGCACTGAATGTAAATGTTATAGGATTTAGTTGCAAGAGAATCATCTTGGAATCTTGGGGAAGTTTTGCATAGATGGTTGAAAGGAATACTATAAGTAACAAGGATTGAATTGTACCTAAGTGGATGTATCATTGAGAGACCTAACTATATTAGACATTGAAAATTTTGTTTGTTTTCACACTTGGGCACATTTTTTTATAGTCACAATATTTTTCATTGCAGCCTCCTCAATTAATTTGTTGCACTAATGCCTATCATCTTGAATATGGATAATTCCACTATTAAAGAACATATTAGTGCTAACAAGAAATACAGCTATCCACCAAATCTATCATAAGAGTCGTGACCATCCATATTATATGTGGGACTTAAATTTGCATTGACATAATGAAATGTCAAAGAGGATGAGATCTTTGGTCTATCCATGATGGATAAAACCAACTCACGATGTATAGAAACATATAGCTATTTTTTATTTTTTTGAAATATGGAACATATAGTTCTTTTGTATTCAACTAGCACACAAAATAGAAGAAAGGATATATCAAATAATTGATAAATAACCTCTTTGAGGGGGTAACCTACTTTACATCCCATAAATGAACAATTTGTTGGATGATACAAATGAAAATAACTCCTTGGTATATATATGAGTTTAAGGGGTCACAATATAATTAGAGCCTACATACAATAATAATGTAAGGACACAAGAATAAAAATAGTGGCCTTCTATGGGGCACATCAATAATAACAATATGGGGGCTACATGGGCACAATAATAATAATAGGGGAATACACTAAAAATAATAATAAAGGGGCAACACTAGTATTATAAGGACCTAACATGCCCCTCTCCTTCAAAATAAGTTTTTTCATCAATGCTTTAGTAGTTCTAGATGTTTCTTTAATAAAATTCTCATCCTCCAATATCGAATATTCGACGGGTAAGTTCTTGCACTCAATGAGATACTATGAAATTGATTGATTTTGTAGTTGTCAGGTTCTTGTTTCAGTGAATGGTTCAAGCTCCAATATGATTTTTCCTTCGTCATCAAGTTCCAGAAAAATTTTTTGAACTAGGAACTTGTCACCAATAACCTTCTTTAAGCATGAAACATGGAAAACTAGGTGTACTGAGGAAGATGTAGGTAGCTCCAATTTGTATGTCATAGTACCAATGTGTTGTAGCACCTTGTAAAGACCATAGTCTTTGGGTGATAATTCATTATCCTTCCTATATTTCTCGATGGACATTTTTTGTATGGTTGTAGCCATAAAATACTTAGTTACCTACATGAAACCTTCTTTCACTACGATGTTGATCAAATTTTTGTTTCATTTGATTATGCACCAGAGTGAGGTTATCCTTTAAGTGTTGGAGAAATTTTTGTTTATGCTCAATCTGATCTTCCACTACTTGAACGTTAGAATTTTTTCTGAGGGTTGATATGATGGAATGTGAAAGAAAACCATAAATTTCCATAAATTGTGTCTTTTTACTATATTAGTGAAGGAAGTGTTATACCATCATTCAACACGAGGTAATCACTTGGCCCATTATGTTTGTATCATATATAAAAAGAAATAAAAATATTCTTCAAGACATTTTTTCATTATCTTATTTTTCCCATCATATTGAGGATGATAAGATGAGTTACAAGCTAATTGAGCACCAAGACATGAAAATAGTTTCGTTCAAACATTTCCTGTAATGATGCAATTTCTATCACTTGCAATAATATTTGGGTTTCCATGTAGGTTTTAAATTATTTCTATAAATGACGTAGAAACTGAACTGCATTTAAAAGGATTACATAATAAAAAAATCTATGCATACCTCGTTAGTCTTTAAAATACCACCATGATGACAATATTTCCTTTACACATGGGTAAACTTGTGATAAAATACATTCAAACCTCCTCTAAATAGTAACTTGGAATAGTTAAAGGCTGTAATAGATTCGGTGTCTTAATTCTCCTAACTTTATTTTGTTGGAAAAACAAACGTTCCACCTAAAACTTCTGTATATCATATTTAAGGCCATCCAAAAAATATCCTTCGTGGTGTTGTCATAAGTTTTTAAAAGTGTTGAATTCCCTCCTATGTGGGAGGTGTGCAATTCCAAAATAATCTTTTGTTTGTGTGGGGAATTCTTACAAATATATAAATGATATTTATACCATAATGAATAATTTTTCCAGATAAATCTATCATAATTACTGGGATCTTTCTGCAACATTTGAATGACTCTCAACACCTCTTCATCATTCTTGCATTCATCCCTTGCTTCATTTATCCAATCAGGTTGGATAATAGAAATGGCACAAAGCACTTCTTCCACTTCCTCATCCTTTCTCGAGAGTCCATATGCAATGAAAATTTTCTTCCCTTTTTTGTGGATGATTTCAAAGTCATAACCCAAAATCTTGGTGACCCATTTCATTTTCCATTTTGAGGATAATATTTGTTCCAAAAAGTATTTAAAACTACCATAATATGTTTTTATCTTGATGTGTCTTCCCATTAGGTAAGGTCACCATTTCTTTAGTGCATCTAGTATTACCAACATTTCCTTCTCATAAATAGGCTTGCATAAATACTTTCCCCTTATTGGGAAACTTTCAAAAGTAATGGGTCTTCCTTCTTGCATTAAAACAACACCAATTACATTTCATGAGGCATCACATTCCACAATAAAGGTTTTCATGAATTTTGGTGTAGCTAAGATCCGTGCATGGCACATTTCCTATTTAATATGTTCAAAGGATTTACTTTCTTATGGAGTCCAAGAAAATGCATCTTGCTTCAGTAATGTTGTTAGAGGCACTATTATTCTCCCATAATTGTTAACATACTTAGGATAATACCCTGTCAACCAGATAAACTGTCGAACATGCTTTAGGGTTGTGGGGAGTTTCCATTCCTTAATGGATTTAATTTTTTCAGGGTCTATATTAACACCCTCATGAGATACAATATAGCCAAAATATTCCACCTCCTTTACTCCAAAGAAAAATTTGGAGGTTTTTACATATAATTGTTTCTCCTCCAATAGTTTGAGCACCTTGTAAACATTTTGAACATGATTCTTCTAAGACTTGTTGTAGATTAGTATATCATGAAAAGATACTAACACTAATTTTCTAGGTAAGTGTTTAAAAATGAAATTCATCAAACCTTGAAATGTGGAAGGTGCATTATTAAGGCGAAAAGGGATGACCAAAAATTCATAATGACCTTCATGAGTTTTGAATGCTATTTTCATAATGTATTAAAACATCATTCTAATATGAATATATCTTGAATGAAGATCCAACTTGGTGAAGTGAATTTATTTGTGTAATTCATAAAATACATGAATGGTAAATTTATCTTCAATAGCGGGCTTGTTGAGCTCCCTATAATTCAGAAACATATCCCATGATCCATCCTTCTTGTGTACCAATCCTATTGGAGCAGAGAAAGAACTTTGACTAGGTTGAATTTCACTCTTCTAGGCATAGGGATATATGTAAGGCCTGAAGCTTGGACGAAAAATTCTTGAAATCATGTGAATAGAATGATCATAATCACGAATAGGTGGAATTCCTTTGGGAGTCTTAAATACCTTAGAATGATTGTCCAATAATTTTTGTAGATATGGTGAAATAAATGATTTCAATGTTTGAACCTCTAGTTCGCATAATTATGCAATTATGCCCTGTTTTTATTTCTTCAAAATATTTTCCATGCCATTAGATCTAATTATCTTGCATAATTTCTGTGGGATGTCCCCTAATTCAATTTTCTTTCCTTACCAAAAAAATTTGAAGAGAAGTTCTTGAAAATTAAAATCTATCATCCCCAAAGATTGTAACCATTGGCCTCCTAGTACAACATCTGCACCACCCACTGGAATGGAAAGCATTGGAATATTAAATACATATTTCCCCATGCTTATTTTGATATTATGGCATATTCCAGAAATTTTATAGTTCCTCCATTTGCAACCATCACTTGACAAGCTCATGCTCGATATAGAAAGAAATTTAATTCCTTATCTATATTACAATAAATGAAATTATGGGTACTACCAAAATCAATCAACACTATTACCTTTTTCTTCTTAATATATTCTTCTATCTTGAGAATTTGATGAGTGGTAATTCCCTCCAATGCATTATAAGATATGGTCATATTCATTTCTTCTTTCTCTAGGGTTTGTTCTTGGTGTATATCCTCTTCTTTTGATGTTTCTTGTTCCTTTTATTACTCCTCCTCACAATCTATGTAAATAATATATTCCCAACACACTTATGACCTTTAGTGTGTTTTCTATCACAACTGTAACAAATCTCTTTTTATATTTATTTTTCCAATTGTTGTGGTGTCAACCTTGTGGGTTATGGAAGGCTAGGAGAAATAACACTTCCATCTTTATAGTTGTGACAAGTAGACTTATTTGCTGCCATAAAGTTTGTCTCAACTTTTCTTGCTACCCAGAATACCTTCTCCAATGAATCAAGTTCCAAAAGGAGAACCTAATGTTGGATGTTATCCTTCAAATTCCCTATGAATACATCAATCCTATGATCCTATAGAATATTAGTTACCCTAATATTCAATTTTTGGAAGTCCTCAATATGCCCTGCCATTGAACCCTTTTATTTGAGACTCATCAAATGGATAAAGAAGTTGTTTCTCTTTGTATCATCAAAATGTGCTATAATTTTCTGCATAAAAATTTATCAAGTGACAAGTGGTTTAACGAAAATCGAATATTTCACAGAGCAAATTCACCTTTCAGTTAAACATTACGAACCTGCAAGCTTCAAAAAAATCTGTTTCAAGCTGCAAATTCATATCTCCACATCTTCAGTCCCGATCCTGGGACCTGTGGTTAAGGGCCACTCTGCTTATGCTGCGCTACTTCCAATGTTTATATATATATATCTGAAGCACTTTAATTCATTCTCAATCCTTCGTAATATCATAAAACAAACTTCAGAATAATGGTACAACCTTTGACAAGGTCACATTATTATCATGCACTTTGACCAAGGTTTAAGAGCCTCCGAAAATCAACATTTGAAAGTCTTTGAAAATGGTTCGGATTTCACACATTTAAATATGTTCATCAGCTCTGCTGTAAATGAACGTGTGCATGTACTCGGACCCACCATTCAACAACATGTATATATATTTACTGGCCACATTAACACTCATAGCTCATATGACTTATTGACTTTTGTTTTTAAAACCAAAGTACCAACAAATGCTAATGCTCGGCCAACATTTTTTTTAACATACCTCTGTTAACCTCTACGCTGGTTCCTCAAGCGAACACTGTCCAATCTTAATGGCTGAAATCGAACGATAAATCGAAACCACGTGTCAAGGCTTCGATGTCATCGCGTGATTTACCATAAAAAAAGTTACCACTTAATTTCATTGCGAAACCGCTTATTTTCTTCACAGAACCGCCCTTACTTTTCTGGTCGCCATTGTCCTTCTTTCCAACTGTGTTTTCGAAGTTTATGTGTTCTCGGTTCTAGCTCTTCAGAGTTCCACTTCAACACTTACTTGCTCAACAATCAATCTTCGCGTTATGCCATTATAGGACATCACTACCAATCTCAACCAAAAGATGCCCAGAATTTCTTCGACTTCTCTAAATTCTTTTCACAGTGCTGAACAGCCCCATCTCCGTTCAACTATATGTAGGACTGTCACTGCTTAAATCTGCCATATCAAAACAACTCACAGTTTCAAACCATCTTATGAATCGAACACAATAATCCTTTTACATTAAACAAAAAAAAACTCTTCACTGATATGATGCCGACATTAGAATCGTCACTGATCTCTACAGTGATCGACAAAATTGTAAACAAAACTATAAACAAATCACAAGTCAACACAGAAATCCAGAAAACACTGTATTTCTATTATAATACAAAAGGCAATTACAATTCTGAAACACCAGATTGAATCTGAGGCATTTCAGCCTCATAACCCATCTCCTCCATTTATTATATTGTATTCCCTCTTCCTATCCCCCTCTCACACACTACGAGCTCTCCTTTTTATAGGTTTTTTATAAAAGATCAAGAAACGGTTACAGAAAACTGATTCGGTTTTAACAAATCTTTGTCCCAAATAAAACTGTTTGGATGCCCCTGCATCAGACTCATGAGGCACAAAAAAATTTATGACCTCCTGGTCATATGTCTTCTACAGTTGTCAGCAATTCTTCTGTGGAACTGGTCCTTGTGATCTTCATGTAGCAACAGTCCTGAAAAATTCTGCCCACATCCTCTGTGCAATTGTCCATCGTGAACTGCAACAAAACCTCTCCAATAGCAGTCCTCCCTGCTACCAGATACCTCACCAAGCTTCTCTCCTGAGCTTAGTCTTTTGGCATATCTGGTTCGCTTCTCTCGAACCAATTGAGCACTTTTGCTCTAGGTTGCTGCATCTTCTCACCTTCTTCATGCTGCTACCTTCACAAAACACAAAAATCACACGCTTACAAAATTTTCAAAACATTGTACCTCTGCTTCTTTCTCTGCAAACTCCTTTCTTTGCACGCAAAAACTCCTTTCTGCAGGAAATATTTTCCCGCTCTGATACCACTTGACGAAAAGCGAATCTGTCACAGAGCAGATTCACCTTTCAGTTAAACATTACAAACCTGCAAGCTTCAAAAAAATCTGTTTCAAGCTGCAAATTCATATCTCCACATCTTCAGTCCTGATCCTGGGACTTGTGGTTAAGGGCCACTCTGCTTACACTGTGCTACTTCCAATGTTTATATATATATCCGAAGCACTTTAATTCATTCTCAATCCTTCGTAATATCATAAAACAAACTTCAGAATAATGGTACAACCTTTGACAAGGTAACATTATTATCATGCACTTTGACCAAGGTTTAATAGCCTCCGGAAATCAACATTTTAAAGTCTTTGAAAATGGTTCGGATTTCACACATTTAAATATGTTCATCAGCTCTGCTGTAAATGAACGTGTGAATGTACTTGGACCCACCATTCAACAACATGTATATATATTTACCGGCCACATTAACACTCATAGCTCATATGACTTATTGACTTTTGTTTTTAAAACCAAAGTACCAGCAAACGCTAATGCTCGGCCAACATTTTTTTTAACATACCTCTGTTAACTTCTACGCTGGTTCCTCAAGCAAACACCGTCCAATCTTGATGGCTGAAATCGAACGATAAATCGAAACCACATGTCAAGGCTTCGATGTCATCGTGTGATTTACCATAAAACAAGTTACCACTTAATTTCATTGCGAAACCGCTTATTTTCTTCACAGAACCGCCCTTACTGTTCTGGTCGCCGTTGTCCTTCTTTCTGACTGTGTTTTCGAAGTTGATGTGTTCTCGGTTCCAGCTCTTCAGAGTTCCACTTCAACACTTGCTCAACAATCAATCTTCGCGTTATGCCATTATAGGACATCACTACCAATCTCAACCAAAAGATGCCCATAATTTCTTTGACTTCTATGAATTCTTTTCACAGTGCTGAACAGCCCCATCTCTGTTCAACTGTATGTAGGACTGTCACTGCTTAAATCTGCCATATCAAAACAACTCACAGTTTCGAACCATCTTATGAATCGAACACAATAATCCTTTTACATTAAACCAAAAAAAACTCTTCACTGATATGATGCCGACATTAGAATCGTCACTGATCTCTACAGTGATCGAAGAAATTGTAAACAAAACTATAAACAAATCACAAGTCAACACAGAAATCCAAAAAACACCGTATTTCTATTATAATACAAAAGGCAATTACAATTCTGAAACACCAAATTGAATCTGAGGCATTTTAGCCTCATAACCCATCTCCTCCATCGATTACATTGTATTCACTCTTCCTATCCCCCTCTCACACACTACGAGCTCTCCTTTTTATAGGTTTTTTATAAAAGATCAAGAAACGGTTACAGAAAACCGATTCGGTTTTAACAAATCTTTGTCCCAAATAAAACTGTTTGGATGCCCCTGCATCATGGTTTATGATAAAAATTTCCATATATATCATACAAATATATTTATTTATAAATATAAGTATGCAATGTGTACCTTTTGTGTGTGTTTCACATCATGTAGATAAAAATATTGCTCCATCTACAATACCCATGTTACCAGATGTTTGCCATCAAACTTCCTCATATATATATTTGGAATGTGTTTTTTCTTAAACCCCCTATCAGAATCTCTAAAATCATAATTCCTATTCCTTTTGTCCTCATCATTATTTTCATGGATTACCTTGTCACCACTAGGAAGCCTTTCATGCAAGAACATTTTCAACCCATCCAACTTGAAATTCGTCATGTCCATGTCTACTTTAAAAACCTCCATGTTTCCTTTTTCTTTTTCTTCTAAAGCATTCATCTTAGATTAAAATTTATTTTTGGTTACACTATGCATGAGTAAAATTTGTTGCACGTATTCTTATAATTTTGATATATCATGTTACATTTATTCCTCTTCTTCATGGATCATGGTAGAGGTTTTTGTTGCTTAATAGGTGTATCCATTTTTTTTTTTTTTAGTTATTTTGGAATGAAATAATTATATTTATGGTTCACTATGCCATTTGAATCACTTTAAATGATTCTTTTAAACAAATTTATGCAATTTTTTTAAAAAATACACACCTTTTTCTTTCTTGTAGGAGCACAATTTTGAAACTATTTTATCTCTACAATTTTTTCCTCCCAAGATATTAAATTCCATCCTATGGTACTGCTATGAGTCATATTTCTAATTCCATAATTGATACCACGATAGGATTCTTCAAGATAAAGTTATGTCAAATATCTCAGGATGACTTGATTATTGACTGGTTCAGTAGAGAGAACTTCTATAGAGTGCGACATGTCATGGTTTTTACCTTCACCCATGAAAACGATACAAGAAATGATACAGTCCCTACACTTTCAATCACATTTTATGAAATTCAAATCCGACGCCGATACAGAGAGTTATGACAATTTTCCCTAGATCACTTGTTTGAGAATGAATTATGGCGTTTGTAAAAATAATAATGTATTTCAACCATATCTCATAAAATATAGTGAAACAAGCTCTGAGATTTGTACAAAAAGTTTAGCAAACTTTCATCTTGATGTGGTTGAAATTTCAAGCTCTAAAGCCTCGTAGAAAATAATTTATAGTGAAAATTCCAAGATGACATGTTTGGAGTAGTGAAACCCTAGAATCCAAAGCTCTAATACCAAATATCATGCAACCAACTCACAAAATAGAAGAAATGATAGATATACAACTTGAGAAATAGCCTCTTCGAGTGAGAAGCCTCCTTTACACCACATAAAAAAAAAATTGATGATAGAAATGACAAGACCTCCTTCATATATATAGGAATCTAAGGGTACACAATATAATTAGAGTCGACATAAAAATAATAATGTAAGGACACAATAATAAAAATAGTTGGTTTCTATGGGGCACAAAAGTAGCAATAAAGGGGCTACACTAGAGTTATCAGGACCTAAAATACTTGAAATTTTTAATGGATTAAATTTCCACACCTAGAAAGTAAAATTACAAATGCATTTAATGCATAAAAATCTATGGGGATTAGGAAAAGGATCAAAACAAACACCTCAAGGCGCTAAGATATAAAATGAATGACAAAAAAGGGATTACAAAGTTGATTCCATTATTGCATATTCTCTGTCTGATTCACAACTTCATCGCATAGACTTCGAAAAATTGTTTGCAGAAATATTGGAACATTTAAGTAATATATTTGGGGAAAAATATGTGAATGCAAAATTGTCCTTGAAATTCCAATAATTCAAACATAAAATGAATGATGGGGTATCCTTGTCTACACACATAAATGATCTAAAATCACTCGTAAGGCAGTTTGAGGAAAGTGGCACTAAAATAGAAGAACAATGTGCAAAGGTTATTTTGTTAAATGATTTATTTCAAATTATGATAATGTCATCTTCGCCTTTAGTCAATTTTCCTCTCTATCACTAGATGAAATGATAGCAACACTCTTACTAGAAGAGAAGAAGATAAAAACAAGTGAATCAAAGGAAAATTCACATGTTGAGATGAAACCATTCTCCAAGGGAAGGAGTAATAAAAATAGGAACTTGATTGAATGTTTTTACTACCAAAAATAGGGACATAAAACATTCAATTGAAAAACTCGCAGCAAAGATATTTTAAATGGAAAATTAAAAGAATCAGCTAATGTAGCTACTCCCGAACAGTTACCAAATGTCAACCTTGAGGACTTCTCAAATTGTGACATGGATGATGAGTTCAAAGGAGAGACTCTCATAATTTTCTAAAATAGCTATGAGTCATGTGTGTTTCATTTATGTATATTTTTTGTTTTGTATAAAGTGAAAAACCAATCAATGAACAATGTAAAATAATCTAAAATGGTGATTCTTGGTGCTTAGATACCCCTAAACACATCACTCATTTGGTTGTGTCTACATACTATTATGGTTTGTGGTTATTGGTGTGTGTGGGGACCCAAGAACAATGGCCATAGGTTATAGTATGAAATCCTTACGATTTAGAAAGGTTACTTTATAATATTGACTGCTCGAGACATTTAGTGTTTAGAAGACTTTCCTAAATAATTAGTGAATGTAGCATGCTATGACTTCGTGAGATGGGATCTTGTCAATAGAATGGTTTGGTATCGAGGCTACTTCTCTCGCATGGTGTTCGGTACAAAGTATGTTAAGAAGGGTTTGTCTTATAAATATGTCAACGATGGTGAGATACACTTGTCTCATTAATGCGTCAAATGGATCAAGTGGTAAGCTCGAAGTTGTGGTAAATAAAAAACACAATGTAAGAGCTCCAAAGTATGTGTATGTGCTTATGATGACTAGATCAAAGAATGTTTTTGTTTCATTATGCTAATATTTGTGTTGTATTGTGGTTTGTGATTTGGTGTTGATCTTTATAATATTAATTTTGTAATGTAAGTGTTAAGAGAGACTAAGATTTTGTTTGTTGGTTGGCTTGGGTTGTTGAGATATTTTCTAAACAAACAATCTCCTAGCTTACAATATGTTGAATTTCATATCATGGTGTGAAATATAATATACTAATGACATTTCTTAAATGATTGTATATACAAATGCTGTTTTTATTATATAAATGAAGAGACATTTTTTTAATATTAAAGGATATAATGGAATACAAATAAATACAGATATTAAGCACTATACGTTGTACAGTAAGGCGTCTCTAGAAATGATTGAAATTGAAATAAAAAAGAACATGTTAATCGACTATGTTACGCCGTTAACCTAAGATTGTCATTGATCATTGCTGCGTACCGGGGGAGGGATACCGGTTAGGAATTCAGCCCACTCAAGATAATCGTCCTAAAATATATTATGATTTAAGCATATGAGATAAATTTTATTCACAAATCTCTGATACAATGCTCTGCTGATCAGATAAGACCGAGGAAATCGTTCATCCTCTTTTATGGAAAAACAAAAATAACGAAACTAAGCAAACCGATATGGACAATTTTCTGTATTGCGTGGCTCAATCTAGAATATACGTGAACATAGGTCTGATTATTGTCGCTCCATTTCACCTGCGGGGCGCCAATATTCAGACTGAACATACTATCTCAAACAAAGCCGACGCAAATGGATCTTTTAAATGAATGAAATATTACAGTGAGGGCTGACGTCGCATGCAATTTACCTTCCTAATTGAGAGGTGGGCACGTGAATCCGGCTCGAGGGGTAAGGCCACATTGAACAAAAAGCTCCAGAGCCAGTAGTAGGATAACGTTGAGGTTGAGTAGTTTCAGGCGGATAGTTGTACAGAAGCACAGCGCTGCCTCCAACTCCAAAACGCCTTCCAACACTGGACAGCATTAGTTCACAACAGGGTCTCCAATGCCTACGTGCACCAAACCCCCCAACAAATCAACACATGCTCCAAGTTTCAATGCATCTAAAGGACATGATGAGCTTCCTCCGCCCGATCCGCCACCTGCAGGGCTACTTCCGCCGCTTGGGACGCTAGGAGTTGTTCCAGTAGGAGGGCAGTCATAGGTAGCGAATCCCATGACAAGAGCAGGCTGCGGCACCAATCATGACTATAAAAAGCAACGCTACAGCCTTTGCCATCCTCAATCAAGTACGGCTCTCTTTTTCTTTCTCTTTGAAATGAAGACTAAATTCAAAAGATGAGAAGAGAAAACAAAACGAGGGAGTTGCATATTTGAGGTCGCAGTGATAGGTTTTATAGTATATGTGTTACTTTTCACGGTAGCATTTTTTTAATTCAATATTTACATTATTTTAATGATGTCCAGCGAGGAGATGTCATTTCCGCTCCGGGTGCCGTATAGGGTGCTTGACCTTTTGCAATAATGATATGTATAATAATGCAAAACTACTGACTTCCATGTGAACATAAAGCTGATCCGTGAGCAACAACGTGGAGCTGAGAGGGTGACGAGGAAACTTGGTACTTCTAATCTCCTCACTTCGATTCGAATTGTTCTTGCAAGTCCCAATTTTGTTTCAGAAAGATCTTCCCATCCTACGGAAGCCTCTTTGACTTGAGAAAACGGAGATAATAAGACCCTTTCACGTGAAAACTACACGGACGTGAAAATTGTATATGATTCCATATCCATTTCAAAATTGAAATTATAATATGTTCAAAAATTCAAAGTCTCATGCGGCACGAAAGTTTCCTAAGCAATTTCAAAAACAAATATAATAAAATAGACATGAAATCCATGAGTATTTCAGTGTTTGAGCGATAATAACGTAATCCTCAAATATGAAATAATGACGAGCTAATAATGTTTATGGATTCGATTTGAGGAAAGGAATAGCAAATTGATTATTGGTTACAGTTGTATACTTGAAATAATATACGCAATTATGGTTCTTAGGATTTATATATATACAATTGGATTTTTCAAAAACTTTTTAGAGCAAGAAAATATTTAATTTAATTTAAAGTAAAAGAATTTAAGTTTAATAGAGATAAAAATTTAGACAATTATTAAGCTTTTCACAACTAAATGAGTATTATAACATTGCAAACCCTTTCTAGTTAATAGTTTTAGTACATTTAACAATTACGTTTTGTTAAATGAGTGGGTCGTGGATGAAACCATGAAAGTCATTCTCCAAATTGAGAGGTTTATTTTATAAGTACGAGAGGATGGTTTAGTATGTGTGGGAGGAGTATGTATGAGAGGATGAGTAATTATGTTTGTTTATTTGTAATTGAAGTAAAAAAATGTGTAAAGTAAATTTTTTAAATTTTATATTTTTTAAAAATATTTTAACAAAAGATTTAAATAATGTATTTGAAGATTTATATTAACTAATATTATGTATATCTAATATAAAATATTTAATGTCAATTACATAAATATTATATTTATATCATTTAAAAAAGTTATATATATATCATGAAAAAAATTAATTTTATGGTTAAAATGTTTATTTGCTCATATATATATTCTATTTAGCATTCAAAAATACAATTTAAACAATTAAAATTAACACATTGTATTTTTTAGTTATAAATAAGTTTGCACATGAAGGAATTTGATCCCTCTCTAATCATGTTAGATTGCTACTTATGGATCAATGAAATTTGAAAATATTTACGATTATTAGTTGTGTGAATATATCAACCACCTTGTTTTAGGTGAAACGATTCCTTCTAAGTATTTTTTTTTCTATTTTATGGGTTGTTTTGAAAGTTGTGGTTGGTATAGAAAACTATAAAAACAACTATCAACCACGATGAAAATATTTCTTTAAGTATTTTTTCTATTTTATGGGTTGTTTTCAAAGTTGTGGTTGATATAGACAACTATAAAAATAGCATCAGTGTTTGAGTACATATTCGTTTTAGGTACACATTTACCTAGTATCAAGAAGGATCAAATTTCTTATATGAAAACTTATTATAATTCTAACACATCTTAGCCATACATTTACCACTTGTCAAGAAAAATATCAAATTTCTTATATGCAAACTTATTATAATTCTAAAATATCTCAGCCATACATTTTGTAGAAATTATATAACTAATGCGTTATACATCCAAGATTCTCCTGATCACACACTATTTTAACTTCATGCACAATACAGAATCTATTCCACCATTGCTCATCACATGCAGAAATAAAGACAATTACAATGCACACATGAAACCATAAAAATTCACACACATTAACACAGTGATTTATGGGAAAGCTTAAAGCTAAAAACCCCCAACTATCTATATAATATATGTCATATATATCATGTAACAATCATTATACAAAGATTATCAGAAGCTTTCAGTACAATCCAATGGCTACACACTAATTAGGTTCGATCTAGCAAATCCATGCACCGATCTCTACCACCTGCTAGCCTGCCTGTACTGCGCAATCCCAGCTCAAGAATGGCTCTGAATGAACTTGAATTCACCTGGCTTGCATTGCACAATCCTCATTGGCATCTCCATCAATGTGTGGTGCAAACTCATGCAACACTATGGTCACAGCTGATAGTCTATCTTGCCCTTTCACCTATCTCTGCACTAGTCTCCACAGAACTTTCCATGCACTATAGTTAACTGATGTATTATTCAGTTGATTAAAGACTTAATATTTAGTGAATTAATTATTAATTAATTCACACCACTCTCACTAGTGTATCAATCAATTAGACTAGATACAACTAGCTCAACTGTGTCTAACTGAGTTAAACTGAACACAACTTCATGAACTACCTCAATAAATCCACCAAACTCTGTCACATGAGATCTAACTGAATTCCTCCATGCAATAGCTCTAGTTAACCCTCAGGAATAGCGTAATTCCTTCTGTCAGCTCCTGTGCCACATCTGTGCACTTAACTAAAGTGCTCCAAGAGAATAAGATAATGTTTATAGTCCAAATATTATTAAGAGATAATAATATTCGACATATCTATTTTTAGACTGGAAATCTAAAAATAGATTCCGCTCAATATGTCTAAAAATTGAAGTCCATCTATTTTTCCAACTTGACCAACCATCCACAAATAGCATCCTACAACTCATAGAATATGATCGACATGTCTAAAAATAGACATAGTCTAAAAATAGACTTGCACCAAAAAATAGCCTGCGGGCCCGCTTAGTGAAGGCGACTCTTTTCAATAAGCTCATCATCTTGTTGCATTCTCAACACTCCCTCTCAACAAGATAGGGATTATCTGCCACCCCTATCGTGCCTCTGTGGTATTCTAATTTGCTCTTGGTGACCGCCTTCGTCAAGATATCAGCATCCTGATCCTCCGTGGGAATGTAAGAAAGCAACATGATCTTCCGCTGCACACAATCTCTGATATGATGATATAGGTCCATGAAGCCATGCAGCCTCAACTCATCCTCCCGTCTGTACCAAGATCCATATCCCGATGTGCCTCTGAGATATCTCAATACATGCTTGCCTGCCTTTCAAAAGAGCTTGGTAGGCTTAACCATAGCTTGTGAAAGCTAGTTAACAGCGTAACATATGTCAAGTCATGTATTGAATAGATACATGAGCGACCCCACCAACTATCGGTAAACAGTGGCATCCACTACCTCTGCTAATGTAGCATCCTCTTTCCTCCAACCACTAGGAAGAGGAGTCTCGATAGGCTTGCAGCCTTGCATGTTGAATTTCGCCAGTATCTCCTGGGCATACTTGCCTTGAGACACAAATAGTCCATCATCACACTACCAAATTTCCAATCCCAGGAAATAATGAAGGAGGCCCAAGTCCTTCATCTCAAACTCCTTTGCAAGATCAGCCTTGCATGAGTGTATCAATAGTTCATCACTTGTCAGAATCGAGTCATCTACATAAAGTATAGTGATCAACAACTTACCCTCCACTATGATATGGTATAGGTTTGGATCCGCCTCACTCTTGGAGAATCCAAGTCCAGTGAAATAACTATCTATCCGTGTGTACCAAGCACAAGGTGCTTGTTTCAACCCATAAAATTCTATTTTGAGCCTTCACGCATGCGACTCGCTGCTGAAGATCTCGAAAACTTCAGGCTGCTCTATGTACACCTCCTCCTCAATGACTCTGTTGAGGAATGCAGTGTTCACATCCATCTGATGAATGTGCCACCCCATCTGCGCTGAGAGAGCAAGAATCGTCCGTATGGAAGAATACCTTGTGACAGGTGCAAAGTTTTCCTCACAGTCGTTCCCCTCAATCTGTGAGAAGCCCCAGACAACAAATCTTGCCTTGAACTTCTCAACGCTCCCGTCAGCTGCTTACTTCACTTTGTAGATCCAGCTCTAACCTACCATTTATTTCCCTTCTGTCCTTGGGAAAATCTCCCATGCACTGTTTCTGACAATCGAATCATACTCTTCCACCATGGCATCTACCCATGCAGGGTCCTCCATAGCTTCCCGGAAAGAAGATGGTTCTGTCATGATACACTTGCTCATCAGAGCCATGTATCCAGTATATCGGTCAGGTGATTGTCTCTGTCTGCGTTGTGATGTAGGGGCTCCTACATTCTGCGCTGCATCTTGATTCAGTTGCTCAGCTTCTGTAGTGCGCTTCCGCCCTCTGATGGTTGGCGCTGCATGAGTGGTTTGTTGCACTACATGAAGCTCCTCTTATGGCTGGTCCACATCCTAAGGCTCATCCTTAGGAACTAATAGCTCCTCATCTGCATGCAAGTGTGGCTCCCTCTCAAGAGAACACTTCATGGCTTTATCCTCATGAAATTTGATATCTCGTCGAACAACAATCTTCCGACTGTCTCGAAAATACACATGATAGTTGTGGGGTGTTTCTGTGTACCCCACAAATATCCCAACCTCTGCGGTCGGCTCCAGCTTATTCCTAGCATCCTTTGTCACATGAATGTAAACAGGTGAGCCAAAAATAATCAAATGAGAAATATCAGACCTCTTACTAGAGAACGCATCCTCGGGTGTACTCATGCCAAGTATCCTATGAGGACAACGGTTTTGCACATAAACCGCAATGTTGCATGCTTCAGCCCACAAGTGTACGGGAATGCCTTGATCATGCAACATCGTCCGTGCAGCACCCATGATCGTTCTGTTCTTTCGCTATGTGACCCCATTTTGTTGTGGGTTATGAGGCGCTATGAGCTCTCTTCGAATTCCTTCTACGCTGTAAAAGTCCTTGAATTCACCACCATTTTCGCTCCTAAGAGCCTTCACCTGCTTCCCCGACTCTTTCTCAACTAGTGCCTTGAACTCACAGAACTTTGAGAATGTCTCGCTCTCTTCTGCATGAAGAAAATCCAGCACTTCTGAGAAAATTCATCAAAAAAATCACATAATACTTGTGCTTTGTTGTCGAAGCTACTGAGAAAGGTCCACACACGTCTGTGTGAATTCTCTCAAGGATTTTCGTGGCACGACTATCCTTCTCGTGAAAGGTGGCGTTCACAAATTTTCCCAAAGTACATCCCTTGCACTAATCTGACTGTGCAAGTGTACCTTTGGGAAGCCCAGTAGAAATCTGCTGCAAAATTTTCAAAGCACCATGGTGAAGATGGCCCAATCTCCTGTGCCATAGCTTTCCCTGACCCTAGCTCACCACTCCTTCTGCCTTGCCTGCCATTGCTGCATATCCATCTACCTGCAATTGATAAAGGTTCTTAACTCGAACCACTATCCTTCGGATTTCACCAGTTGCCTTACTGCGCAGGAAATCCTTTCCCTCGCTAAAGACAACATCATATCCCTTGTCTTCCAACATAGCCATAGAGATCAGATTCTTCTTCAATCCTGGAACATGCATGACATCCTTCAAGATGAAAGGTTTTCCAGACTCCCTCTCAAAGGAAGTGGTCCTGATACCAGTCACATTGTATCTACCATCATCGCCCATCTCGATGTGCACTCCAAGATCTTTCTCATCCATATCAGTAAACAAATATTTGTCTCCGGTCATATGGAAAGACACACCACTGTCAAGAAACCACACTGATCCCATCACACTTGAGACCAAGCATGCGATCAGCGAAAAATCTAGCTCAAACTGCGAGGCTAAGGCCTTATTTTTCTTCTTCTGTGGACAATTAGTGGCGTAATGTCCGTGTTGGTGATAGTGAAAGCACTTCACCTTGGACATGTCCTACTTCTTGCCTTTTGCACCAGATTGAGAAGCATTTTTCTTTCCCCTCCCCTTCCTTGCTTTGGCAGTCAAAGCACAATTTTCTTCATCTTCATTCTTCGATGAAGATCCATCCCTGGTACTCCGCCTTATCTCCTCCTACACAAGATCCGACCAAAGTCGCTCCCATCTTGGCAGTTTCTCCCGACCATTGACAGAGTCCTCATAGGAATGCCAACTCTTCGAAAGCTCAAGGAGAGCCAAACTCACCAAGTCCTCTTCATCTATAGTAACCCCCACACTTCCCAACTCATCCCTACACTGGAAAAACTTCGTGAGGTACTTGGGTATACTGTCGCCTTTCTCCATCTTTATTTTCCTAAGTTTATCTTTGAGCGCCAACTTCCTCTGGTCGCTCTTGCTTTGGAACAAGTCTGTCAACACTTTCCACATCAAGAATGGAGAAGCTTTACCATGAAGGCTGGACACTATGTGATCCTTCACACCTTCCAATAGAATTCTTTAACACTTTTCTGTCTTCTTTTGCCATGCATCAAGTGTGGCTGCATCGCTAGAAGCGAGTTTTGAAATTTTTGCATCTATGAACTCCTTCAACCCATTATCCTCTAGCACTGCCTCCATCCTGTCCTTCCATGCAATATAATTTGAGCTTCCCTCAAGGTCATACTCCAATCGCAATCCGTTGAAAGACATTTCAATGGAATCTCAACTTCGACACCAAGAAAACTCTACTACAAATTCGAATTCCACCAGCTCAAAACTCAACTTTTTCAATAATTGTAATTGCTCCAATGATCAACACTCTGATACCATGTAGAAATTATATAATTGATGCGTTATACATCCAAGATTCTGTTGATCACACAGTATTTTAACTTCATGCACAATACAGAATCTATTCCACCATTGATCATCACATGCGGAAATAAAGACAATTACAATGCACACATGAAACCATAAAAATTCACACACATTAACGCAACGATTTATGGGAAATATTAAAGCTAAAAACCCCCAAATATTTGTATAGTATATGCCATAGAGATCATGTAACAATCATTATACAAATATTATCACAAGCTCTCAGTACAATCCAATCGCTAGACACTAATTAGGTCCGATCTAGCAAATCCATGCACTGATCTTTGCCACCTGTTAGCCTGCCTCTACTGCACAATCCTTGCTGAATCATGGCTCTGAATGAACTAGAATTCACCTGGCTTTCACTGTAGAATCCTCATTGGCATCTCCATCAATATGTGGTGAAAAATCATGCAACACTATAGTCACAACTGATAGTCTATCTTTCCCTTTCACCTATCTCTCCACTGGTATCCACTGAACTGTCCATGCACTGTAGTTAACTAATATATTCTTCAGTTGATTAATGAGTTAATATTTAGTGAATTAATTATTAGTTAATTCACACCACTCTCACTAGTGTATCAATCAGTTAGACTGGATACAACTAGCTCAACTGTGTCTAATTGAGTTAAATTGAACACAACTTCACCAACTACCTCAAAAAATCCACCAAACTCTGTCACATGAGTTCTAACTCAAGTCCTCCATGCAATAGCTCTAGTTAACCCTCAGGAATAGCGTAATTCCTTCTGTCAGCTCCTGTGCCACATCTGTGCACTTAACTAAAGTGCTCCAAGAGAATAAGATAATGTTTATAGTCCAAATAATATTAAGAGCTAATAATATTCAACATATCTATTTTTAGACTGGCAATCTAAAAATAGATTATGCCCAAGATGTCTAAAAATAGAAGTCCATCTATTTTTCCAACTTGACCAACCATCCACAAATAGCATCCTACAACTCATAGAATATGATCGACATGTCTAAAAATAGACTTGCGCCAAAAAATAGCCTGCGGGCCCACTTAGTGAAGGCGACTCTTTTCACTAAGCTCATCATCTTGTTGCATTCTCAACACATTTACCACTTGTCAAGAAAAATCAAAGTTTTTATATGCAATTCTATTTTAATTTTAATAAATATTTGTTAGATCTTAAACAAAATTAGCCAAAATGTACAATAATATAATAAATTGAAATGTTTGAAAGTATTTTAACCATAAAAACTTATTTTTTTTAAAGGCGCTATATTATAAATACACAATGACATTGAAATAATTTACTTAGTTATGCGCACTGAAATAATTTATTTAGCAAAAAGTTTTTTTTTCTTTTTATTATTACATTTTTAAACACACATTAATATCACTTAACCATATATAATGAATTTTTTTAATTATGAATGTCATATATCTATTTTAGATTAAGAAATATACAAATTATTTATTTTTAATTACCTCTTCTCAGTATTAAAATACTTTAACAAGGTCAACATACAGACACACACACATATATATGCAAACAATTTATTAAAGTTCTATATTGAAATATTGACAAGGTAAAATATAGGATTTTTCTTTATTTAATATGGCAATATCCATATCTTTTACAATAACAACATTTAAAGTCATTTAAAAAAATGATGTGTGTGTGTGTGTGTGTGTCTATATATATATATATATATATATATATATATATATATATATATATATATATATATATATATATCAATGAAAAGATTATGTATATATTATGGAAAAAAATAAATTTTAGGGTTAAAATGTTTATTTTCTTATATATATACTCTATTTAGCATTCAAAAATACAATTTAAACAATGAAAATTAACATATTGTATTTTTTAGTTATAAATAAGTTTGCATATGAAGGAATTTGATCCCTCTCTAATCATGTTAGACCGGTACTTATGGATCAATGAAATTTGAAAATATTTATGATTATTAATTGTCTGAATATATCAACCACCTTGTCTTAGATGAAAATATTTCTTCTAAGTATTTTTTCTATTTTATGGGTTGTTGTCAAAGTTGTGGTTTCTATATACAACTATAAAAATAGCAACAGTGTTTGAGTACATATTCGTTTTAGGTATACATTTGCCTAGTGTCAAGAAGGATCAAATTTTTTATATGCAAACTTATTATAATTCTAACACATCTTAGCCATACATTTACCACGTGTCAAGATAATAAATGTTTTTATATACAAATCTATTTTAATTTTAACAAATATTTGTTAGATCTTAGACAAAATTAGCCAAAATGTAAAATAATACAACAAATTGAAATGTTGGAAAGTATTTTAACCATAAAAAATTATTTGTTTTAAATGCTTTATATTATATATACACAATGGAATTGAAATAATTTACTTAGTTATGCGCATTGAAATAATTTATTTAATAACAATCCTATTATTATTACATTTTTAAATACACACTAATATTACTTTACTATACATAATGAATTTTTTTAATTATGACTTTTTGAATATCATATATCGATTTTAGATTAAAAAATATACAAATGATTTATTTTTAATTATCTCTTATTGCCATTAAAATATTTTAACAATATATATATATATATCTATCTATATATATATATATATATATATATATATATATATATAAACAATTTATTAAAATTCTATATTCAAATATTAATAAGGTAAAAATAAAATTTTTCTATATTTAATATGACAATATCCATATCTTTTACAATAGCAACATTTAAAGTCATATTTATCCTACTCATGAGTAGTATTGTTCCACTCATTTTGAATAACTCTTTCCAAAAATCACTTATGAATTTTGAATATTTGTCGCTTACTCTTGCATTTGGTAGACCGTGAACTCTATCAATTTTTTCATGAATATTTTTTCCAATTAGCTTGCTATACATGTACTTTGAATTAAGTAAAAATGCGCATAATTTGTGACTATATCAACAAGCACAAAAGGGTATTTACCTTCATATTTTGGTAACCATGAAAAGAAGTTGATTGATATCTTTTCCATATTCAATTAGGTATATGAAATGGAGAAAGTAAGCATAGATATTTTATTATCAGTACTTTCTTCTTTTTTAAATTTGGCATTTACTTCTAAATTTTTTAATATATTTTCTTATTTTTTCTCAATTTTATTATTATTATTATATGATATATTTTAAGAAATCTTGCTATTATATATATTATATTTAGCATTAAAAAATACAATTTAAATAATGAAAATTAAAATATTGTATTTTTCATTTATAAAAAAGTTTGCACATAAAGGGATTTGATCTCTCTCTACTCATGTTAGATCTATGGATCTTTGATGGTTTTAGTAAATTTAATAATTAGAGTTTTTCAATGAAATTTGAAAATATTTATGATTATTTGTTGTGTGAATATATCAACCATTCGGTCTCCGATGAAAATATTTCTTCTAAGTATTTTTTCTATTTTGTGGGTTGTTATCAAAGTTCCGGTAAACTATAAAAATAGCAACAGTGTTTGAGTACAAATTCATTTTAGCTAGACATTTACGTAGTGTCAAGAAAGATCAAATTTCTTATATGCAAACTTATTATAATTCTAACACATCTTAGCCATACATTTACCAGGTGGTGTCAAAAAGCATCATAGATTTTATATGCAAACGTACTTTAATTATAACAAATATTTGTTAGATCTTAGAAAAAAATAGCTAAAATGTAAAATAATATAACATATTGAAATGTTTGAAAATATTTTAACCATAAAAACTTATTGGTTTTAAATGCTTTATATTATATATAGATAATGGTATTGAAATATTTTACTTAGTTATTTATATTGAAATAATGTATTTAACAACAAGGTTTTGTTTTTCATATTATTATTACATTTTTCAATATACATTAATATTATTTAACGATACTTGAAATACTTTACTTAATTATACATATTAAAATAATTTATTTAACAAGAAGGTTTTGTTTTTCATATTATTATTACATTTTTAAATACACATTACTATTACTTAGCCATAAATAGAATTTTTTTAATTATAATATATTATTAATATTTTTAAATATTATATATAAATTTTAGATTAAAACACAATTATTTAATTTTAATTACAATAGCCATATCTTCTACCATAATAGCATTTAACGTTATATTTATCATACTCATGAGTAATGTTGTTCCACTCATCTTCAATAATGTTTTCTAAAAACTACTTATTTTGAATATTGGTCACTTACTCTTATGTAAGACCACGAACTCGATGACATTTTTCATGAATATTTTTAGCTTCCTATGCATGTATTTTGAATTAAGTAAAAAAGGTGCATAATCGCTATATCAATAACCACAAAAAGATATTTACCTTCATATTTTGGTAACTCTAAAAAGAATTTGATTGAAATCTTTTTCTATATTTAATTAGATATATATAATACAAAAAGTAAGCATAGATATTTTACTATCACTATATTTCTTTTGAAAATTTCGCATTCATTTACAAGTTTTTAAATATATTTCTTTATTTTTTCTTAATTTTTTTTATTATTTGATATATTTTAAGAAACTTGGTTCATATATATATTTTATTTAGCATTCAAAAATACAATTTAAACAATGAAAATTAACACATCGTATTTTTCACTTATAAAGAAGTTTGCACATAAAGTTTTATGATCCCTGTCAACTCATATTAGATCGATACTTATGGATCTATGATGGTTTCAGTACATTTAACAATTAGATTTGTCAATGAAATTTGAAAATATTTCTTATTATTCCTATTGTGAATATATCAACCACTAAGTCTTGGATGAAAATATTTCTTCTACGTATTTTTTCTATTTTGTGGGTTGTTTTGAAAATTGTGGTTGGTATAGACAACTATAAAAATAATAGCAGTGTTTAGCTATACATTTGCATAGTTTCAAGAAGATGAAATTTCTTATATACAAACTTATTACAATTCTAACAAACCTTAACTATACATTTACCATGTATCAAGAAAGATCAAAGTTTTATATGTAAACCTATTTTAATTTTAAAATATTTATTAGATCTTCCACAAAATTAGCCAAAATGTAAAATAATATAACAAATTGAAATGTTTGAAAATATTTTAACCATAAAAACTTATTTCTTTTAAAATATTTTAATCACAAAAATTATATATACACAATGACATTGAAATACTTTACTTAGTTATGCACATTGAAATAATTTATTTAATAATAAGGTTTTGTTTTTCCTATTATTATCACATTTTTAAATACACATTAATAATACTTTACCATACATGGTGAAATTTTTTAATTATAGCTTATTATTAATATTTTTAATGTCATATATCGATTTTAGATTAAGAAATATAAATTATTTATTTTTAATTACCTCTTTTGACTATTAAAATATCTTAACAAAGTCAACATATATATATATAGACATATAGATATGCAAACAATTTATTAAAATTCTATATTGAAAGATTAATAAAGTAAAATATAAGTTTCTCTATATTTATGATGACAATACCCGTCCTTTAAAAAAATAACATTTAATGTCATATTTATCGGAATAATGTAGTTCCACTCATTTTCAATAATTCTTTCCAAAAATTATTGACTGTATCAAGCCCATCTCGGAATCAATCAAGGAGGAGAAAAGCCCAGCTACCTCGTCCACAACCTTTGAATCTTTGTCACTTACTCTTACATTTGGAAGACGATGAAGTCTATAAATTTTTTCATGAATATTTTTTCAATTAGCTTGCTATATATGTACTTTGAATTAAGTAAAATGTACATAATTCTTTCCAAAAATTACTTACGAATTTGACTGTATCAAACCCATCTCTGTATCAATCAAGAACGAGAAAAGCCCAGCTACCTCGTCCACAACCTTTGAATCTTTGTCACTTGCTCTTACATTTGGAAGACGATGAAGTCTATAAATTTTTTCATTAATATTTTTTCAATTAGCTTGCTATATTTTGAATTAAGTAAAATGTACATAATTCTTTCCAAAAATTACTTAGGAATTTTGAATCTTTCTCACTTACTCTTACGTTAGGAATAAGATGAAGTCTATAAATTTTTTGATGAATATTTTTTCAATTAGCTCGCTATATATGTACTTTGAATTAAGTAAAATGTACATAGTTTGTGTCTATATCAACAACCACAAAATGGGGTATTTACCTTCATATTTTGGTAACCCTCAGATGAAGTTGATTGATATATTTTTCCATTAGGTATATCTAATAGATCAAATAAGCATAAATATTTTATTATCACTACTTTATTGGTTTTGCAAACTTGTCATTCACTTACAAGTTTTTAATACCTTTCGTTATAACCTCCCATTTTTTATTATTATTATTTGACATATTTTAAGAAACCTTGCAGGTCTTGCAGAGTCATGGGGCTCTACTGCCTTAATATTTATTTATTCAAATTTGATTGTAGGAATAAAAAATTAATGAAAGCCATATTGGTTTCTTTTATTCTAGAAAGAGTATTGCTTCTAAATTTTCGTCTCTCTTTTATATATTATTTCAAAATCAAATCTTTGCATTTTATCTACTTATACTTATTTTTCTAAAAAATATTTTAATATATTATCATTTATTTTTACTTTAAAGGATCTCCTAGCAAAATAATGTTGCCAATTTTTTAACTGTATGTAAAATTTCATCGATTTATTTTGTATATGTTCATTTCATAAAATATTTTCAATTGAAATGATTTCTTTCGAGATATAATCGTCTCCCCACTTGTGTTAACCCTACTCCAATCCCTTTACCTGATACATCATATTCTACTATGAATGTTTTCCCAAAAATAAGGTGTCGTCAATACGAGTGTATAGGACATGGAAAGAATTAAGAGAGATAATTCCAATGTACCGTCATCATTCCATAAAAATTCAAGCATCATATTCTACTATGAATGTTTTCCCAAAAATAAGGTGTCGTCAATACGAGTGTATAGGACATGGAAAGAATTAAGAGAGATAATTCCAAAGTACCGTCATCATTCCATAAAAATTCAAGAAATATTTGAGTGGCCCTAAAATGCACACAAAATTCTTCAGAAATTTCTCACAATATCCTGCACATCCTAAAAATTCTCTACGACATTTGATGTTCTTACTAAATATGCCACTTTGTAGAAGCTTGTATTTTTTTGTGGCTCCACCTTTGCTGGTTCATTTGAAACAATATGATCTAAATATTCTCTTTCTTATTTTCCAAAATTACATTTAAATCTTTTTCATACAATTTATTCTTGATCTAGGTTATATCATTATATTTCTTTCCATCTATATTTATGTTTTCATAGTGGAAAAGGTGTAGGAATAGGCTCATGTGATTGATTTTGTTCACGAGACCAAATTTAGAAAAATATTGTCTCAAACTTTCCAAGAGCATTTCGAGGAATGAAAAGATGTTTTTGCGGGGTAAAACTTTTTTGATTTAGCAGTACACCTTTCCATGCTATTTTACATAGAGATACATTTCTAATACACATAAATCACGTTAACCAGAGTTCACATGCAAAAATTATGCCACTATATGTTGACCTTCTTATTTTCACCGCCATAATTCGATATGATGCCACATTAGCCCCCATTATTCATGGAAATGGAGCTAGCCACATGATTATGATGTAGAATCCTATAGAATATTTTATATTGTAACTGTGGTTAATATTTTAGGTAGTTAAACCTAACCATTAGTAGGTTATCAAGTGGTATTATAACTCGGTCACTCGGTGGAAAACAGATTCATTCTTTCAAGTCTATTTGTTTCATAGTTGAGAAAAAATAGACTATAGGGATAAAAGGTAGAGAACACAGAGAGGATTTGTGCACTTTAGTAGCCCATGGGTCACATGCCATACTTCTTTGTGCTTGCACACATATTGTTGGAATGTGATTTTCATTGACGTCAACTCAAGCAACACAATAAGAATCCCAAACTTTCTTGACCATAATAACATGGAAATCATAGCTTTTCAAGTTGCAATTATCCTTGATAGATTCTACTCATTGACTTGATTTCATTGGCATATGAGACAGCACGAGATGTTTCACCATTTGGGACTAATGCTTGTTTGAATATGAAACCCCCAACTATTGAGAAAGAATCCCAAAGGGTGAAAATATGGCATATTTTCTTTGGTAAAGAAAAATTCTCATGCTATAAGGTTCCTCAGCAAAAATCAAAATATAGTTTCTTGTGGAAAAAGATTGATGGTGAATAATTGTTTTATGTTAATCAAGGGCATGTGAGGGCTTATACTCTAAAAAGAAATTGAAGTTTAAAATCTAAAAACCGTCAAGGGTTTTTTCCCTCCAACAATTTTGAATTTTTAACGTGGATTTCCCTCCTAATTTCTTAAGTCGGTAACCAAAATTTGTCTTACCCAAAATATATAAACTTACTTGATCAACCCTCCTAGTTATGAAAATTTGAATGAATATCTATAGAATAACCAGATATGAAATTTTCGGCCCCTGTGCGGCATTGTTAGATGGGACGAAAGGGTGTTTTATTGGAAGTATTTTTGACTTCACTCTTAAATTTTTGTCCCTTTATTAAGGTATATTTCTCTCCATTTTAGTCTTGTGGATAAACAAAATTCTCATTGAGTTTTTGGAATAACCTTCTGGGTTTAATGGGATTCATTGGGAAAGTTTCTCACAAGTGGAGTACTGAAGTTTCTATCGCCATCTCTTCTTTCAGATTTATTTTTCGTTATGGAATCAAATGATGTGATTATAGACCAATATCTCCGTGTCTTTGGAAACAAACGAAAGATGTTAATTGATGTGGGTACAAAACTGCTAGGCCATTCGACGTTCATTTTTTAAGAATACTAAAGCTTTTTGGTGAAATGGATGAGCTTTAAAATAATAAATCTTGTCCCTTTTTCCATAAAATTCTATAGAAAGATTTGTTGAATGATTTAAGCATCAGAGTTTGATCCTAGAAAGGTTATGACCTATTATTATGAACTTGTTTGGAATGCATTTGCAGTTTTGAAGATCCTCCTATGTAATTCATATTAAATAACAAATTAATTTAGAAATCCTTGGCATATAATTCCATTATAGTTGAATGTAAAATTTTATAATTCCATTATAAAATTTGGGGATTGCAAATTGCATAGAGATTATCTTGAGAAATGGCCTAAATTCATCTAGCCCTAATCTAGACACTGACCATAAGGGCTTATTCTTTCATTGATATCTATGCCTTGAGTATTTTTAGAACCTCCAAGAATAATATTTGTGTTATAGTTCAACCCCAATTAAGACTAATTCTTGTAAAGTTTTTAGCTAGCAAATTATTCTGAATGTTTGGACTAGTCACATTTCTATCACGACTTATTTTTATTTAATTTTCATGAAGTTTTTATGGTTTTCAAAGTATATGCATATTTATATATTTGACTATGGCCCTATCATAGGAATCAAGCTGAAATTTTTGGAAGATAGCTTGATCCAAGCTAAAATTTTTGGAAGATATCTTGATCCAAGTACCAGGTATGAACCCTTAAGGTGAGTGGTACGGATCTAATTCTTTCAAGTGGAATTTTTCAAATTTAAATTAACACCATAAGAGTATTTTACATACTCAAGGTATATCATATTCATGGTAGAGGTATATCATATTCAGGTTTGAAAGAAGTTTGTTCCTTTTCCTCTATGCTCTAATTATGAATTTTTCTTAATGAAATTTTTTGAGTGACTTGGTATATCTTAACTTTCTTTTTGATTCCACGAAAAATCAAGTGATTTCCTAGTTAAATGGATTAGAAGTGTAGTTGTGTGTAAAATATGGAATATAATATTTTGGTTGAAAATTCGGGGTTCAGCATTACATCTTATGAAAAATTTAGGATTTTTGATTTCCAGATCCCCTTATGCATTTTTGTCGCTATTTTGCAATAGTATGGTTAAAAACATTATATTGCAATTGTAAGAGGTTCGTTTTTTGAACTATTGAAGGAAATTTGGATAAGGGTTTCACTATTTTTATAGTAACGATTTTGGGATTTCATTGTTATATCTCTTTGAGTTTTTTATTCATTGTAAGTGGGTCATTTTCCCCAATATGGGATCCCACAATAGTTTTCGTAATTATACTCATTGTAAGTTGTTATTTGTCCCCACTACGAGAACCCCTCATAGTTTTCAAATTCATTATGGTTTTCTTGCTGGTAGAGTGGTGGTAGGTAAAAGTTATAGCTTGCAAGGGTCTTGGGGCATCCTTTCATCATTCACTGATAAAGAGAGGGTGTTGGGAATACTTCTAGTTAGAATTCAAAAATTAAACGATTTTCTAGAGTACTAAGGATTTGGGGCTTCCCTTTTAGTACAAGCTAAAACATTAATGTCCTCATAAATTATTAGATAGGTGTTGGATGAATATTCTCTGTGAATGGTTTCCACATAAAAATTTCAGTGTCTACTGTTTATTTTTGGTTTATTCTTTGAATTAATGCTAAATATTAAATAATACTCTTATAATATTAATAAGATATTAATTGATAGGGAAATATCAATTCACCTCATCTCAATATTTCCAGCACATATTTTTGTTCAGAGAAGGAGAGCAGAATGGCCTCACCTTGCAACTTGGTTTTTCTCTCGAAAGGGTTTCCTAGAGTATATCTTGTATGAAATGTGTGTGTGAGATTTTATTTTTCAACTCTCTATTTTATACATAATTTTTATTTTTCATGCATGCACTATTAATCATAAATGTAGAGATCTAGAAATCCAATAAAAATGTAATAGTGTCGAATTTCATATTTTAAATATAATATTATCAAATCTATTGTGACAAATGGTCTAGTGTAATATCCATGGTAGTTTATGGATCATAATGGCATCAAATTCTGTTTCTTTGGGGATATTTTGGAGATTTGCGGGTGATATATATCGGCAGGGAAAAAAATCATAAAACTAAAATCATGGCCGACAATTATGTGGATGACCCTTGTGATCCTGCAGAGGAGAGGTTTTCATAACTGGAACAACAAGTAGCAGATATGTATCATAGTTTGAATCTCCTCATGGCGACACTAAGCAATAAGCTTGGGATATTTGGAGAAGATGAGCTCTCAAATGTAGAGGAGAAATCAGAAGGGGGATTAAGAGATAGGAAAGAAACAAAGAACAAATTGAAGAAATAACTTTGAAAACATCAACTAAGCTTGATTGCCATGAATTAGCTATGGACCATATTTGAAATAAGCGAAAGGGTCAATATAATGCCATACCACAAAGACATCGATTGTTTGAAGTTCAATCACTATTTGAAACAACTGGAAGTGCATTTCAGTGTCCATCAAATTGAGGAAGGATAAAATATCTCATTTACGCTGCTAAAATTATAGGGGCATACCTTGAGTTAGTTGGAGAGCCATATAAAGACCTTGATTTTGGATGGAGAGCCTCCAATAACTAAGTGGGAGGAACTAACCACCCTCATTATGTCATAGTTTTACTCTATTGGGTATGTAGAGGACCATTGGATTTGGTGGCACTACCTTTGGAAAAACTCGGGGCAAAGTGTGTAGGAGTACAACATAGAGTTCGAAAAAATGAGTGTAATGTTGGATGTCTCCCCAAAGAAGCCAGACGTACATCCAAATAATTTTTTAGGTCCACACCACCATATGCATGAGCAAGTGATGTTATTAAAGCTTGAATCAATGAATGAGGCTTTTTTTTAGGAGAAATACCTAGAGAAAAGAGGCTTGAAGAGAGCATAATCAAAAGGATCGAAGAAAAAGGAGAAAAAATATGCTTCTAAGGAGGGGAAGAAGAAGTAAAAAGAAGGAAAGATAAAAATATAACAACCACAATACACAAGTTCTAAGATCCCAGCAACCACTGCAACCACTATTAGAGGAAATTTTAGCCTAAAACCACCTATGAAATTTCACGTAATTTCTATGTCATAATATGTAAACCAATAAAAATCATTTAAATTTAAAAAGAGATACATGTAAATATTTTGGAGGGAAAATAAGAAAAACTTGTTTTTTTTAATTGTATTTTTAACTTATGTCTTTATAGGGTTACTCAAATTTCAAGTGTAGACACTCTTCGTATGTGGAATTAAATTCCACATCCAATGAGTACCCATTATGTACAATTTTGAGAAGACCCACATTGATAAAAATTGAAAATACATTAAAAAAACCCGATGAACATGCCTTTATAATGTATATTCAATTTTTATCAACGTGGGTCTTATCAAAGGTGTACGTGATGGGTACTCATCAGATGTGGAATTTAATTTTGCATCCAATGAGTGTATAAAGTTGAAATTTAAGTAAACCTATAAGGAGATAAACTAAAAGTAGTTGTGTTCTTTTCCCTCCAAAATTAATCACACTTATTTTTTTTCTCTATAAGTAAGACTAAAGTCTATTAATATAACATATGGTACAAGGAAATTATGGCCTATGGAATCGCTGAGCTAGCCAATACTAGAGGCATTATAAGTCAAAAAATCAAAATATTGACTGTCGCAAATGGGGAAATCAGTCAAACGAATCTTACTGCAACTGCCCACATAGAGGCAACCAGCTTCATACAAAAAATAATTGAGTATTATGAAAGTATTCAAGAGAGACATAGTGACCCAGAAAATTAACATAACTAAGTAAAAAAACTTGTTCAAGCTAGGTGTCATTATGCAAAGGCGATGGTTCCTCCAAAAATAGGCACTTGTACTCATCGGAGGAGTTGTCTACATTCTTCATTTGTGGTGATGTTGATTCAGGAGTAATAGCAGTGCATGCACTGCCCTTGCAACCCTATTCTCCAGGCCAATCTGAGATATTGCTGCCACTACTACCATTGCCACTACTGCCCTTACCATTGCTATTGGAGGAGGGGGAACCTTGATTGACTCGAAGGGCTTCAGACTTACACGACCGCGGAAGAGGAACCGAGTCAGTGGTGGATTTTCTGAGTTTTTTTCTGGGGCTGTGGCTTGCATCAAGGGAAGCTTCCTCCTTGAAGCTTATGGAAATGGTGGCTATGATGCGAGGGTGGTCCAAAGTGCAAGTATAGTGGAATTGACCAAATTCTGTAGTACGCGAAGAGGGCCGCATCTCCAAATGAGGCAAAGGCGGGGAGGGGCGACTGGTAGGGTGGCATAATGATGAAATGCCAACCGAAGAGACAGAAAGACACCACCGTGAATCATGACCTCGGCCTCTGCCATTGCGAGTTGTAGGGTAGTGGCCAAAAACACCATCAAGAGATAGAGAAGGAGACTCACAGTGGATGGACTGTAGAGGACGTGTCGCCCTCCCATGCCCACTACCTCTACGGCAGTGCATTCGGTGTTTCTTAGGCATAATGGAGTTGTTGGAGGCATTAGAGATGCAGATGGGTGGAGAGGGGTACGTAGAGGGAGCAGATGGCTGAGGAATCGAAGGCTCTGAAGCAGAATTGAAGCAATAGTGGAGGGTATGAGAGAAATGGTGACCAGGGGCAAGAATAATGCAACAATAGAGGTTGCACTGCCTCTCTGTGGGCGTTTGAGAGCTCGGCTCTGAGACCACAGAGGGAAAAATGCTACTGGAAAGCAATGGCAGAATGTTGTAGTGCAGAGGAATTTTGAAAGGGTGGTGGCCACATCGACATTCGAGCATATTAATGTTGCAGTGTTGAGAGTAGTTGGTAGATATAAATGCCCACGACTTGAGCCCATATGTGACCATGTGGCTGAGCCATGTGTCACGTGTTGGGCTTGCCATTCACCTACCTTTATTGTTCACCCACATCCAGGAGTGTAGATTCCATGTGCACCCGTTTAGTGCATTCCTGTTTGAGAGAGGTATCATTGAGATTATTGAGAGGACCTGAGTAGAGTGCATGTTCATAGTCTACTCCTTTATTTCCAAGAAAATCTGAGATTTTATTGCCCGAGCATTCGATGTGCTTGAAGGAAATTTCCCAATGGTGCTTTAGCCACTGTTCTATGAGCTCAAATCTTGTAGCAAGATGCCAGCTATTAAGAACCTTTGAAGCAGATGCTCCCATAAGGATGTGAGTAGTTGCATTAATGAGAATTTGAGAGTCTCCTTATACCTCTATGGGGAAGTAATTGTGCTCCTAAGCTAGACAGAGCCCCTGCCATAGACCTTCGAATTCAGCTGAGTTATTGGAATCCCATCCTATGGATCCAAAGAAGATCATAAGGGGTGTGCCAACCGAATCACGAAATATACCACCAAATCCTTCTGCTCCTGGATTGCCTTTGGAGGTGCCATCAAAACTCAACCTGATCAGCCAGGCCGGAGGGGGAATCTACTTAATGGGTGACTCCGGATGGTTGGATGGAGTGTTGGTGCTTGAAGGAAGGAATGGCATGGATAATCTCCAATTCTCCCAAATGAGACTCTCCGAAGATTGAGTGGGAATATCAGAATCCTGTCATTGGTGTAGAGCTAGTGTTTCTTGGAGATTGATGTAGATATTAGTCCAAATGGTGTCCAGAGGGGTGATCTAATTCTTTAATATTATTTTGTTCCTTTCGTTTTAGACTGACCAAATAAGAAGGCCCGAGAGAAGAGTCTAGAGTTTGTTTAATAACTTGCTATTATAAGGTTCTGAGGGCCAGTTTTAGATAGTGCTGATGACGTAACCTTTTATACGACTAGATCTTCTGCACCTGAAAAATGACTTTTTCCCACATTTTTTGGTTAAAGTGCATGTATCCATTAGATGCGGGATAGTTTATATATGCATTAAACAATTGGCGCACCTTGAAGGTCCTATGAAGCCATTTTTCAGAAGATTATCCCAGGTGAGAATGCATTTGTTGCATAGGAGCCAGAGGATGATGGGGACCTTGGGCCAGATGCTAGGTCACCATATTTGGATCTAGATCTGATCTTTAGGTTCCTGAGTGGGATACATCAAGTTGTATGCTTCATTGGTAGTAAACGTGCCCTGTGGAGTGTAGTCCCACCTAAGTAGATCTTTCTTCTCTGAGTATCTAATTCTCCGGTTATTGAGCTCTTTATCAATTTCCTTAGATGTTTCCCCCTGCCAGTTCTCGTGTGCATGAGCTTCTGGTTTCCATTGACGGTAGCCCTGCACTGAAGTGGGTTCCAGAAGTGTTTCAATTTTTTGTCCAGTTCATCAAATTGATCCACATGTCGTTGAGGTCGATGAATAAGATCTACCAATTTGGGCATTTGTTGCCAAGAATCTTCCCAGAATTGGGCTGTAACTCCATCTCTGACTTCCCAGAAGTTGTGCTCTTGAATAAGGGATCTGCATTGTTTGTTTGCATTCCAAATAAGAGAGCCTGTATCTACTATGGCCAGTCTGATAAGATCTTCAGATGGTCTGTTGTTTTCATATTTGACATTCCAAAGATGTGCCCAAGGCGTGTATGGCATGGATAACCATTTCCACCAGATGTGGGTGCCAATGATTGTGTTTCTATGATGCGTTTCTGTGATGCGGATCTCTTAGGCCCTGAACCACCATCCTTTTTTGGGTGGGTGTTGACCATTTACTAGAGCCCATTGTGATTTTCTAGGCAGAGCACAAAGCAAATTGTGTTTGCAAGTTATTACGACTGGCGAGCACGATTTTGGTAAGCTAGTATGAAGAAGAATGAACATGGATTGCAGGACTGCTTTGATGAGGACAAGTTGACTAGAAATGTTGAGGGATCTGTAGGTCCAAGAGGAGAGGCAGCCTTCAAGTTTCTCTAAAAGCTTTTTCCAGGAAGAGTGTCTAATTGCAGAATCAATTAAAGGTGCTCCAAGGTATTTGGCAGGTAGAGAAGCTATGGAAAAGCCGAGGATCCTAGCAATATTACTTTGGATAATTGCTGGGGTGTTGAAGAAGAAGATCTAAGATTTTCCAGCATTGATGGAGGTGCCTGAGGCATCTGAGAAAATATCGAGAAAATATTTGAAGGTATGAGTTTCCTGAACAGAAGGATGACCGACCAACATATTTTCATCAAAAAACTGTTGATGAGTGGTTGACTGGGAGCCATGAATGAGAATTCCATGAGGGTTAAGATTTTGGAATTCATTTTGAATAAGACGTCCTAGCCCTTCTGCCATTAGGACAAAGAGGAAATGTGAGAGGGGATCACCTTGGCATATACCTCGAGAGGGAGTAAAAGGGTGGGAGGGGACAATACCATTGATGAGAATAGAGTAGAAGGGGGAGGATATGATGTTCATGATCCATCTATTCCACGAGGGGCAGAAACCAAAGGCCATGAGCACCTTATTGATATAATCCCAACTTATTTTGTCAAAATATTTAGAAAGATCAATTTTTAAGAGCATACCTGCCTTCTTGGTGTATTTAAAGGAGTGAATGACTTCATGAGTGAGTATGATCCCATCCAAAATCTGTCGTCCTTCAACATATCATGTTTGGTCCAGTGAGATAAGTAGAGGAAGCAGGGTTTTAAGCCTGTTAGCAATGACCTTGGAAATCACCTTGTAAATAATTTTACATAAACCAATGGGTTTGTATTTATCTGGGGTGTTAGAGTGCTCCTCTTTTGGAATGAGGGCTAGAAAGGTAGCATTGAGAAAGGGGAGAATCCAATACAGTTCTCTAGATTCCTCAACCAGGTTCTAAACTTCCAATTTGATGAGATCCCAGAAGTGATGAAAGAAATTAGAGGTGAAACCATCCGGGCCTGGAGCTTTTCCATATTTTAATGGAGCCATTTCTTGTTCAACTTCCTGAAGGGAGACTGGGTAGAGGAGCATCCTGTTATGTTCTTCAGTGATAATCTTGGGGATATGCTATGTAACCTTGTTGATCACTAGCTATATGCTTCCATGGGGCTCTTGTAAAATAAGTTTGAAGTGTCTAAGAAGCTCCTTCTCTATTTCCTCATGTTCCTCTAACCTTTCTCCTTGCTAGTTATGTAGCTGTGCAATCCGATCGTGCATACATCTTTTAATGTTTGAGCGATGAAAGAATTTAGTGTTCTTCTCCCCTTCCTTTAGCCAGCGGATTCTTGATTTCTCCTTCCATAGGATTTCCTCTTGTAGTATTCTTTCTTCTAGATTAGAGAGTAGACTCTATTCATGGGCAGCTAGAGGCTCTATTCTTCCTTCAGTGATAATGCGCTGGAGAAGTTCAGACATAGTTTGTTCCAAAACCTTCTGTTGATAAAATATGTTCCTGAAGGTGAAGTGGTTCCATTGCTTGATCTGGTTCTTGAGATTTTTGATATTTTCTTAGAATTGATACATTTTGGATCCTACAGTAGGTACAAAAATTCTCCAACTGTTTATGACCATGCGTTTAAAATCAGGGTGAGTAAGTAAAAAAGCTTCAAACTTGAAAGGGCACCTAGAGGAGGCTCCAGGTCGCAACCATTGCAAGAGAATGTGCCAGTGATCAGAACCAGTTAGGGGGAGAATGGAAGAGTGTATATCTCCCTCTAAGTGAATGTAATTATCCGAGATTATGAAGTGGTCAAGCTTTCAGGTGATATTTTGGGAGCCTATGCACGTATTGTTCCATGTATGCATACCATTGGAAAAAGGAAGGTCAATTAACCAGTTTCTTTGAATGGATTCCCTGAAGTGATTACTATCCATATCAAGTTTTGCTGGGCCTCCCCATTTTTATTCTAACTTGGTGATCATATTGAAGTCACCCCCAAAAATACAGAGTGGATGACATCTAGTAGCATTGAGGATTTCCATAGTGTCAAGTAGAGCAAATTTATGTAGCGGATCTTGAGGGAAGTAGACGTTGGAGAGGTGTCCATGGATGTTGGATCCAATTAGGTGGAAGGATGCTTGTATAAGATTGTGTGAAGCATGAAAGTCAGAGAGTGAAATGATCTAAGGATCCCATGCGATTGTCAGGCCTCCGGAGGCTCCTGAGGCATCTACTGCTTCTCTGTTGCATCAAACCATACTTTGGAGATGATGGAGTTGAGGGTGTGGCTATTTCACTTAGTTTCCTGCAAGAAGAAAACATAGGGTCTTTCTTGCTGAATCATGTTTTTAATCATTCGGTGTTTCGCGGGGATATTGAGCCCTCGTATATTCCATGAGGTGATTTTCATTGGGAACTATTGGAGATTGGCCGATAGTACCTGGTCAGCTTGGGATATCTCCGAAATTTAACAAGAATTTCCCCTACAATGATGGTTCTCTGCAGACCTGTTCTTCACCCTTGTTTTTTTGTTTCTTTAAATAGCTTTTTTCCATCCCAGTGACTTCTTGGTTGTATTTCTAGTGATATTTTATACTCTGCGTGAAAAAGAATCACCTATAGGTTATCAATCTATCTTTCAGGTATTTTGTCATACTATTTTTTCTTACAAGATTTCTCCACGCCTAGAATGTCCAAATCTCCTATATCAATTCTTTCAGGTTCCTCATCCATATGAATGGGTTGGATTCCTTCTATCACAGGTTCGGCTTTGAGGGAGGTTGCTTGAGATTGGCCATCTATGTCCATATAATTGGGCTACCAGAGTACTAGATTTGAGTTATTACTGAGATTAGGAATGAAGCTTTGAAGGTCTAGTTGAGATTTAGGTGGAGGTGGAGAGAACAGGGGTTCAACAGATGGTTCAGAGATGGTGGGTTTGGTTATCTCAACAGCTTGGCATGAAGATTCCCCTTCTGTCAGAGGTTTTTTAGTTAAGATATCAAAATTTTTACTGTTAGGAGGAGTGGGGGATGCATGTGGTGGAATTTTGGTAGTGGAGGTAGGTTTCTTATTATGATTTTTGTAGTTGGGGACTTTGGTGAAACCCTCAGCATCAATGCTTTCAGGGGTAGCAGTAGGTTTGGGTGGCTAGTTTAGAGGACAATCTCATAAAAGATGACCATGTTCATGCCATTTTATGTAGTGAAAGGGGACATGCTCATAATCTATGGTTTGCAACCATTCAAAATCACCATGATAGAGACTTACTGAGTCCGTGAGAGCCTTGGCAAGATGCATATAGACATCGATTCTTTCTTATGAATTATATTTTCTGAGTTTGGTTTCCTCTGCAACCTTGATGAACTCTCCTAGTCCATTGCCAATGTTATTTAAGGATTCCTCATCCCAATATTTTAGAGGTAGAGAGTACATTATAATCCATATAGGAGCCCAGTTAAAGTCTTCTTTGTTTGGGTTGAATCTTTCTACCGAGTCCCTAAGATACAGTCCTACAGAGTTGAAGAAGTAGGGGCCTCCATCCAAGATACATTTTCTGTCTTCAGTGCAATTAAATATAGCGTTGAAGAAGCCTTTTGGCCCTAACTGGAGGGTAACATGAACCTTTGGCTTCCATTTGGAAGTAATACAGCCATGAAGGGCTTTCTTAGTAGGCCAGAATCCGACAAATTTGCCAATATGTGTATGATATTTCATGTATTGTATTTGAGCATTAATAAAATGACTTGGAAGGTCAATATTTGGATGTTCTACTGTGATAGGAAGACAAATAACTGAATTTGCCTTTTTCTTCTCCGTAATCATTGGATGCTCCATAGACTTGTCATTTTGCACTATGGTGGGCTCCGTTTGCATCCCTGTAGAGTCATAGGACAAGATATGGAAAGCTGATTCCTGATTGATAGCGTCAGTGTTGCCAGAAGGGGGAGGGGTGCCCTCCTCTCTCATTTGGGTTGTCATTGATTGTGGTCAGAGAAAGTAAGATGATATTTGTTGGGAGAGGTTCTTGAAGCCACTGTGAGGGCAAGGGGTGCCCTAGCGAGTGTTGTTGTAGGGTTTTCAGAGCCCTAGGTTTCCATCGAGGAAGCTTCAACCGACGATCGACAATGTTAAGGAGGCCACTCATCACACTTATTTTATTATTTTAACTATTTTTTTATTATTATTCCTTAGCACACCACTTTTAGGATGAAATCTCCTCTGATGTACAACATTGAGAACCATACAAAGGAGAATTGTTAGAAGTTCCATCTATAGGTAAACCAAATGAACAAAAATAAATATAATAAGAAGAAGAATATCATGGCCACTGATTTGAGAAATCAAGTTGAAAGCAACTCAGACATGTATGAGAAGATCATCTATATGTTAGTTCAAAAGAAGGTAAATCTTAGGGGATGAAATTTAATGATCATCCGAACCCATATCCGATAGGATGGGTAAATAAGTATGGAGATTTGAAGGTAACAAAATGATGTAGATTAGATTTGTTGGTAGGTGCCAACCAAGCCAATAAATTTATCAGTTTTAGGAAAAATTATGCTTTACTATTTTTAAGAGAAAATAAATTTGTAAAATAGTTAGTAAGGGACAAGGCGACCCTAAGGTGGTATACTAAGAAATAAAATAAGCAACAGGAGGAGTTGTTGCAGGAATACAAGGATGTCTTTTGGGAGTCTAAAGGGTTAAGACCTAAGAGGGAAGTGGAGAAAGAGATCCAAATATAGTCGGACTCCCTATTGTCAAACATTGGGATTTATAGTGAGCTTGTTATAGAAGAAAGTGAGCTAAAGAAACAATTGTAGAAAATACTAGAACATGGTGTGATTCATCTGAGTACATCACCATATGGGTCACACATCATCATTGTACAAAATAAGGATGGGACTCAGAAAAAGTGTATAAACTGTATGGCATTGAAAAAAAGCACGCTCAAGAATAGGTACCCTACACGAAGGATAGAGGATATGTTGGATCAACTAGAACAAGCAAAATTTCACGAAGCTAGAATTAAATTCTAGATATCAGGAGGTTTCACTCAACGAAGAAGATATTTGGATGACCACCTACAAAACCAGTAATATTTTTATCAGTGGTTAGTCATTCCATTTGGACTATGTAATACACCAACTATGTTTATGATATTAATGAATGAAGTATTGCACCATTTTATAGATTCAGTTTTAATTGGCTATTTAGATGATATACTCATATATAGTTCTAATTGGGAATAGAACATCTCGTATTTGACACAAGTTCCATAGAAATCAAAGAAGAACGAACTACTTGCAAATCTAAAGAAGTGTGATTTTTCACAAGTCTTTGGTGTATCTGGGGTATGTGATAGGTAGATGAGAGCTGAAGATAGATCCCGTCAAGATGGAGGCTATCGTGAAAAGGTTGATGCCTATTAATGTTTCTAATGTCAAAAGTTTCATTAAGGTAGCAAAACACCTAAAGAAGTTCATAGCTTCATTTTTAGTGGTATTAGCACTGCTCCACACCATAACAACAAGTGGCAAGATTTTCCAGAGGCAAAAGGTTGAGGAGAGGGCTTTGACGGAGCTAAAGAAGAAAAGCAAGCAAGAACTAGTTATAGCATTATAAAACATGCAAAAAACATTTGAAGTGGGGAGAAATACAAGTGGTTATGTTATGGGAGTCGTCTTAATGTAGGGAGGAAGGTATGTATGCTATCATTATGAATTATTTCATAGGGAAGTTCATATATACCATACCTACGATAAGGAGATTTATGCCTTGGTGAAACCTAGAAGGAAGTGGAAGCACTATATGATGGGAAAGGAGGGTAATGAACACAAAACTATAGCACCTACAATACTTGCAAGCCCATAGTAAGCTACAATAGATCAGAAATTACGAGTGGATGAGGTTACTACAATATTTTCATTTAGTGATCAAGTGTAAGGGCAACACAAATAAGTTGGACCGTATGCTCTCAAGGCCACCCACATCAAAAATCATAGCTTTGGGGACTCCTCTGCACAATATATGTTCACCCATGATGCATATAGAGAGGAATATTCATAGAATTAGGACTTTAGGGAGGTGTTTTAGCAGATATAGAGTCAAAGTAATGTGCATGATGGCGACAACATTATTGACTACCATCTACAAAACATGTTACTCTAAAGGCTAGATAAGATATTTGTTCCTAAATGTGAGTGATTGTAGATAGCTAAAGAGGCTCACACTTCCAAGATTGCAAGGAAATATGGTGTAGGGAATACCATGGCCAACTTGCAAAGGTGTGTGTATTGGCCCAAGATGTAAGATCAAGTAGATAGGTTTATAAAATGATGCATTATTTATTGTATGAGAAAGCCTAGAAACACAAAAAAGGTCTTTATTATACCTTACCTATAACCACTCATCCTTGTGAAATAATTTCCATGGAATTTGTGGCGGTTTTACCAATGAACATGAAGGGAAATTACTACATATTAGTGGTAGTTGATAGGTTAAACAAGATGTGTGTTTTGATGCCATGTAAAAAGACCATCAGTAGGAAAGAAGTAGTAGACATGTTCTTTGGACAAGTACAGGTGTACTTTGGGATGCCAAGGAGAATTATTTTACATAGGAATATGAGATTTCTCATTGCATTCTAGAATAATTTTTGGGAGAATATGGACGCGATGTTGAAGATATCTACAATATTATATCCACAAACATATGTTCATAAAAAAGTAGTCAACATAGCTTTGGTGTATCTTCTAAGGGGATATAAATAGAAGCATCTAAATACTTGGGATGAAAATATTGGATATATACAACATTCTTACAACAATGTCACGTCTCCCAAACCCAATTTTTTTTTTTCATGGGATTCTGTTATTATTTAATAACATCCATTATACCTCCTGGTTATTCCTCCTAAATTTCTTAACTCCTCTTCTATGAGTGGTTCATTTTACTCCGAATGAGATTCAACATGTCTCTCTTAAGGTCTATATTCATAATATGTCTATATTCATCACCCCTATGATGAGTGCTACCCATATAACATAACTTAATATTCTCCGCTTTATGCGTCGATAACAATTATAGTTTTTATACTGCATCACCTACAATGCAGACTGTTATCCGGGGTTTAGATTCTTTTCAGTACTTCCAGACCGCCCTGGAATACAAGAATTTCCATGAGGATTTTTGGGCTTAACCTCCCCTCTTCTCAGTTCATATAGTAGACTTTATATCTACGTATTTTACCTTGTATGTCTCAGGTTTTCTGTGCAGGATGATCACTAGGCCCTTAATCAAACGTCCCAGTTTGCCGGCCTGCTAATATTTTCAATATGTTAAAGTTTTAGCATCGAAGTATAGATGTATGCCTCCTCGCATACATCTATCTCTACGCAGTTCACCACCATTGCTCCACTACCTTCCCAGTAGTACTATGGATGGTAACCAGATGCTCTGTTCATGGTATTTTACACATGCTTACAATCCTCCATCACACAAACTTTTATCACACAATAGATTTTGCAATAGGTTTTCCCCCCCTTATTTTTCTGTTATAACCGTTTAACATGTATGACCCTATGGTACAGATTCAACTGTTCCATGGGAAAACTAGGAAACAGCTCCTCTTGCTTCACCCAAATGGAGTTAGAGAATACTGAACTGGATAGTTTAAAATCCCTAGTGTTAAATCCTCGTACTTAGTTAGGATTCAACTTCTACTTCCATAGGTGTACAATTACATTTAATAGAATACTGTAAATTCTAACTTTTACAATTCTTTCCAGTGTAGCCCAGCTGAGGGTTGTTGTTCCCTATTTTCTGTTATTGATTACAGTGAATTCTGGGCCATCAGTATTGTTATGATAGATTTAGTTATTTGGTACTTGTTGTTCATGGGTGCTGTTTGGTTAACAATTTCTGATTTTACACACGGAAATAAAATATTTCCTTAAGAGATAGCAAGCTATACCTATACATGGTTATCAGATTTGTTGTTCAATTGATCTGTCATCTCTAATCTCATTACTACCAGATACTCATCCATACAACCCAACCATTTGTCTCTGATATTACTAGCTTTGGTTTGCCAATACATGAACTACTTAACCATTACTCAAGCTAACATTTGCATAATGCATCATAGCATGACAAATTCATAAACATCATAATGAACCATAACATCAAAATTCATAAATTGCATAAAGGACTATAACATCACAATTCCATAGAACATAAATGAATATATTTAACACAGACTTACAGATATCTCCAAATTTATGCATGCACACTTCTACTATGACCAGTCCTCCCAACCTTAGAATCCTCTTTATCTCCCAGGATTCACCCCCGAGAAGAGATCCTCCCCAGAACAGACTAACCTCAATCTGTTCTGGAGCAGCTTATTTAAGCTGTGCTTTCCCCAAGCCTGTTTCCAATTCTGCGTCCAGAATTTCAGGATGCTTTATTCCTGTTTAGCCTAGGCTTCCCATTTTGGGACCCTTTAAAGCTGCTTTAAGCTTTTCCTCAGCTTTTCCAGCTTTTTCTCACCTCTTCCCAACTACTCCTCTTCATTGGGGAAATTTAGATTTTTTCCTAAAAAATCTAAATTAGAAATAATTTCTTTCAAGGATTTTTGAAAGATTTGGGGAAAGTCTTTTTCCTTTTCCATTACCTCATGGATTAGGCATGTGATCTCACTTTCTCATCTGGTCATAGTGCATGCACAATAATTTATTTATTTTTCATAATTAAATAATTAAGCACATCCACACAATAATCATCCACTGGGGTCCACTCCCCTTTGGATTTATGTTCAAATGTCTCATTTGAAAAGCATAGAACTTGGGGGTGTTACATATTCCCCCTCTGAAAATAAACACCGTCCTCGGTGTTGATAACTATCTACTAGTTGATTTTGAACATAATTATTAATGCTTTTCCATCATCTGAGCTTCTCTGTGCCATGTAGCTTTTTAGCAGTAAAGTGCTCCACTGCACCTTTACTCGAGCTACTGTTCACTTTCGCAATTCCATTTCTTCTCGCTTTCATCTTTGAAGCGACTCTGGAAGGAAATTCCTCTTCTGGTTCCACCTAGACCACATTTCAAATCAATCATGTGAGAAGCATCATGTATAAAAATTATAACTTTTCTTTTCCAACAAGGAGACATGAAATATATCAGGAAATTTAATAAGCAATGGTAGGGCTAATGTATAAGCCATTAGTTTCCAGCAGAGTACTCTCCTGCCTCCACTCTATTTACTGATGCCTTATGCAGTTGGTTTTCTTCCTACTTCTTGCAAGAAGTCTGTCGGAAAGACCTTTTATTCTGGTTTCTCTGTCCACAATTCATACCACTGTAAAAAATGTCAGATACATACAATTGATAATTCACAAAAACCTTCTGTATTTCAATAACTTAAGAAATTCAGTTATTAGTCAAACCGTTCAGGTTCATAATAGTTTAGTGCACTTTTAGTACACTACTTATCCTTTCTTGTTTTTCAGTGAGATTCTTTCCTCACGCAACTTGGTTCAGTTCCGCTTTTCTAGATTTTCTAGGTGATTTATCTTCACCTTTTTCCTCTTTGTTCCCAGAGTGCCCAATTTCCTGTTACACACTTGGCTAAACAATTTTTCCAACTTTTTCATTAGTACTCATAAATGAAAGAAAACAATTGTATCATATGCATGTTTATGCTTACCCTTTCTCATTTTATAGTTGTACTTCTAGTACCTTTTCATTGTTTCTTTTTGTTAACCAAATAAATTTAATTAGTAACAACTAGACTCATTAATAATCTCTACAATTCCATGCTTACCTCTCACATAAAATTGTATCCACTAGTTCAAAACTTAAGTGAACAACTTTGGAGCTGATGGGTTTCCCCCACACCCAAGTCCAAAATACAGCTCATCCTCTTTTCTCTCGGTTTGTAGCTGTATGATTTCACATCATTTCTATGTCTTTGAATTTAATATTCAAGAAAATTAACTTTAAAAAAAATTTACACCACAAAATTTTATAGTGTGAATACATGTTTCCTTTTCTGGTGATAAATGAAATTTCTATAATTCATCACATTCACAATTATTAATACTTGATAATGCCAAAAATAAATTTGACACAGTTTCCCCTTTTCAACGACTCACCAGAATTTATGCATTTACTTTTAATTGTATGTTCATGCTTTGCTAGTTCTCCTCTTATTTTTCTCATAGGCTTATAGAATTAATTAAAATTGAATAGATTTTATTAATCCTAAAAGTATTCCAACTTTTTCCTGAATCATAAAAGAATTCCTTCTTTTCTAATGCATAAAAGCATTCTATTTTTTTTTTCTAATAAAAGCAACCCATAAATCTCTCATGCTTTTATCTATATTTGTTTTTTTTCCTTATGAGAGAATATTACTTCTCCATATTTTTTCCCAATTCTATTACTCATTATATATAATATATCAACTTGAAAATATAATTTATTTCCATGGAAGAATAAAATAATTAAGAAATCATTCTTCCACTATTACAAGAATATTCTTCCTTAAGTAAATTATCAGGAAAATTTTTAAGTTATCCCTTCATTCATTCATGCCTAACGCAATGTAATGGTTCCACAATTACTAATTCACCTATTTAATTGTAATTAAAACTGGTACTTCAATCTTCTTTTCTTTTTATAGCAGTATACATGCCTTATTTATAGGATACATCTTCCATTTACTCATTTAACCACTTCGTTGTTTTCCATGCATCCGTAGGATTTGTTACTACTTTCACCCTAATTAGAGTAATAATAATCCAGCCATAGGGTAAAATATGTCATTTCACTTTTCTAGTAACCTCAACAAAGTTAACATTATAACAAAATCACCTATATTTATAATATTAATTGTAGATTTAACTTATGCTCCTCACGCAATTTCTTTCATTTTAATCTACCATTTCTCATGATAATGATTATTATTATATATATATATTTTTCCATAGTTAATTAAGAATTTACAACTTATATTTAACATACCTCTATTAAATATAAATTGTCATTTTTCTATTATCCACTTTCCTCTATTTTCACCCCACAATTTTTCATTTATATCTTTTCATGCTTCTAATGAACTTATTGTTATAAGGAATATCAATAAAATTCCATTTTAGGTGTTTTAACACCCCCAACTTTTTCCTTCAGTTTTAATTTCATATATCCATTTCTTAACCTTATCCTGAAGATTAATTTCTCTATGGATATATATATTCTTGCACACAATTTTTTTTCTTTTTTTTTTTTTATACCTTCATATAAGTCATACCCGCACATATCACCCATATGTTGCTTCTATCCTTATGTGTATAGGTACTCCTGACAGAAATTTCTTGAGTGCACCTAGAGATACATATGCATATAATTATATATAAATATATATATAAGTCACCTATATATACATACACATAAACATATTCCTTCAATGGGCACCCCTCATATATATATATATAATTACTATACCCCTTGGTTTAATATTTTTGAATATACCCACATATACCAATTATTGCTTATCCCAATTTAAGGAAAAAAAAAATTTTCGAATACCCTGGGGTTTTCCCTCTATTCACAGATTTATTGAAATCATGATTTCTGAAGTTTTACTGCTCTTTCCTTTTTATAAATTTCTTGGATCACTTCGCATTTCCATCTATATCAGACATGGAACATTTCACATTTTCATATGTATCAACCATGGAACACTTCACGTTCCCATCTACATATATATATATATCTTCTTCTAACGCCTTATCTATTCACCCCTATAATTGTGAATCCTAATTCTAACCATGTGTCCACATTTATATTAATTTAATATCATTCACCCACATATATAGACATGTGTAGGGGTTATATATATATAGAGATCATTGTATATATATATGTTTATCGCGGATATTGTTTACATGAAATTATATAGCCTTCGGCCATCTTACTTTAATACGCATATGTTTCATATACATATATATAGGGCACCTATACCTATATATCTATATTATATACCTATGTTAAACCTTTCTAGACCACGACCTTTGGCCGCGCCATATGATAATTACATATAATCCTCACGAATATATATCATCATCTATATATCATTACGAATTATATATCCTTTGTATCCTTCCGAATATATAACATTGTAAAATACTTATGAATTCTAATTGGAAATCATTGACAACTCAATACGTCGGATTAGGTTTTTGTTTGTTTTCCACATAATTACAATTTCTTTCGAACCAGCTTGTTCGATCCTGACTAAAGTATTTGAGTTATAATTAACATTTTTAACGGAGATTTATTCACCCTCACGCGTTACATTACATAACACTGTCACGCCTTTGTTGAATAAATTGTATAAGATGGAATTTCTTCAACCTTACGTGCTACATTACAGGTCCTCACGGCATAATTGAGTGATTGTATAATTGTATTTTGTGCAGGTCGGCGACAACGCACCCCGTTTCATTTCGACGCAACCCTTGACCGCTTTGAGTTTGCGATGCCATGATTACGTCCCTGCAACCCCGCCGACATTTATCTAGCTCCAGCGTACTGGGCTGAAGTGTCGCTTACACGTTAACTCGGGTTAGCGTGTGAACTTCCACCTGCACACCGAGTGGGCGGATTGCTCCCAGAAGGAGGTTACTGATCGCCGGCGCACCCCGTCTCAGATGTAGCATAGGTTGGACGGATAGCCTTGCAATTTGACAGATCTACTCATTCAGGTACAGTGAGCGCCGTGTCTCTCTGCCCTCGAGTACGTGTTCTGCCGACGCAGCAGACCTTTAGCATTCGGCCTGGGGATTCCAATTTCCCTCTGGATCTGTTTCCCTCTGGATCTGTGGAGTTTTAGGGTTTCTGGAGTTCTTTTTAAATCCCAGCTCTTTCGCAGCTTGGATTCATCAGCCCTTTCCTCTGGTTCCTGAGGCAGAGGGGTTACATTTTCCCGCTTCTTTCGTCGGTGGCTTAGAGCAGAATAGTGTGTAATTGCAGCTTCTACTCATCGTTGATGGGTGTGGTCGAACTCTATACAGGGTTCATCTTCTTACATAGTTCTGTGTTTCGATTCTCCACTTTACAACGTAGTTTTTTTTTTCTTTCTTCGGGGTTTAATAGGGTATTCCGGTTTTACATCTTTGCAGATTTGTATATTTCGAAGGGAACAACCCATCGACTCCCCCAGACGAGAGACCACGCTGTTCTCAGCGTTCCTCAACTTGGCAACGCGACTTTTAAGTTATCCCTTCATAGGGCGGTTATTTATCTACGGTTTCTAACTATTCGGCTACAGACCCTAGCTCGTTGGCTGGATTCCTCCGCGTCTACCCTTAATATCTGGCAAAGTCATCTCTTGACACAGTTTGTTCTACTAACAGTTTGTTCTTGTATTGTTTGTTCTACTGACAGATCGGCTAAGGCACCTTGCTCGCCTTCTCAGTAGATGTTAGAGTTGACGCTGTTCAACACGGTGGTTGGATGGGTTCAATACTGACAACGTTCTTCGCGACTGAGGTAATGATTTTGTCTTCATTTAGCCATGACGCCCAGTTGCTTTGCATTTAATTTAATATACCAGGCGCAACATATAGACAGCCTTGGATTTATATTACAAGCGGTCTAATGAGAGCGTTCTGATATCACAGGGTATATCTCTCTGCGCAGACTTGTACAGCCTAAGGTTAAATACAGTTGTAATGTGTTTTGCGTCGCTGCATAATTCCTCCTCGTTCATTCCAATATCTCCTAACCGATTTCAATTTCCAGGTTCATACAATTCGTTACCGCCCGAAGGGCTCGGTTTGACAGAAACCACACGTGTAATATTTTATTTATGTTTACCGCCCTCTATTCCTGTAGTTTTGACCGGGCGTTTGTTTAATCATTCATAGGCTTTACCGTGAATACCTATAGTTTGTATTGACGTTCCCTTCAGATTCTCTTGTATGCACATATAGACGTATAACTCCTATTTATTAAAATCTTTTGTTTTATTTCTTGTGCCCGAAATAACATCTATCGATAGGGGAAACGTATTTGTGGTTCCCTGTATGACCTATAAAGGTTTCATATATTTTCGCCTTTCCATTTCTATTGTACTATAGCTGTACATATTTCACCCATAATTCGATTTATAATGATACCTATAGGTTTCGTTATTATTCTTACATATATGGACTTTGTAGATCCATGTCTCTTTGGTATCAAAGTGAATTAAATGCTTTTTGCGCCATGTATTTACTCCACCAATTTGGAGGTGTATGTATTCATTCGATAGTGTATGGGTAGTTCAAACTTTACACATAAATTCACTCTTTTAACCTAATACTTAATTAAAAAGGTAAGAGATGAATTTGGTATACAAGTGTTCTATATTATTTTTAAATATTGAATCACTTAATTAGTATTTCTTTAATACTTTGGTTAGTAGGAATAAGTATTATAAAATCATTTTCTTTAATCTATATGGTCCAGTTACTATATGTCTATATATGCATTCTATAGTGCATGACCAGGAGACTTTCATAATAAGTTAAATCATTTAATATAGTACTGGTACCAAAGATTAATGATGATTTTTTTTCACAATGCAATAGATACACTTATCAATGTTATAGCATAGAGATTTCTTCAATGTCCCATTCTATTGCTCCTATTTGCTTATAATTTTTATTTTTTATTTTTTTTCATACAATGAAACTTTAGTCCTGCTATATGTATTCTCTAGCACATAAGATCCCCGGTGTCTACAGAGATCAATAATTTATTTTCTGGTCTACCATTAAGTTATATGACTACCATTTAGACCCTGGTTTAAGCTGGTATTCTAGCTTTATATATATATATGTAGACTTGCTATGACTACCATATATATATATAGGAGATCTATATATTCCATAAGTCTCATATAGAATAGCAGAAATTCATCATCTAGAAGATTTTTTTTTTTTAAGTTTCATATGCAAGTGTCTTTACTTTCTTTACCTCAATTCTGCTACAATATCATTCTAATATACTCAAGTATATATGCTGTTACCTTGTGTCTACATAAATAAGAGAATATTTCACTTTCCATAGAGACTAAGTAACTTCAACATTGATCTTTTCTACTGTATTAAGATGGTTTCAATATCTTAACTTTATGCACACTGTACTTGCTTTTACATAACGATGATAGTAGGACAATAGATAAATATGTCATTATAAACATCGTTTAACTTCTGGTATATGAGCCTCCTCATATTATTCCCATATCAATGTTTCTACTTCCTCACCCTCTGTTACATGTATACCTGAAAGTATATCCAAGATATTTGTATACTTGCAGAAATATTTTTAATATTCATAAAAATTTATAACAGTTAACCATTTCTTTGTGAGCACATATCTTGCCCAATTTTTGAACTTTAGCTCCGATACCATTTGTCACGTCTCCCAAACCCATTTTTTTTTTCATGGGATTATGTTATTATTTAATAATATCCGTTATACCTCATCCTCATGGTTACTCCTCCTAAATTTCTTAACTCCTCTTCTATAATTGGTTCATTTTACTTCGAATGAGATTCAACAGGTCTCTCTTAAGGTCTATATTCATAATATGTCTATATTCATCACCCCTACGATGAGTGCTACCCATATAAAATAACTTAATATTCTCCGCTTTCTGCGTTGATAACAATTATAATTTTTATATTGCATCAGCCACAATGCAGACTGTTATCTGGGGTTTAGATTCTTTTCAGTACTTACAGACAGCCCTGGAATACAAGAATTTCCATGAGGATTTTTGGGCTTAACCTCCCCTCTTCTCAGTTCATATAGTAGACTTTATATCTACGTATTTTACCTTGTATGTCTCAGGTTTTCTGTGCAGGATGATCACTAGGCCCTTAATCAAACTTCCCAGTTTGCCGGCCTGCTAATATTTTCAATATGTTAAAGTTTTAGCATCGAAGTATAGATGTATGCCTCCTCGCATACATCTATCTCTACGCAGTTCACCACCATTGCTCCACTACCTTCCCCGTAGTTCTATGGATGGTAACCAGATGCTCTGTTCATGGTATTTTACACATGCTTACAATCTTCCCTCACACAGACTGTTATTACACAATAGATTTTGCAATAGGCTTTCTCCCCCCCCTTATTTGTCTGTTATAACCATTCAGCATGTATGACACTATGGTACAGATTCAACTGTTCCATGGAAACTAGGAAACAGCTCCTCTACTTCACTCCAAAGGAGGGAGAGAATACTGAACTGGATGGTTTTGAATCCCTAGTGTTAGATCCTCGTACTTAGTTAGGATTCAACTTCTACTTCCATAGGGGTACCATTACCTTTAATAGAATACTGTAAATTCTACACAGTTGAGGATTGTTGTTCCCAACTTTCTGTTATTGAGCACAGTGAATTCTGTACCATCAGTACTGTGATGATAGATTTAGTTGTTTGAAACTTAATGTTCATGGGTACTGGTTTGTTAACATCTTCTGTTTATACACACAGAAATTAAATACTCCTGTAAAGGGTAGCCATCTATACCTATCCATATTTATTATATTGGCTGCTCAATTGATCTATCATCTCAAACCTAATTATTTCAATGTACTTATCTCTACACTCAACCATTTGTCTCTTCTGTCAATAGTTTTTGTTGCAATTACATAAGTTACTGAACCATGAATCCATCTAACAGTTGCATAATGCAATATAGCATAACAATTCATACATTCCATAATGTACTATAACATCACAATTTAATAAATTGCATAAAGGAATGTAATATCACAATTTCATAAATTGAATAAAGGAATAGAACATCACAATTTCATAAATTGCATAAAGGAATAGAACATCACAATTTCATAAATTGCATAAAGGAATATAACATCACAATTTCATAAAACAGGGATATGATTAACACAGACTTACAGATATTCCCCAAATTTATGCATGCACACCTCTACTATGACCAGTCCTCCCAACCTTAGAATCCTCTTTATCTCCCAGGATTCACCCCCGAGCAGAGATCCTCCCCAGAACAGACTAACCTCAATCTGTTCTGGAGCAGCTTATTTAAGCTGTGCTTTCCCCAAAGTCTGTTTCCAATTCTGCGTCCAGAATTTCAGGATGCTTTATTCCTGTTTAGCCTAGGCTTCCCATTTTGGGACTCTTTAAAGCCGCTTTAAGCTTTTCCTCAGCTTTTCCAGCTTTTTCTCACCTCTTCCCAACTACTCCTCTTCATTGGGGAAATTTAGATTTTTCCTCAAAAATCTAAATTAGAAATAATTTCTTTCAAGGATTTTTGAAAGATTTGGGGAAAGTATTTTTTCCTTTTCCATTACCTCATGGATTAGGCATGTGATCTCACTTTCTCATCTAGTCATAGTGCATGGACAATATTTTATTTATTTTTCATAATTAAGTATTTAACCATATCCACATAACAATTATCCATTGGGGTCCACTCCCCTATGGATGTATGTTCAAATGTCTAATTTGAAAAGCATAGAACTTGGGGGTGTTACAACAAACAATTTTAAATCTAATTTAATATTATTGTTTGCTAGAAGTTAGTTTATGTTTTAAAAATTTTTAGTGTTGTATGTAGCAAAATATTCTACAAGGTGACCTTTCTTATGGCAATGAGTAATAAACAATTTCAACTTATTTTCAACATCATTTTCCTTGTCCAATAGGCCTTTGACATTTTGCCTCATTTATTTAGAAAGTTTCATGTGCATGGATATCTTCTTCCAACATCTATAAACAATATGATTAAATTCAAACCACAAAAGGAACATGCAAGTTCTTTTCTATATCTTATTTGAATATTTACCATGTTTATCATAATCAAAAGCAATTTGATTAGAGGCAAATTTATACCTTGAACATTCACCGTTGCCGCCTTCTTGAGGAGGTGAATTTGACATGAGGTAGTGGCTCTCCTTTGAATACTAGCAATGAATTTAATGACTCTAGAGCTTTCAACATCCTCTTCTTTTACATTCTCATTAGCTGCATGATTATTAACATCTTCTTGCAAAGTGGGTGTCAAACTTTTCCATTCATCATGAACACAAACTTCACAATCTTGAGGTAATGAACACGAAATAAAATTCCTTCTTGGAACAGCTTCATGTGCCTCCTTGGCTTTGGAGCATTTTCCATGTTTTCCATAACCAAGACCCAAATAATTAGGCCCTTCCTGAACAACATTTGGCTCAACTATGCCTTGTACATGCTTGCCTTGAAAACCCTTTACTTTCATAGCACATTTTCATCAAAAATTTGGACCTTATTCCTCTAGTGTCTCTCAAAAGCACGTACACATTCATTTTCAAAGGAAATTGAAGACAGAAACCAGTAGCTAATTCTTCTAACTGACCTTGACTAAAATGATCTAAATTGTGTTTTGATACCAACTTGATTTGAATATTTTCACACTAGTTTTGTTGGGGAAGGGGTTTATGTGTCAAGATTTAAGTGTATTTTGTGAGAAACTTATGAGTTAATTAGATTTTAAAAACTCATGTTTACACATTTATAAAATGCAAAATTTTTATTTCTAGGAAAATCTTTTCCCTCAATCCAAATTCTGATCATTGGACATGTAAGAGGAAGAAAGAGGGAATTCACTTTTCAAATTCTAGACCTTGTCTAAAGGTAAAAATAAACTAGAGGTTTGGTTTTCAAATACATTCACTTATTTGGAAACGTTCTAGCTACCAAAAGTCCATATGCCAATCTACCTCCCAAGAAATCCATTTAGTACACCATTGATTAGTTTTTTGTCTTCCTATATTCTTTATCAACCTCTTCTAGTGATTCTTGAAAGGTGGATACTTAAATCCTTCCTAAAAATTTGAGCGAGCTAAAATGAGAAGACATACAAGGTCATTTTAAGTCATTCTTCTATCCAATTATAAAAACCAAGTGAATATTGAACTACATATTGATTTTTTTCCCATAGAACAACAAAATCTAAAACCTCTTCAAGGTCTTCAATCTGCTCGTAAATTTAATTTACATGTCTTGATCAAGTCCAACAACAAAGAAATATTCAGTGACAACACCAAAATCTACAACTTCTTCAACATATTCTAAACCATCTTCAAAGTCAATATTGTGTGCATCAAATTTCTCAGCAAGGTCATTAATGGAGTCATCAATGGTGCATCAAATTCACGCACCATACTTTGAATTTGTGAAGAAATTCATGAAACATCAAAATACATGCAAGGCCTTAATTGGATAAGAAATCTAACCATCTATTAGCAAACCAATTGCATCTTATTTTCAACATCATTTTCCTTCTCCAATGGGCCTTTGACTTTTTGCCTCATTTATTTAAAAACTCATGTTTACACATTTATAAAATGAAAAATTTTTATTTCTAGGAAAATATTTTCCCACAATCCAAATTCTAATCATTGGACATGTAAGAGGAAGAAAGAGGGAATTCACTTTTCAAATTCTAGACCTTGTCTAAATGAAAATAAACTAGAGGTTTATTTCAGCTCTAAAATGAGATTCCAAGCCTAATTTCATAAAAAGTAAGTTGGGGATAATCACATTGACTTCCTTGATGACATGTCTATGAAGATTAACTACCTTGAACTATTTTTTTGCGTAGGGAAAGAGACACATTCCCATGTCTGAGCATGAAAATGTTCTTTGATATTGTTAATGCCTCTAGTGTTTACTTCTACAAGTTCTATAGGCAGAGTCTGTAAAGGGCCAGGTAGCCTCTGGATCTCATCTTTTATGAAAGGTGACATGTCTAGTAAATTCCCCTACAGTCAATCTCTGGAATGGATCTAATGTAACACCCCCAAGTTCTATTCTTTTCAAATAATACATTTGAACATACATCCAAAGGGGAGTGGACCCCAATGGATAATTATTGTGTGGATGTGGTTAACTATTTATTTATGAAAAATAAATAAAATATTATGTATGCACTATGACCAGATGAGAAAATGAGATCATATGCCTAATCCATGAGGTGATGGAAAAGGAAAAAGACTTGCCCCAAAATCTTTCAAAAATCCTTGAAAGAAATTATTTCTAATTTAGATTTTTGAGGAAAAAATCTAAATTTCCCCAATGAAGAGGAGTAGTTGGGAAGAGGTGAGAAAAAGCTGGAAAAGCCGAGGAAAAGCTTAAAGCAGCTTTAAAGAGTCCCAAAATGGGAAGCCTAGGCTAAACAGGAATAAAGCATCCTGAAATTCTGGACGCAGAATTGGAAACAGGCTTTGGGGAAAGCACAGCTTAAATAAGCTGCTCCAGAACAGATTGAGGTTAGTCTGTTCTTGGAGGATCTCAGCTCGGGGGTGAGTTCTGGAGATAAATGAACTCTAAGATTGGGAGGACTGGTCATAGTAGAGGTGTGCATGCATAAATCGGGAGATTGTTGTAAGTCTGTATTTAACATATCCATGTTTTATGAAACTACTGTGATTTTATGGTTCCTTATGCAGTTTATGAATTGTCATGTTATGGTGCATTATGTAAATGTTAGATTGATTAATTGTTAAGTAACTCATGTAATTTCAAACCAAAGTTATTGATAGCAGAGACAATTGGTTGGGTTGTATGGATGAGTATTTGGTAGTAATGAGGTCAGAGATGATCGATCATTTGAACAACAAATTTAATAACCCTGTATAGGTATAGCTTGCTATCTCTTAAAGAATATTTAATTTCTGTGTGTATAAACAGAAAATGTTAACAAAACAGTACCCATGAACAGCAAGTACCAAACAACTAAACCTATCATAACAATACTGATGGCACAGAATTCCCTGTAACCAATAACAGAAAGTAGGAAACAACAACCCTGTGATAGCAGTATGGGGTTCAGTATGTCAACTGTGTTACAATGGAAATAATTGGAAAAATTTAGAATTTAAATTATTCTATTAAATGTAAGTGTAACATAGGAAAGCAGAAGTTGAATCCTAACTAAGGACGAGGATCTAACACTAGGGATTCTAAACTATCCAGTTCAGTATTCTCTACCTCCATTTGAGTGAAGCAAGAGGATCTGTTTCCTAGTTTTCCCATGGAACAGTTGAATCTGTACCATAGTGTCACGCATGTTGAATGGTTGTAACAGAAAAATAAGGGGGGGAAAGCCTATTGCAAAATCTATTGTGTGATAAAAGTTTGTGTGAGGGAAGATTGTAAGCATGTGTAAAAATACCATGAACAGAGCATCTGTTTACCGTCCATAGAAACTACTGGGAAAGTAGTTGGAGCAATGGAGGTTAGCTGCGTAGAGATAGATGTATGCGAGGAGGCATACATCTATACCTCGATGCTGAAACTTTAAAATGTTGAAAATTTTATCAGGCCTGCAAACTGGAAAGTTTGAGTAAGGGCCTAGTGATCATCTAGTGTTGGACACAAATCTGAACAGAAAACCTGAGAAATACAAAGTAATATATATATATATATAAGTCTACTATATGGACTGAGAAGAGGGGAGGTCAAGCCCAAAAATTCTCATGGAAATTCTTGTATTCCATGGCTGTTTATAAGTACTGAAAAGAATCTAAACCCTGGATAACAGTCTGCATTTGTAAGTGATTCAGTATAAAAACTATAATTGTTATCGACGCATAAAGCAGAGAATATTTGAGTTATGTTATATGTGTAGCACTCCTCACAGGTTCAATTGTCTTCCCCCAATCGGGGTGATGTATCTAGACATGTTATGAAAATGAAAAAAAAAAAAAAATGGGTCTGGGAGACGTGACAAATGGTATCGGAGCAAAGTTCAAAAATTGGGCAAGATATGTGCTCACAAAGAAATGGTTAACTGTTATAAATTTTATGAATATTAAAAATATTTCTTCAAGTATACAAATATCTTGGATATACTTTCAGGTATACATGTAATAGATTGTGATGAAGTAGAAACATTGATATGGGAGTAATATGATGAGGCTCATAAACCAGAATGGTTAAACCTATAATAGGTTTAAAGCTGGAAACCGATATCTCTCAGAAAAATATTATTTCTATGTAAAATAATAGAGTAAGATTGTTTCTTCACTCGGACTATATATCCATGATGAAAAATAATAAAAATCTGTAAGTTTATAATGACATATTTAGCTATTTTTCCTACTATCATCGTTATGAAAAAGGAATTGCAGTGTTCATAAAGTTAAGATACTGAGACCATCTTAATACAGTAGAAAAGATCAATGCTGAAGTTAATGGAGAGGAAAGGGGAAAATGGTACTACATTTAGCAGAGTCCATCTCAAGGCATTCACCTTCAGGATCTGGTTAGTTGTAGACCATAAACCATAGAGTAGAAACCCCAGAAGCTCTAAACCAAGGCTGGTTTAAATCTGAAGTTACTTAGTCTCTATGGAAAGTGAAATATTCTCTTATTTGTGTAGACACCAGGTAACAACATATATACTTGAGTATATTAGAATGATATTGTAGCATAATTGAGGTAAAGAAAGTAAAGACACTTGCATATGAAACTTAAAACTCTTCTAGATAATGAATTTCTGCTATTCTATATGAGACTTATGGCATTCATAGTAATTACAAGGTATATGGTAGTCATAGCAAGTATGGAATATATTGCTTTTAAAAAAAAAAAAATGTTAAATGATTATGTGTATGCTGGAAAAATACTTGAAATTGGTGCTAGAGAAAGAACCATTTTAATATATCGTTTTCTTTTATATATATCCTTTATAGGGTATATAGTTAATTCTTAAATTTATACATTCATATATGGTATCCCTGACAAAAGTATTATAACCAAAGTATATTGACTGCCAATACATGAGCATCAAGTAAGAAAATCGAAAAATTTAGTACAAGGGCCATGAGATAAATTAAGAACAAGCTGTATATATATACATGTGTAGTAGAAAGAAATACGTGCTATAAAAAAAAAAAAAAAAAAACCGTGAGCAAAACTATACAGATTGTAACAACGATTGCAACTGAGTGGCGGAGCGTCTAACTTATTCATGTAACCATGACGAGAAATGTTAAATCATCGGGGTTATTTAACTTACTGGGCGTGCCTATATCCAATGAAATCACAAGAATAAAATCGAGCCAGGATGTGCATATACATCCAGAATGTTGGATTCTGTTGTAAGAAATTCCAGGTTCCATGTCAACGTTCGGTTTATAAACACAATCAAAATTATCATAGCTATTGAAATACAAAGACGTTGCTCATAAGGTAAGTCGGTTTCATTAGCCGGATTTTAGAGGTTACACAGGGTCGACGAAACTCATTAAAACAAACGCGGCATTCGCCATCCCTGTACACGCCCATATCTCAGGGAATTTTATATATGGATCCAACAAAACATAAATATACATAACGAAACATGGGTTGTAAAACGAAGCATATGGCTATAACACGAAACAGATATAAAACGACGCATATGTACATATCCGAAACCTATATAATGCAACAGAGTCAGCTCTGACTCGCACCGAACAAGCGTGAAGATTCAAAAGGAAAGTCCAGTTGCATGGAAAAAGAGCAGGCGGTGTTCTGGTGAGGGTTGTACCCTTTCACCAAAGGACTTGCGTATGTAAATGCATGAGTAATCAGTTTCAAAATTCAGGGGTTAGCTACAACAAGATAATAGAAGAACGAAACTGATATGGACCTGAACCTGACATCTTAAGTTTCTATGAATCATAACTGAAAAAGTTTGAATAAGTCATTCAACCCATAGGCATCGAGCTCAACCAAAAACGTAAAGGTAGAATACTTCTCGAGAACTAGAGATAAAAGAGTAACAGGAGCAAATGGTGCGCTGCCTGTAGCAGAAACAGGTGTAAACGTTTTCAATACAGTCGCACCCCTCCACTTATGGGATGTAACTCCGGAAAGAATTGAAAAGGGCTGATGAAGGTACCACTACTAGCAGATAAGATTCACAAGTTAAACGCCTTACCAGTTGGGGTTAACGAAGAAAAAAAAATAAAAAATTTTGTCACAGTATAACGTGACGAGGAGTCTGAACTGCTCAAAGATCCATCCTCGGCGGAGCCGAGATTGGCTCGCTCGCGCCGAGAATGTCAGTATAACGAGGTTAGCGTCACCGCTAAACTTCACTGTCAATCTCGTTCTTGGTTCCTGTACGAGAAAGGGACCAGTTATTAAGAGCTAACCTTACTCTATCAATACGAAATATGCTGAGGAGATGGAAGCCATTACCTCGCCATCTCCGACCACGCGAGCCACTCGAAGCACAGACACCCGAGTAATCCGTGAGGTCGATCTGTCTCGGTGATTACCAGACCTTCCATTCTCGTAGCCCTGGAAAGAAGAAAATAAAAGAACCAAAATACATGTGCAAAGGGCGAACAATATTAATAAAGCCGAACAGAATAACTGAAAACGAGAATAGAGGGACCATAACTTGATTTCTGGAACGAACCAACGTTACATAACGGAAAACTTCTATACCACCACAGAAAATGGAAATAACAGAGATTATGACTCTTCAGTTCCAGCGTGCAGCGTTGAATCACCTGGCCGTGAGGGACTGTGGAATCCCACTCAAAACGAACAGAAACCCTTATCTCTAGGCGATCAAGCTTAATGGGTTAGAGTGAATTCGGCCTTATGTAAAAGCCTTCCGGGCAGGGTCTTAGAAACCCTCGACATCATGAGCGTACATCTGTCAACCAGGTAGACGTGCGAATCCCTATGAAATTTTAAACCCTGCAAACAGCGGTCTGGTACTCATGAGAGGTATACAAGAAAAAAACATAATACACCGCGGCTGGCAGGGGTAGGTACCTCAAGGGTTTCTGCCAGTAAAGGGTGGCTGCGTCTTAACCGAGGGTCGAACCCTTAATGCCGCCGCATGAGTACTGAAGTGGGTACCCTCGTGTCATCGAGCGAATTGCTGCACCAAGAGACAGTCGGCCACACTCATGCCAAACCACTTTCCCATAGCCGGCGAAAGGAAACCCGGGAACCCTAGCATTAAAAATCTGTCAGGAAGAAAGAAAAAAAAACAATCCACCTCGCGATTTCATTGGCACGGTCGACAGTCAAAAGAATGGTTGCAACTAACGTATATACCTGGAATACGGAGGGAACATTGTGTTCCTCGCGTGAGGTATCAAATCAACAAATCTGAACGTTTAAACTATGCACTTGGATAATAGATGAATTGCCGCAGAGAAATAATCCTCTCACCTGGTGGTTCAGAGTCTCAACCTAAAACAAAACATTAACGATGTTATTAAAACGCTAACATATATATATATATATATATATATATATATATATATATCCGCACTTTCGATTCCTACTATTCAAGGTAGATACATTCGGAAGAATATTCGTATGATCTAGACATGGGATATTTTATATTGGTGATATATATATTTATATTGGTTATATATATGGGATATATATATATGTAATATATATAGTGGATTCCACCATGTATGATTCTTATTCATACATGAGATAAATCTGAGAGAATATCTTTCCAAGTCTATATATATATATATATAGATAAATTATTTTCCGCAGTTGAGAGATGGTGGTAAAATTTAAAACCTTTTTCACCAAAATGAATGAGTAGGACGAATGGGAAATGCTGGATGCTACCACGTCGACACTCGAATCCCAGTCATATCCATTGACCATGCGGCTTTGCGTGGTATGAGGCATTTCAAATTCGCGGCGGTTATGTCAAAAGACCATCGCCGTGAGCTCCCCAATGACAAAAATCTCGCCGACGTGTTACGCCCGAAACACGTGTCAATGTATTACCTGAGAACTCAATAATCAACGGAAAAAAAAAAAACCATGAGGCGGGTTCCATCGTATTAACCATGATGTATATATCAGTGCGTACTAATGTATAAAACGGGGGTTAACAATAGGTATAGACCGGTCCACTTCACTATTAGTGTATTAAAATTTTAGTGCTGATAGTGTATTAATCTGGTATAGTGATGAAATGCTATAGTTGGACTATGAGCACCGTTAATCGCTGGTATGATACTATTAGTGCTGTGTACCGTGCGTGCTTTCACGTCATAATATGAATGCACAAATTGTAAAGTGTATATCATAATGATATATAAAGGTATGGGTTGTGTACGTAGCACCGGGCGTACCTTATATATATTTATATAGATTATACATATATGGTTAAAATATATATAGCACACATAGTTATGTGGATGCCAACAATGTATTCAAGGGTGTAGGTCATCTATAGTTATAGATGTCTTGTATATATATGCATATGGTGTAAATGTATGTGAATTCCAAAAATATAGTAAGAGGTTAGGTCCTCTATAGAAATAGATGTTTTGTATATATATCTATACATGCATTAGGTATTCTATTGTGTCTACAAATAACATCGCTTGCTAACACCATGGCATATGAAAGTTAGAAATATAGTGTGATAAAGCATACGAAAGGAGAATTTAATGCTTATAGACAGGGAACACCGAGGAAAGTTAGACTATATTATAATCATAGTTGAGGCCAACAGTATATATATCCCTTTAGTTCCTTGGTTGTAATTAAAGGATGGTTAAATGATTTTGTATCATAAAAGTTGAAAAGGGTAAGGTATTCCTTTTTTGTTAAGTGGCTTTTAGTTAAAGTAGACTTTAAAACTTAATTTAAAAAGGGTGGAGTTTAAATTAAAGTTAAGATAGTAAAATAATTCTAGAAGAAGTGGATTTTATATATATGTATGGTGGATATATATATATATATATACGGTGGATTCTATATATGTGGTGGATTATAGTTATATATGGTAGATTTTATATATACATGGTGGAGTTTATGTTATATTGAGGATTATATATATATAGAGTGGTTCTATATATATATATATATATATATGAAAAAGAGTGGAGGATTTAATGATATGAAATATCATGGTTCATATAACAAAGAGTTATAAAGAAAATTTTATAAGTTTCACTCTATTTGAATATATATACAAGGTGGTGGAATTGAGCATAGATAATTATGTGTGCAAAGATATATATCTATAGAAAAATTAACCTTCCGGATAAGGTTAAGGAATGGATATATGTAATTAAACTGAAAAAAAGAAAAAGAAATAATATTGACATTGGAAAAACTTCCAAGATGATTTAAGTCATGACTAGAGTATTTTGTGAGGAGCATATTTTAGTTCATGGAAAATAATGAAATGGTAAGCGTAAATACGAGTTATAAACACAGTGAATAAATGGTTTAGTAATTGTGGACCATTGCATATTGAATAATGTAATGCAAATCCAATACATTGAGTTATGAATGAGTGGATGAAGGGATAACTCAAATTTTCCATGTGGGCTAGCTAGGGGAGAATTGAAAACCTATATAAACCGTGGACTGATTTCTAATGATTAGTGGAGTTCACATATAGATAAAAATTGGTGAATCTTCATTGGAAATTATACAGCATGGAAAAAAAAAAAGACAATTTTAGTAAATGTATAAATTATGGTGATTCCTTGAAAAAGGGGAAATTGTGTCAAATTTATTTTTGACATTATCAAGTAGTCATACTTGTGAATGTGATGAATGATAGTAGTTACATGTCTTCATACTATAAAATTTTGTGGGTACTGGAGGTGCTGGAGGTACAGCTATGAATTGAGAAAGGGTAAGCATAACCATGCATATGATACAATTGGTTTCTTTCATTTATAAGTACTAACGAAAAGTGTAAAATTGTTTAGCCAAGTGTGTAACAGGAAAGTGTACACTATGGAAACAAGGAGAAAAAAAAAAGGTGAAGATAAATCACCTAGAAAATCAAGAAAAGCTGAACTGGACCAAGTTGTGTGAGGAAAGAATCTCACTGAAAAACAAGAAAGGATAAGTAGTGTACTAAAAGGGCACTAAACTATTATGAACCTGAACGGTTTGACCTATATACTGAATTTCTTAAGTTTATTGAAATGCAGAATGTTGTTGTGAATTATCAATTGTATGTATCTGACATTACTTACAGTTGTATGAATTGTGGACAGAGAAAACAGAATAAAAGATCTTCCAGACAGACTTCTTGCAAACAAGTAGGAAGAAAAACAACTGCATAAAGCATCAGTAAATAGAGTGGAAGCAGAAGAGTACTCTGCTGGAAACTAATCAAAGACGAAGAAGAAATCTTTGTCAAAGTGGAGAAAAAAAAAACCTTAAAGTGTAACACCAAGGAAGGTGTTGAAAAAGGGGGAAAACTAGCCTCCACGTTGCATATTAAAATTTATGATGAGTTTCATGTCTCCTTGTTGAAAAAATATAATTTTTGTACATGATGCTTCTCACCTGATTGATTGGAATGTGGTCCAGGTGGAACCGATTTGGATGTGGTCCAGGTGGAACCAGAAGAAGAAATTCCTTCCAGAGTCGCTTCAAAGATGAAAGCGGGAAGAAATGGAAATTGTGAAATCAAACAGTAGCTAGAGTAAAGGTGCAGTGGGGCACTTTACTGCTGAAAAGCTACATGGAACAGAGAAGCTAAGATGATGGAACATCGTTCATAATTATGTTCAAAATAAACTAAGTAGATAGTTGTCAACACCGAGGACGGTGTTTATTTTCAGAGGGGGAATATGTAACACCCCCAAGTTCTATGCTTTTCAAATAAGACATTTGAATATAAATCCAAAGGGGAGTGGACCCCAATGGATAATTATTGTGTGGATGTGGTTAACTATTTATTTATGAAAAATAAATAAAATATTATGTATGCACTATGACCAGATGAGAAAATGAGATCATATGCCTAATCCATGAGGTGATGGAAAAGGAAAAAGACTTTCCCCAAATCTTTCAAAAATCCTTGAAAGAAATTATTTCTAATTTAGATTTTTGAGGAAAAATCTAAATTTCCCAATGAAGAGGGGTAGTTGGGAAGAGGTGAGAAAAAGCTGGAAAAGCTGAGGAAAAGCTTAAAGCAGCTTTAAAGAGTCCCAAAATGGGAAGCCTAGGCTAAACAGGAATAAAGCATCCTAAAATTCTGGACGCAGAATTGGAAACAGGCTTTGGGGAAAGCACATCTTAAATAAGCTGCTCCAGAACAGATTGAGGTTAGTCTGTTCTTGGAGGATCTCAGCTCGGGGGTGAGTTCTGGAGATAAATGAACTCTAAGGTTGGGAGGACTTGTCATAGTAGAGGTGTGCATGCATAAATCGGGAGATTGCTGTAAGTCTGTGTTTAACATATCCATGTTTTATGAAACTACTGTGATTTTATGGTTCCTTATGCAGTTTATGAATTGTCATGTTATGGTGCATTATGTAAATGTTAGATTGATTAATTGTTAAGTAACTCATGTAATTGCAAACCAAAGTTATTGATAGCAGAGACAATTGGTTGGGTTGTATGGATGAGTATCTGGTAGTAATGAGGTCAGAGATGATCGATCATTTGAACAACAAATTTAATAACCCTGTATAGGTATAGCTTGCTATCTCTTAAAGAAATATTTAATTTCTGTGTGTATAAACAGAAAATGTTAACAAAACAGTACCCAGGAACAACAATTACCAAATAACGAAACCTATCATAACAATACTGATGGCACAGAATTCCCTGTAACCAATAACAGAAAGTAAGAAACAATAACCCTGTGATAGTCGTATGGGGTTCAGTATGTCGGCTGCGTTCCAATGGAGAGATTTGTAACATTTAGAATTTAAATTATTCTATTAAATATAAGTGTAATCCTATGAAAGTAGAAGTTGAATCCTAATTAAGGACAAAGATCTAACACTAGGAATTCTAAACTATCCAGTTCAGTATTCTCTACCTCCATTTGAGTGAAGCAAGAGGATCTGTTTCCTAGTTTTCCCATGGAACAGTTGAATCTGTACCAGGGAGTCACACAAGTTGAATGTTTGTCACAGTAAAATAAGGGGGGAATTCTATTGAACAATCTAGTGTGTGATAAAAGTGGTGTGAGGGAAGATTGTAAGCATGTGTAATAATACTATGAACAGAGCATCTAGTTACCGTCCATAGAAACTACTAGGAAAGTAGTTGGAGCAATGGAGGTTAACTGCGTAGAGATAGAGGTATGCGAGGAGGCATACATCTATACCTCAACGCTGAAACTTTAAAATGTTGAAAAATATATCAGGGCTGCAAACTGGGAAGTTTGGGTAAGGGCCTAGTGGTTATCTAGAGTTGGACAAAACTCTGAACAGAAATCCTGAGAAATACCAAGTAATATATATAGATATATAAGTCTACTATATTGACTGAGAAGAGGGGAGGTCAAGCCCAAGAAAATTCTCATGTAAATTCTTGTATTCCATGGCTGTCTATAAGTACTGATAAGAATCTAAACCCCGGATAACATTCTGAATTTGTAAGTGATTCAGTATAAAAACTATAATTGTTATCGGCGCATAAAGTGGAGAATATTTGAGTTATGTTATTGAGTTATGTTATATGTGTAGCACTCATCCCAGGTGAAATTGTCTTCCCCAAATCGGGGTGATGTATCTAGACATGTTAAAAAAAAAAAAATGGGTCTGGGAGACGTGACATCTAAATAGAAGTTCTTCATTTTAATATCCGTAAAACACAATGAATTTAAGGTAAAATATGTACATGTGTCATTTCTCCCACAAAATAAAGTGTATAAGTAGCAAATTTTATACCAAGTGTGCTCCCACCATGTAAAGTGCAATTTCATGAACTTATCATTTTTATAATATATTTTTCGATTAAATTTAGTTTCACGCATGATCAATTATTGCTTTGAAAGTTGTGTTCTACATAATTTGTGTACACTAAATTACAAATTGATTTTTTGAAATCTATTTTTTGTAAATGTAGACCAATAGATATATATCATGGAGGATGAACAACGAAGATTAGTCGAATCCCATATGGAGGTTCAGGGATCGGGGAATGTTCACGGTATTTAAATATAATCTTAAATATCCATACATGTGTACATATGGAATTGATTTTTTTATTAAATTTGAGTTAATGTAGTTGTTAATAAGTTTCATATTTTAATTTTTAGGAGGTAAGAGGGGAAGGGTTTCAACTCCATCCATGGAGCGTGGCCAAGGTTCAACCGGTCGAGGTATGAGTAGTAGCAGGTTGCGAGAAGGGACTGATATTTATTCCCCCGAAGGCCAATCAACCACTGCTGGTTCTCAACAGGGTCATTGTGGGTCTGGTTCTCAGCAGCATCATTCTGGGGTTGGTTCTCAGCAGGGTTATGTTGGAGAAGATGTTAACCAACAACATCAAGGTTGCCATCAATTTCAATATTTTTTAATTAAATTTGTACAACTTTTTTTACATGTGTTTTTTCTAATATACGAAATTTTATATATATATTGATGCAGAGGCTGAAAATGTTCGAGCCAATGGTCAAAATAGACGTAGGGCAGCGCGCTACATTCAAGAAGAAGGCCGTCAACCTAGCACAACTTATCCGGCTGAGATTACTGATATACCATGGGAAACCAACATGGCGGAATGCACCTTACAAAGGTGTCAAAGCCTTCATGCCAAATTGCAAAGAGATCTCGTGGCTTTGTCTCTACCTACTGAGAGTAGACAAAGCCTCGAAATAGTTACACATTCATTGGGTGAAATGGTAAATGTGTACAAAAATTTGGGGCCAACGACTAATTCGTTTGTAGAACTGATGAGAAAGAGAAAAGAAATAGTGATAGGTCCCGATAAATGGCAGGACATAAAACAAAAAGTTACAAGAGCAGAAGCCAAGTCAATGTTTAATTATAAGGAAGGGAAAAAAGGAAAAAATTTGAAGGTGCAGTATTTCAAGCACCCAGACAAAGTTGGTTATTTGTATGATCGACATCTTGCGGCCTTTGGAAGGCTTCCATGGAACGATGAGGTTCCTGTTTATTTTGCACAAATGTTTTATGCAAATTTTTTTTTGGGTATGAAACCTGACTACAAAGACCTTCCTTCAGATTTTTTTGGCCCAGGGAGAGGTCGATTATATCAACGTAAGGGCGCTAAGTGAGATGTGGAGTTGCGTCGCCCTGAGCCGCCATTGGTGAGTCGACCATTTCGAGTCGAAACTCTGTGATCAGAGATGGATGCGACTTCTCAAATAAGTCAAGAAGCAAGAGATGTTATGATCGACAATGTTCATAGCGGATTGAGTGGAGTAGATCTTTGTTTAAATTGACAAAGAGCACGTGAAAATACACGTGCCAATTTTTTTTATCATACAAATGAGGAGATTTACAACATGAATGTTGAAGATCTACGAACATATGCAATAAATTGTCGCAATGGTCTGCAAGACCTAATTTTTCATGAGGAAGAGGGCACCGGAATGGTATGCGTTAGTGACCTTATGGTTTGAAATTATTTTTACATATACATGTGTACAATTTGTAATAAATACATGTGTATGTACATGTATACATTTATTTTTATGTGTACATTAATCTAATTTAATGTATGATTATATGTTAAAACACCATTTGCAGTTCTCAGGCATGATGCGTGATGAAAATGTTAATATTACGTTCGGGACCTTCGGTTCAAACGATGCAGATGGGTCTGACCATCATGATATGTTGGCACATGTTAGTGTTTTTTAAGTGACTCTAAAATAAATAATTGTTGCCACACATGTACATGTATGTATATATATAATTTAATAAAATGTTTTAACAGGTACCGATTCCGTCTGATGTTTTTGGGATGGCGGTACCTTCTTCTTCCTTAGGAGATGTACCTTCTACTTCATTGGGAGATGAGCCACAAGTATGGACAATTTTTCACAAGTTTAAAATTTATGTTTAAAAGTTATATATATATATATATATATTCTACCTCAAAAAGTTCCATTAAAAATTGAGATATATATATATATATATATATAGAGAGAGAGAGAGAGAGAGAGAGAGAGAGAGAGAGATCTATATTTTGAGTTATTTAAATTTTTTTGAATTTAGGTTCCTATAGAAGATTTCTTTAATCCGCGGACTCTAGCGACGAAGATAGGAACATCCATAGCATTTGAACAAGTTGTCTTTAGTTCCTTTTTTTAATATTATTGAAAATAAGTTTATATATGTACACGTGCATTTTCATTTGAAAGTTTTTAGTATATATATATATATATATGTATATATATATTTACATTTAACTATACATGTATATTGTACAGTTTACCACTGCAGATGTTTCTATGGGAGAACCTGTTCATCAAAATGGAGAGGGAACCTTACGAGGTATGCATGATTTTTTTGTTGTATTTTTTTTTTACATGAATTTTTAGATATATATATATTCTCATTCATTTTTAAAACTTCAAATTTTAATGTTCAAGTACATGTGCATTGTGTATGTAGGTTTCCTATTCACAAGATAGGGCGCAGATTGAGACCCTTGTAGGAAAGACGCCAAATCCTGCATTTGATGGACATGATTTACAATAGATTTGATTTCAAAATTTAGATGGTTTTAAATTTTTTTAAACTTGATACAGTTTGATACTTGTGAGATTTACAATTTTTGGACATATTTTATTACATTATTATTATATAATTTGTTTTATTTAATTTTTGGATGGTTTTAGTACTTTTGGCATGTGAATGTGAAGTAATGTTGTCATTTGAACTACATTTGGCATGTGATATTTAATGTTAAATGTTTTTGTTGGATAGTTGAATTATAATTGGCATGGCATGTGAAGTTTTTAAAACTCAAGTTTTGGATGGTTTCAATCTACATTTTGAATGTGATATTTAATGAACTTTAAATGTTTAATGTTTTAATGTTGCACAATATATAATCAAAATGGTTTTAAAACTTAAAGTTTTGGATGGTTTCAATCTACAACTTAAATTTTTGGATGGTTTCAACCTACATTTGCACATGTGGTAAATTGAAATTATGTTACTTGTAACAAGACAATCCCCATTGATTTCATTGTATATGTTGATTTCTGATTTGATATAATTGCATGTATGATGGTACATTACCTGTAAAGTCATTGGATTAATAGTGTTCATTGATTTCAGTGTAAGCGCAAAAAATTATTGACAATGTAGAACCATTTTTGTGCTATAATAATTAAACCTAATAATATTGGAGAGCAAGAGAGAGAAGGTATGGTGTTTACTACAAGAGTTTGAGCTAAATATTTAAATGGTTTATGATTTATGATTTTTACTTTCTTTTTAATATAATCGATATGGAAAGATGACAAAACTAATAAGGGTGAAAATAAGAATATAAGAAGAAAATAGTTTAAGATTGATCACAATAAATTCTATTTGTAAGTGATTACATTCTAATTATTCACATTCTATCATTCAATATTATTACATTGTCACTTCGCATTCAAAAATTTTATTTGATCATTTTCCATTATTAAAGTTATTCTACAATATTTATCATCTCAACAAATTGAGGGAACTAAGAAAATTTAAAATTAAAATGACTTGATAAATATCAAACATATTTAGCATATTTAAAATGGTTTATCGATAGTTTTTCCTTGGTTGCACATTACTGAAACCAACCTAGATCCATCTTAACTACGGATCTATCAAGCGCCGAGAGGGATCAAATCTCTCAAGGTGCAAACCTTTCCTCAAGTTTTGCACTCAAAAAAGAGGTTTGCACCTCTAGATATTTGATCCCTCTCGGCGCTTGATAGATCCATAGTTATGATGGATCTAGGAAAATAGCTTTCTAAAAATAAGTAAGGGAAAAGCAGCATAGGGAACAATTAGGAGTAAATTTAGGAACATGTGATAGTTGGGTGAGATAAAATCATATTTTAATAAAATAATGGGAATTTGTAGGAGAGAAAAATAGTGGATATGACATGTATTTTGGTGAATAATCAAATTTATGGAATTAAACAATTAATTATTTTTGTATGTGAAAACAAGATTCACACCTAATCCTCACCTAAAAGGCTAAATTAAACACATTATTATTAAGGGGACGAGGAGCTTTCTAGGTTTTGAGCTCCCCATTGTTAGATGAGTGTCGTAATGGCATTCCATGTATTTTTGTGAGAACTTGTGATATTGTGATATTCTAATTACGAAATAGTGATCTTGAGTACACGCTGGATAATGTAGTAGATAGGAACTTTTTGATAAGGGGAGATTAGGGATGTGACCAAATTCCTATCAGTGAAATTTTTTTTCTTCACCTTCCTATAACTCCATTGTAGCTTTCGGGGCCAAAGGTAAGAAGAGTACCTTGAATTTCTTGGGTGAAAAACCAAGTAGGTCACCAACTTTGGTCTAGTGCATTGGAATTCATTAAAGAATTGGTCATTGGAGCTGCTTCAAGCTAGGAGTGAGCATCATCACCAACCTACATTGAATATTTTACACTCCCTAGTGTGAATGATACTTTAAATTTATTGACAGTCTAAGACTTTCAAATTTTTCCGAATGCCAAATGAGCTTACAAAGCTAGTATTTATAATATCCTAGTAGGTCATTCGGTGACAATTTTTACTGGAAACTTGAAACAAAGAGAATCTATCCTTGGCTAGGACATCATGTAAGATGCCCACCATAAACAGTAAAATTGTACTTAAAAGCTGAGATTCGGGCAAGTGGGGACAACCACTTGTTATCTCGTCCCTTGGAGGCTAGGCCATATGGGGACCGAATGTGACCTTACAAAATAAAGTGAAATAATTTGTACCATACGGTCGGAAAACATATACAAGAATAATTAATATACAAGAACAATTAATTTCAGTCTAGAATATATATATATATATATATATATATATATATATATATATCCAATACATAACATTTTTTATCAATGCACATGTATAGAAAAACTACTTTCAGTTGATACTAGAGCACGTGCTTGTACCCAAACAATTTGTAACATGTGCAAACCACAAATAACATAAGTAGCTCAATTTTTAGTTGAGTATTGGAAGTTCTAAAACATATTTAATCCAAAGATAATAAATTTTTGGACACTTCACTCAAAAAAATTCTAATGCAATTCCATCCTCAATAATCCGTTCATGATCGGATTTTGACATTTCCATTTCTTAATTTTCAATTTTTTCTTTGATTGAACTTCTATCAACTTTATGCGTGCTACACACACCAAGTGACTATATTGAATACTTATGGAATCAGGTTCATAGTCTTAAAAGTAAACAAAGTCTCCACTTTGATGAGTTTTTTTGAAAAAATAACCTTTCAGTATAATAGACCCTCTGTCATACTGAAATCCGTGATCATTAAAGTCTTGTAATAATTTCATTTTTCGTTCAGTGCAATGCATCAAATAATATTTCACATTTTCATCGTTGTCAATAGGTGCAATTACAGCAAAAACATCTCCTGCACAATAAAATAAATTTAACATTTAATTATGCATATTTAAATTTATTTCTAGATCTTTAAATCATTAGAAAGTAATTCAAATGTTACCTTCTCTAACAAGATTAGAAACTCGATCACCATCAGATGATATTGTAGTTTCCTCTGATTGCATTTATTAAAACATTGCAATAGACATCTTTCCCTTTGTATTTAGCTCTGTATGTTTCCAATCGTTCACATACATTTTGTTTTCACAAACGTCATTGGATTTTGTGTTGTCTATGTAAACATCACAAAAACAAGAATATTTTCTTTTGTCCAATGCAAACACATTTGTGGACAACTTTGTTTGAATTGAATGCAATTTTCGAGTCCCTTTTATTGTTTCAACGTCATTTCCAATTGATCTATCTACGTCTCCGATTCCAATATGCCAGAAAAACCTTTATATGGAAAATCAAAAAAAAGAATTTGTAAATATGATATCAAAATACAATTAAAAATAATCATTGCATGATAAATGTACAATGTTTAAAATTAGATTTCCAATATAAATTAAATTGAATGTACCTTCGCACTTCTCTTAATGGGTTTTTCTCATGTCTTAGAGTAGCGATGCACCATTGAACAACTTCTTCAGCATTCACAAGTCGGCGTGCAGAGTGGTTCATTTGATATCTTCGAAGTACTCGTTTCATGCATGCTCCTGCATCGTCATGTTCTCCTTTTCCATGGCCAGTCTCAAATAAATTCCAAAAATGTTTAATGCATGTTTTCTTATGAAGACAACACAACCAAAAGAATGATCGTGCATATTTGAATTGACCTGCGCATCCGTCTGACCATATCCAATGTTCATTGAATGTTATTCCACGATCTTTCAATGAATCATAAATTCTTCCAAAACAATGTTGTACAAAACATGTATCATGTGTACGCTCGTCACTGATATAAAAGTGATATTCTTTAATTATATGTCGATTTTCACTCGTGCTTTCTATATGATCGACATTTTGTTCAGCATGTCTATATAGAATATGGACGAGCATGGAGACTTGGTCAGAATGATAGTATTCACTCTGAATTTATTTTTGTGGAACAAATGTGTAGTTTTCTACAAAATCAATCACTGACAAAATGGTCTCTGGTGGAAAAACTTCACGAGATTTTTTGAATTGCAAGTCTTGCCATCAAGCTCTATGGGAATGCTTGGTGTATTTGTAAATTTCTACCTTAAAATTTCTCAAAAATTCTATCAGAAAAATTTCGTCTTCTCGTAATTCGATTCTTTTAACACTATTTGCACCTTGAATCGATGTACTGATATATTCATATCTCTTCCATTTCACTTTCATGTTGGAAAATGATTGATCATTTATATCAATACGATATTTTTTTTGAAATTTAGTCAAATTTCCACAATCATCGCATTTTTTACCACCAACACATTTTTTTTTATAAAATAGTTCATCGCTTTCTCTTTCACATAGAATTTGAGATATGAATTCACGGATAGTGGAAGGAGGAGGTGAATCCTTCCATAATGTTCCACCGAAATCTAGGAATGTGTCATAATATAACTCAAATTCCACATGATAATGATAGCAACAAGTGTTGCGTATGGTGATAGGTTTTATATACCATGGTTTTTGTTGAATAAAAGCAATGAGTGAAACATGAATTTAAAGATTCTCTTTTTTGAACTTTTTGAATAACTCTATCTGAGTGGTTTCCAAGAGATGTTTTTCATGTTCTTCGTACTGATTTCGTGCTATTCTTCTTCACATCACATGTCTTGCAGTTGGTGAAACATGCAAATTGTTCTTCCAATATTCATATATTAGTTTTTAACATTTTGAAGTCTATCTTTGTATGGTTGCCTACAAATAGCTCTCCAACAAGCGAGTTCATCATTTACATCTATTTGTGGTCGAAATTTTTGATGTTTGTGCAGAGTTTTTGGTGAGGTTCCCAGTGCTCGTGCCATAGATGTTATCAAACGATTCTCTTGAGTACTTGGTGAAACTATTGCCATCTATATTCCTCTACATATATTTGAAACATCTTTATCTCTAGATCTCTTAATTGACTTTATCACACTACTCATATTTTTATCACCTATTCATTCATTTTTTTATCTTTGGTTGATTTTCGAATACCCAATAGTGTCGTCGCTTCTTTTCATTTTCTTAATGATAGGAGACCTTTCAAAATTTGAGCATGAACTGTCACTTGCTCATTTAAGAAATACTCTTCAAAAATGCAGTTGACACGATATCGTATAACATGGTCAGGTTTTTTATCTCCATATGTGTGAGTGTCAACATTTTCTAACATCTCATTATTGATAGTGATTTCATCTTTACATATTTGAAAAAATAGTACATATTCAATAAATCACTAAATTAATAACTATGTCGATAAATATTAGGAAAATTTTAAATATATCAATAGATCATAATATTTACATTTACATACCCGCTTCAATTTCTGCTTGAGGTTGATTTTCTTCTTCAATATTTTGAGGAGTATTTCTGTCTGTTTACATTAAACAAAATATTTTTCAAACTAGTTCTTCAAATAAAAATTAAGCTTCACATTTTACATTAGGAAAATTTTAAATATATCAATAGACCATAATATTTACATTTACATACCTACTTCAATCTCTGCTTGAGGCTGATTTTCTTCTTCAATATTTTGAGGAGTATCTCTGTCTGTTTACATTAAACAAATATTTTTCAAACTAGTTCATCAAATAAAAATTAAGCTTCACATTTTACATTGGGAAAATTTTAAAAATATATCAATAGATCATAATATTTACATTTACATACCTGCTTCAATTTTTTCTTGAGGATGATTTTTCTCTTCAATATTTGAGAGGGCTTCTAACTTTCTTTTGCGAGATTGTCTTGTTTCTTCTCTACTTGCCTAAGGGTCTCTTTTTCGATCATATTTTCTCGCACAAGTTCTTTTATTTCCCATGATAATAGTGTATGAAGTTCAAAAAATTTCCTTCAAAAAATTAGACAATAACTCAATTACAAAAAATATCACAAAAGATTTAATTTAAAAAAATTCAATCTAATTTTTTTGTAAAAAATACATACTCCAATCCAAAACACACACTTTAAAAAATTTGAGAGAAAAATGTTTTAGAAAAATGAAACGAAGCTCAAAATATTTACTTCAACTCAAAACACATACATACCTCTAAGAAATGTCTTCCAAAAAATCAATTTTCTTCCAAGAAATGTTCTTAAACCCAGACTTTGAAGAAACCTCCAAGAAATGTCTTCCAAAAAATCAATTTGCTTCCAAGAAATGTTCTTAAACCCAAATTTTGAAGAAAAGTTTTTGAACCCAAACCAAAATCTTTGTAAAATGAGATGAAGTGTGTGAAATGTGCGAAAATTGTGAATCATTTCATGGAAATTTATATTGACGCGAAATGTGTTTTAGTAGGGGGCTCCGCAAAATTTTCTGGCCGACGGAGAGTTATACAATAGTTCGGCCGAACTTTTGATCAAAAGTTCGGCTGAACTATTAAGACGTTAGATTTAATGAGTCTTAAGCGGAAAACATAGTTCGGCCGAACTTGGACTAAAAGTTCGGCCGAACTATTGCGTCACCAATTACGCAAAAACCATGCTTTGAAAACGGCTCTGCAAATTTGGACTGATTAAACTCCATGAAAGGTTATTAATTAACTGTTGGAACGAAGACAAGCATTTTCAGAATTGAATCTACTTTCAGGAAATATAAATTTTATGGAATTTCATAAAATTTTATTAATTTTAATTATTTTTCTAATAAAATGGGTGCAAACAATTTCTGAGGGTCATTGTGATTCAGTGAAATCAAAATTTTGTATCTCCCAAGAAACATTGTAAAAAAATTTGAAACAATTATGGGGCATTACATTGGTTCGTCTTTTCTAATGGGTAGCCTTTACATTTTTAGTTTATAACTTATATGTTAAGAAATTTCTTGCGACGCGAAACATATCCAAATACGCAATTTTTCGTATTGGACCAGTTCAAAAAATTCTAGTAATTATGATATGCATCCATTAGCTTTGTAAATATGACAAAAACAAAGTAGACTCTGTATGGATTGTTGTAACACATTTTGTTTTTTCAAAAACACAAATTTTCAATGAATACAACATTGCGTCATAACATGAATTCTTATGAATCCTTTGATTGTTAAGAAACACACACTCAAAGAAATGCTAAGTTGACATATCAAATCTACATAAAAAAATTTCAAAAAATAAGTAATAGAATGATAACAAAATTTCTCACAACTTTTATTTTTATCGCAAAATGAAATTATACACAGAAAAATTGTTATAGTTTGCAGAAAGTTGAAGAACCAAAAAAAATGAAATTTTTTTCTCAAAAAAGGGCAAAAATTGTAACTCAGCTTCACATTTTCACCCAGGTTTTCCTTTGGGGACCTGAATATTCATTGGAAAAGGCATTGAAGGTGGAAAGAAGAGTTGAAAGCAAAATTATAGCAACAAGGAAGTCTACTACTCACAACTATAAATATGCAAGTGTTGTTGGTCCTAGCCTTACACAACCTACAAGGTTGAAAACATAACAATTGGGGGAAAAGGGATAAAAATGGATTTTTTATAGTTGTAATAGCAAATACACTAAAGGTCATAGGTGCAATGAGAACAAAATTATTTTACATATATAATGAAAAGGAAGAAGAAAAGGAATAAGAAACATCATTAGAGGAGGATATACACCATGAACCAACCCCATATAAAGAATAAATGAATCTCACCATATCTTGTAATGCATTTGCAGAAATTACCGGTCCTCAAAATATCAATACAGAAGGATATATCAAGAAGAAAAATGTAATAGTGTTGATTGATTCAGGTAGTACCCATAATTTTATGCATTGTAAGATAACTAAGGAATTGAATTTTTTCCTATATCCATCATCAAAGTGTCAAGTGAAGGTTGCAAATGGAGGAACTATAAATTTCTCTGGAAAGTTCCATAATATCAAGCTAAATATGGGGGAAAATGAATTGAATAGTCCAATGCTTTCATTCCAATGGGAAATGTTGATGTTGTACTAGGAGTCGAATGGTTACAATCTTTGGGGACAATAGCTTTTAATTTTCAAGAACTTTTCTTGAATTTTTTTTGGGAAGGAAAGGAATTTGAATTAATGGGTAATGTAGGGAAAGAAAGAAAGATAATCATCTCTAATTTCATCACAAATCTTCTCAAGAAAGAACAATGAGGCGTAATTTCATAATTATGCTCACTAGAGATTCAATCATCAAAATCATCTATCATCCATTTCTCCAGATCTTCAAAGAGTCCCAAACAATCATTCCAAGGTGTTTGAGACACAAAAATTCCTCCCACCTATTCTTGATTATGATCATCGTATTCATTTTATTCGAGGAATTTTTCCTCCAAAAATCATGCCTTAAAGATATCCTTATGCCCAAAAGGGTGAGATTGAACTTATGGTTGCAGAAATGCTAGAGGCTAGTATAATTCAACCTAGTCAAAGTTATTTCTCTCCTCCAATAGTGTTGGTGCACAAGAAGGATCGATCATGGTATATCTGTCCAGATTATAGGGAGATCAAGAAGCTCACTATTAAAGATAAATTTCCCATTCTTTTCATTGATGAATGGTTGGATGAATTACATGGAGAAATTTACTTCACTAAGTTGGATATTCATCCGAGATATCATCAAATTAGAATGAAGACTGAAGAAATTCTGAAAATAACATTAATAACTCATGAATTTTTGGCCATGCCTTTTCACCTTACTAATGCACCTTCCAGATTTGAAGGTTTTATGAATTTCATTTTCAAACCCTTCCTTAGAAAAGTGCTAGAATTTTTTAATCATATACTAATCTAAACAAATCTTGGAAGGATCATGTTAAACATGTTGACAAGGCACTCAAACTATTGGAGGAGAATGATTATATGCAAAAGCCTCCAAATGTTTCTTTGGAGTAGGGAAGGTAGAATATTTGGGTTATATCCTATCTCATGAGGGTGTTAAGGTAGACCCTAACAAAATTAAAGCCATTAAAGAATGGAAAATCCCCACAACGATAAAGCATCTTTGAGGATTTCTCAAGTTGACAGGGTATTATCACAAGTTTTTTAAGAATTATGGGAGAATAGAAGTACCTCTAACATCATTAATAAAGAAAGATGCATTTTATTAAACTCCAGAAGCAACCAAGGCCTTGGAACATCTTAAAGAGGCAATTTTCTAAGAACTAGTCTTAGCTACGCCAGACTTCACAAAAACCTTTATTATGGAATGTGATGCCTCAGGAAATGGAATTGGTGTATTTTTTTATGCAAGAAGGAAGACCCATTTATTTTGAAAATCGTTCAATAAAAGGAAATTATTTATACAAACCTATTTCTGAGAAGGAAATGTTGGAAATACTACAGGCACTAAAGAAATGATGACCTGACCTAATGGGAAGACACTTCAAGGTGAAAACAGATCATGATAGTATTAAATATTTTTTGGAAAAAGTATTATATTTAGAAGAGAAACAAAATTGGGTCACAAAGATGTTAGCTTATGAGTTTGAAATCATCTACAAAAAAGAGAAGCAAAATTATGTTCTAGATGCATTCTCAAGAAAGGATGAGGATGTGGAAGCATTGTTTCTGCCATTTCTATTATCTAATCTGAGGCAATAACTGAATCAAGGGACAAATGGAAGAATGATGAAGAGATGTGGACACTCATTCAAACGTTGTAGCAAGATCCTAGTATGTATGATACATTATATTTACAAGAGAAACAAAAACGGGTCACAAATATGTTGGGTTATGAGTTTGAAATCATCTACAAAAAAGGGAAGAAAAATATTGTTTCAGATGCATTCTCAAGAAAGGATGAGGATGTGGAAGCATTGTTTTCTACCATTTCTATTATCTAACCTGAGTCCATAACTGAATCAAGGGACGAATGGAAGAATGATGAAGAGATTTGGGCACTCATTCAAAAGTTGTAGCAAGATCCTACTACATCTGATACATTTAGCTGGAAAAATTATTCATTATGGTACAAAGATTAGTTATATATTTGTTATAATTCCTAACTCAAACAAAATATTATTTTTGAATTGCACACATCTCCAGTAGGAGGGCACTCAAAATTTTTAAAAACTTACCAAAGGGTCAAGAAGGATTTTTTTTGTAGGATTGCCTTAAATATGATATTGAGAATTTTGTGGAATTTTTTTTGGTTTTCCAAATAAATAAATTTGATAGTATTAAAACCCAAGGTGTGTTACAATATTTATCCATTCCAAGTCAGCATTGGGAGGAGGTGTCAATGGATTTTATCACAAATTTACCCAAGTCTGAAGGAAAGACTATCATCATGGTCGTAGATAATAGACTTACCAATTATGATCACTTTTGTGCATTATCCCATTCATTACACATCCCATTTTTCATTTTTTATTCATGTCATATTTTGACCATCAACGTTCTCATTCATCTCTCCCATAAAAATTCATGATACCCATATTAGCTCATTGCATTTGAATTTTTTCTTTTATCATAATTTCATTTTCCACCCATATACCTTAGTTTTAATCATATATATGATTGTGCCCTCAAATGATATAATTTTTATATTTTCATATTGCGCCCTCAAATGATATTAGCTTAGATTTTGATCTTTCTTTAATTTTTAAAAATTACCAAAGAATGGTCATGTTTTAAAATTAAATTTTTACCATGAAACTAAATTTTTTTTTTTTAGGTCCGACAAGAGTTTGATAATTGAGCCTCTCATTTATGATCCTTATGTTTAAGAAAATTAGGGTTAATGTGATATGGATAAGGAATATGAAATGATATATGGTTTATGGAATGATAGTTAAATGGTTAGGATAGTGGATATGAATAAGGATATAATGGGTAAAATAATGAATAGGAATAGGAATTTAATGAGTAGAATATGAAGGTAGTGAAATGTAGGTAAAATATGCATATCAAATACTAAATTAGTCTTAACAATCTCTAGAATAATTTTTTTTAAATTGAAATTTTAAGAGCAAAATTTCACTTACTGTACCTGTACTCCCATAAATTGTTGGATGTCCATGATGTCCTTTGGTCAAATTATGGTCAACATTGTATTTATTATCATAATGACGGATCTTCTAGGATATGTAGAAATGTAGAGACTTATTTATGCTTTGCATCTGATTATTGATTCAGGATGATGTTGTTCATGTCCCTTCTTTCACGTTCTTCATGCTTGAATATTGATGTAGTTTAGGTCCCTTCTAACATTTTTTTATTTCAGGTCCCTTCTGACATTTTTTTATTTCAGGCCCCTTCTGACATATAATTTTCAACAATGCTTCAAGTTTCTTCTGTCATATGATACAGACCCCTTCTGGATAATATTATTAATGATATATTAGGTCCCTTCTGCACAATATTTTCAGTGATATATCAAGTCCCTTCTGCATATTATGTCCAATGATGTATCAGGCCACTTCTTCTATTCAGCTTCTCAAACTATTTTATATAGTTTTATCACAAGCTCCCCCCTTGTTGATGTGAATATTTGTCGTCAAGTCTTGAATGTCTTGGAGGATTAATTTGCAAAAATCATACTAAAGTAAAATCAAAACAAAAATAGAATTCATATTGGCCAAAAAATTTGGTTTTTTGTTATGAATTTGAATTTTTACTGTGCCAGTCTCCTGGATTTTCACAACCAGACTCTTTTATTATTATTATTATTATTATTATTATTATTATTATTATTATTATTATTATTATATATTAATTTTTTAGTTTATTTATTTTTTATTCTTCTTCTGGAGTTATGGAAGTCATATTGCTATGTTGTTCCATGAGTTCCAGATCAATATCTGTTGAAATTATTTTTCATAAAATCATCTCCATTTTCAAATGTTTCTTCGATATCATATGACCCAAGTGAATGAGTTATAAACTTTTCCTTGAAATATTTAAACTTCGAGTCGAACAATAGTTCCAAGTCTCCCTTTTGAAACACTTTATTCTTGATGAATCGATCATGCCATTTTATTCTTTGTTCTTGCATAAGAGATGTGTGCTCTACTATTTTTTGTCATATCTCATCTATTTGATTTAATTCCATGACTCTTTGTTGTTGTGCCTCAGATAATTCCATTCCCAATTTGCTGCTAACTTCAATATATGTATTTGAAATTCTTTGGGAAACAAGACTTCTTTTCCATACACCAACTAATATGGACTGAACCCAATTGTGCTTTTTCATGTTATCCTATATGCCTATAGTGCATCTCTGAGTCTCTTTGACTAGTCCTTTCTATTCATTTGTGTAGTCTTGGTCATGATATTCTCTAGGACTTTGTTTGTTGACTCCACTTGTCCATTTGCTTGAGGATGGCACATATTTTATTTTCTATGTTTGATCTTGTACTTCTCTGTAAGATCTCAAACAAGATTTGATGTGAACTGTGTGACCTGGTTAGTTACAATCTGTTGTTGAACTCCATACCTTACAAATATTTCTTCAAATAGAAAAGAAAAAAATATATATTTTGTTGCTCCTGCCACTTCCTTTGCCTCCACCCACTTAGTAACATAATTTGTATATACCAAGATGTACTTCTTTCCATTTGATGATGGGTTGATTGGTCCCACAAATTCTAGAGCCCATTTATCAAATGGTTCTACCATTACTTGTGGCTTATTTGATGCCACTGGTCTTCCAATTCTTTGGTAGCTTTCACATCTCTTTACATAGGCCTTGGAGTCTTTGAATATTTCTGACCTGTAGTAGCCAAATTTCAGTACTTTGTATCATGTCCGCTTGTCTGAAAAATGACCGCCACATGGCTTGTCATGACACTCTTCAAAATATCTATAATCTCGTCTTCTCTAACACATTTTCTTATTATCAGAATAGAACTAGTATAAAAAAGGTCACCATTGACCCAAATTTATGCAACACTTTCTCTAATTATGTTTCTTTTTTGTTTATTTGTATAATGAGATGGTAGGATTCCAGATGATAAATAGTTGTCTATATCTACAAACGATGGATTTTTGACAGTTATAGCAAATAGATGTCCATTTGGAAAATTATCTAAAACTGGATTTGGATCACGAGGTGAATGAAATCTTGATAGAAAGTATGCTACTTGATTATCCTTACCTGGTCAATCTTGTATAATGATGTTAAATTCTTGCATCAATAACAACCATCTAGTTATTCTGCCATTTTTAATTGATTTGTTCATTAAATATCTTATGGATGAATGATCTGTGTGGATGAATACTTGATAACCTGTTATGTAATGTCTCAATTTATTAACTGCATGTACTACAACTAAAATTTATTTTTTTGGCAACAATATAATTCAATTATGTCCAAGTGATGCTCCTATAGTAGTGTGAGATGCATCAGTTGATATCAGAAATGGAAATGACCAATTAGGTCCTCGAAGAATGGGTTCAATTGATAATTTTTCTTATAATTTTTCAAATGCATTTTGACAATTATTTGTCCATTGGAACTCCACATCTTATGCAAGTAACCTGAATAAAGGCAAAGCTATTTTACTGAAATTTTCAATAAATCTCCTATAGTAGCCTGCATAACCCAGGAAATTTATTACTTATTTTTGTGTTGTGGGTGGAATTAAATTCACAATGAATTGAATTTTTGTTGGGTCCACCTTAATTCCTGAAGAAGAAATATGTTGTCCAAACACTATTCCCTCAGTTAACATCATAAACCATTTTTCATTACTAAGTGATATATTTGTCTCTATGCATATTTTCAAAACTTTTTCAAGATTTTTTAAAAAATCATCAAATGTTCCCCCATACACAATGAAATCATCCATGTAGACTTCTACACACTAATGGATCATATCAGCAAATATCACAAGGACTGCTCTCTGAAAAGTAGCAGGTGCATTACATAAACCAAATGCTAAAACATTATATGCATAGGTTCGCCATGGGCATGTAAATGTTGTGTTATCTTGGTCTTCCAATGCTATATTTATCTGATTGTACCCACTAAATCCATCAATAAATGAAAATAATTTATTCTCATCTAATGAATGTAGTACTTGATCAATAAATGGTAAAGGAAAATGATCTTTTAATGTAGCCTTATTGAACTCTTTGTAATCTACACAAATTCTCCAATTTCCATTTTTCTTAAGCACCACAACTAAGGCTAAAACCCATTGAATATAAGAAATAGATAGATAAATCCGACTTGTAACAGTTTCTGCAATTCTTATTTCACTATTTCCTTCATCATAGGATTAATCCTTCTTTGTGGTTGCATTACATGTTTGATTTGATCATCAGTGTAAATATGATGGATACATGCCTTTAGATGAATCCCCTGCATGTCTGTGTAATCCCACGCAAAAGCTTTTGAGTATTTCTATAACAGTGCTATTACCTCTTGCTCTTGTGATGATTGTAATTATTACCAATATTCAAGTTTCTCCCACGACTGATCTTGATGATTTTACTCTTTGAATTGGTAATTGAGTTAACATGAAAAATAATTTCGAATGAATTTTGCAGTGATTGTATGGTACATTTTTCCTAGAAACACTGATTTAAAAGGTGACTTGCAGCTTCATATTGTGTTATTCTAAGTTGCTCTGAAATATTTGGTTCTGAGATGAAAAGATCTAATAAATCCTCATTTTCTTTCTCTTCTCTAAAATTATAGACTTGATTAATACTAAGGACAGATTGAAGTTCTTGTTGTTCTTCTCCATCAAGCCATGATAATAAAGAAGGAGATTATGTTGGAGGATACAATCTAACATGTTTTCCTTCATCTCCATGTGCAATAATCATACTTCCTGACCTGCATCCAATGTATGGATCTACAATGGCTAACCATGGCCTGCCTAAAATTAATGGATGCCCTCCTAATTTTATTTTTTTGGCTGAAAAATCATGAAGTCTACAGGATACTCCCATGAATCCAGTGAGACAATGATATCTTCCAATATTCCTTCTGGTACAACTTTAGATCTATCTGCAAGTTTTAAAACTATAGTAGTAAGTCTAATGTTGTTCAAGTTCAAATGTTTCATAGTCTATGTAGTCATAACATTTATTGCTGGTCCCAAGTCTATTAAAGTATTTGGCACTAAAAAAATGTTGATCGAAATGGTAACCATAAGGATCCCTGGATCAACATATTTTTCAATGGTTGTATTTGTAGACATGAGACTAGCTAAAATTTCAATTACCTAAATTGTGGGTGGATCCCTTTTTCTTCTGCCACATTTCTTGATGCATAACTCTATTTTTTTGCATATATTGGAATATCTTTAATTTCTTGCAACAAAATGAATTTTGACATATGTACTCTTCAATTCATCCAAAATATCAAATTCAGGCAAAGATATTGGGATTTTCTGTTGTACTAGCCTCTCTAGATATGGTGGAGCCTGAGTCATAATAGATTTACCCTTCTAAGCTTGTTGTTTTGGCTGAGATTATTGACTTTTTTCTCCTTGTTCAGGTTGTGCTTCTATTATTGGAGGAGAATATTTATGTAACACCTTCCTAGACCTTAAGTGGACATCTTGTGTGGAAAGAATATAACAGGTAGGATAATATTTTGCCTCTTCCACATTGTATGCTCATTTATCCACTTTGTTAATTGGATTAGCTACTGGCTGAGGTGGTAATTGTGTTGGTCTAGGAGGTGGTTGGTTAGTAGGCAACTGAAGTTGATGAGGTTGAGTTAACATTGGTTGATTTTGGGGTGGAAATGGCATTGGTTGACGTTGCTGGAATTGTTGGCATTGAGGGTATGGCTGTGGAGAGTATGGTTGTTGATATTGATATTTTTGAGGGTACATATGATGTGGTGGCTAGTTTTCATAACCATATCCCCTCCAACATTGTCTAGGTTGGTTTTGATATTGTTGTGGAGGCCAAGCCTGCCATGGCATATAAGTGTTCCATGAATTCTGAGGATATTGAAAATTATGGGGGTTTTGTTGAGGGAATTGTTGAGGCATCATTGGTTGCCAAGGTCTCCTTGGTGCCATAGAGTAGAGAGATTATACCCCTTGCACTTCTTCCATTTGCAACTCTTTTAATTTAGAACAGTTTTTAGTTGCATGATTTTTTGTGCAAAGTCCACACACTTGTATACCTTGTAAAGGAATTTCCCTAAGTGGATGTTTTTTCCTACACTTTGGATAGAATATTGCTAAGATTTTATCTTGTTCTTCCTTCTTCTTCTTATCTTTTAAGACATGTACGTGTGTTCCCAAAGTTCTTAAGAGATCTCCGTTTTGAAATTTTCTAGTAAACTTCATATTTTTTCTCTTGTTACTGCACTTGGTACGTATTTGGAAGCTCTTGGTGTAATACCTATATTTCCACTCTTTTCTCTTTCCCTAAAGTATTTCTGACAAAGTTCAACAATTTCTTCAAATGGTAGATTGGAGATATCTCATTTTCCCATCACACTAAGGATATCTATATATTCATCTTTGGTACCCCTAAGAAATATTGTACGGATGTTATTAGGATTTAAAGAATGTTGTTTGGATTTTTGTAAATTGTAAATAATTTTTTCTGAATACTCCAAAATTTCATCTTCTTGTTGTGTCATTCTAGAAATGTCTTCTTTTGAATCTCTAGCCCTGCAGTAAGCTTTATACTTTTTAAGAAAAAAAATCTTCATATCATCCCAAGAAGCTATTGTATGTTCTCCTAAACCCATAAACCATTTTAATGTTGTTGCTTTCAGAGTAGCACGAAAGAGTCTAAGCTTGCGTTTATCATCCATATATCTATAAGTTCTACATAAGATATGAAACTTGAAAATAAATGAATCAAGATCTTCTATTGACATTGCAGAAAAGTTAGGAAATCGAAAAGGTGGATTTTTTTTCATTTTCACTTCTTCTCCTAATATTTCTCTTGTATCTAATATTGGAAAGCCAAAAGTAGCTTCCTGATCATTGTTATTTTCTTGTTCATTATAATGTAGTCTTCTGTTTTGATTCTCTCTTCTTGGTTCTTCTTCTATCTTTCGTAGTGCTTTTGTTCTTCTATCTTCCTCTCTTTTTCTTCTCCATTCCCTTTGTTGTCTCTCATATTCAATTCTTTGTTCATGAGTCATGATTGGCATATTCGATCCTTGTCCTTCTTCCACCATTTCTTCTTAAAATATTTGTAGTGTTTCAATATGAGGTTGATTTGGTGTTTCCTCAACCACTTTAATCTATTCAAGGACAATTTTCTCTAATTTTTCAACAACTGGTTTTCTTGTTTCCTTTTGTTTTCCTAGGAAGGACTTTCTTTTGGTGATTGATTTCTTGTTTGACCACTTTTGACCGGACGTGTTTAAGCTTCGTTTGACTGAACCAATAGGTGTACATCTAATATTAGTTCCCAAACTTTCTAGAAATGTACCCAGCTAGAGCCCAAGTGTCTTGGAAATATGACATCCATGAAACCATTACAGGAATGCTGTGGTCCAAAAATGCACTTAAAATTCAATTTTTATAAAAACTTCTAAAAATTGCAAAGCTTGATTTATATACTTGGATATGCATTAATTGGACAAAATAGAGTGAATATGATGGTATATGGATGGATATCATGGTAAAAAAGTTTATTTTCTTAAACAAAATTAGATAAAAAAACAAGGGCCAACAATAAGTCTAGCCTAGAAACTCGGAAACTCAAAAAGTATGACATAGGGATTGCACTGGACCCAACCAACTCAAGAACACCCTAACTAACAATGTCCTACCTTGCCTTCAAGAATTTCCTCCTACAATTTCACAAGATTAAAACTTTATTCTCCTCACTTGACCTCCTCCAACCAGGTACCAAGTCTTCAAGGTTGCCTCAAGTTTCTTCCCCTCTCACCCTCTTGGCTCCCTTGGAGAGGAATAACTATCTTCTAAGAGTTTGGTGAGTGAAAAAAAATTCATTTAGGGTCTTTTCGCCATGAATTCCAAGACTTTCCATAACCACTTTTATGTAAAATTAAAATAAACTTTCAACATTAATGCTTTCCACCCAAAACCCATGATTTACCAAGTACTTGTAGTAAAAGTAACCTAAATATATATTTTTCACCGAGGGGTATTACAATTTTAGCCCTACTTTTTCTTTAATTACATTATAAAATATATACATATATGCATAGATGACATTGAAATATTTTAATTAATATAGACATTGACATATTTTATTTATAAATCATATTCTTTATATAAAATAGTTTTATGTTATTAATAATTTAGATACATGTAAATATTACTGAATGTAGCATACTGAAATAATTTATTTATGGTTTAATTTAATATTTTTATTATCAATAATATTTTTAAAATTCTATGTATGAGTTTAACATATGAATTGAATTACACATCTCCTCTTAATAGGAAATTAATTTAATTAATTTACTTTAAATATATGTTCTTTATGGGGTAAAAATATTTTACTATGGCCAATCTATATAACCTTTTTTCACACTTCTTCTATACAGATATATGAGTTCATATTTAAATATATTAGTGGATTTGAATATTGAAACAATTTACTAAAGGTTGAAATATTAGAAAATGTAAATATTAGCCTAGATCCATCTTAATTTTACATCTATCAAGCATTAAGAGATATCAAATCTCTTTTCCCTCTAAAATATGTTTGCATCAAAAGAGATCTAATCCTTATAGATGCTTGTTAGATCTTGAGTTAAGCTAGAGTTTCACTAGAATATAAGTATAATTAATTAATTATATTTATAATTATAATTAATAATTTTATTTTATTTTATTTTTAGTTAAATATATTTTCATGAGTCAAAATGTTTTATTGATAATTCTAAACATAATTATTAATTGTAATTATAATTCTATTTTATTTTATTTTTAGTTTTATATAATTTCATCTGGTCAAAATGTTTTATTGATAATTATAATTATAATTATTTTATTTTATTTTTTATTTTTATTTTATTTTGTTTTGACAAGTCAAAATGTTAAACATGACATTGCAACATCATTTTTGGCACAATAATTTATTTATTTATTTATACTTTTTATATCAAGAGTCCATAGAAAACACAGATATTAAAATAGTTTATGCATGATTGTGAAAATGAAAGTGAAATATTATGAATTTTTTGTAATTATTTTAATTAAATCTAATAAATATTTACATTTAATTATATTTTTATTATGGCTAAAAAATTGTGGAGTCATAGTTGAACACAAAAATAATTTCACATATTCTATTATTAGGCTATGGAATGTGTCTCCCAACCCAATAACGATTTTATAAATAGAATAATTTGATAGTGAAGTTTATGAAGATGTTATTTTTGATAACCCTATTCCCAAAATAAAAAAGTAATGCAAAGTCTAATGTAAAACCTTGTTGACATTCCTCAAAAGAATATATTTAACTAGTTTTATATTATAGATAAAAAACATTTAATATTATTTTTAAAAACCAAATGATTTTGAAATTGAAATCAAAATTTAGAAGTTTGATATTTAATTAATAAATAGGGATGTTTTGTTTTATTTTCCTTAGCATGTATATATTAATTATTATCATAATTACACATCTCCAAACATAATCATTTTAGATTTTAGAATATTCAGAAAACCTAATAAATGTGAGTAAAATGTAAAAAATTTACCTATTTCCCGTCATTGTCTATTTCATTTTTTTTTAAGTAATCTACAATCCATATAAGAATATCAAGATTAGCTTCAAAGAATTCAATCTTTTAGTAGTTTATTTCATTTTAAGAATTAAATAAGAAAAAACAGAAGCTTAAATAGGTATAATCAGAGCTTCAACTTAAGATTCAACACATGATATGGTTTAATGGAAATATTTGGATGTGGGAGATTTGGATTTTGGTTATTATAGTTAGTTGACATTGATTAAAAAGTATTGAAGATTATTTATTGTCAGAAGGAAAATATTAACTGCTATGTGTGTTGGCTAAAATATTTTTTATTTTGTCCAATAAATATCACTTTATTTTATTCTTCGAATAAAGGATTAGATGAATGAAAAAGCAGTAAGCCAAGGCTGACTGCATGGTGCTTCATATTTTCTTAATACAAAAATGAGAGATTTACCTAAAAAGGGAAATTCACGTGGGTAATCTGGATTCTAACTATTAGAGTTTCTTGGCTGCATGAGAATCTGATCTCGAGACTGGATGATGAAATCGAAGATAGCATGTTATGGAGATGAGAACCTGAAGTGAAGAATCCATATTGACATCATATGGAATACACATTTGAGCAGGAAACCTTTCATGGAACACATATTTGATGGCCCTGTCTTCAGATGTGTAGATTAACGGATCGGACGAAACCAATGCGTGCAAGCTTGGTCAGAATCTGCATAACCTGCATTCATAACATACCAGAGAATGGAGAAATGTCAATGTCAGAACATATGAGATATGAATGAATGTGATCTTATAATATCTTTTAAGTACCCATTGTTCAAAAACTTTTGAAGGGGGATTTCCTGTGAAGCTTCCGCTGATAAATTATCAGGATGCCTGATGGTCAGAAGGCCTATATAAGGCTTTGATACAAAGATGGCTCACGTAATTAAGCCATGCAACCTGAGACCGTATGGTTGATGCATCTTGGACTCGCTGCTGGTATGGAATAGTGTAGCTCAACAACACCCTTGAGACATGGTCTTGAGGAGTTCTCGGGAACCCGGTCAGTGAACTCTAGGTTAGCAGATCAAATCCCAATGACCGTCCTTACAGAATAGATGTTTTGTTGTGTCGCTGTAGGAGCATATTACAATGACAAATCTCGTGAACTACAATTGGTGTTTTTTCAGTCCTCCATTCCTGCGTAGACTTTTTCAATTATATTAATATAAATAAAATATTGTAAAATTGATGATAAATAAAATATTGTGTTATTTATTTAATTAATATAATTTTATTTTAATTTTGCATCTTAATAGATATCTAGATATATCAATAATAATTGATTATTATTATTAACAAAAATTATTAGAAATGATTATGATATTATTAACAAAAATGAAAATATTGCAACTGAAAATAGATAATATGATCGGCCTTCTTTCAAAAGTGTGATATGTAATCTTTGTGCTTCACTGATGTAATTTAAATTTTATCTTATATCCTTCCAATATAAAAAATACAAACCATTCTAAAAACATAACCCTTCACGGCTGATATATTAATCTTTGAGCATTTTTTTCGTCTCCAACGAAGAAATCCCTTTTTATTAATTCTTCAATCCGTTGTTTTATGGCTTCCTTCTCTCGTTTGATTTTCATTCTAACTCGTTCAATGCATTCACTCACAAGTTGTTGTTGAAGTAAAACTTTTCGATTCTTCATGATGCAATCAATTACATGGCATCGCTTCTTTCTCAGTGACCTTTTTTTCTCTTCAACAACCTCTGTTATTGGAACCCTTATCCTCTTTTTTCTGGAACTAAATTTGTGGTGAATTCAAGACTGTCACCTGCAGTAACTGTTTTATTGTTGAATTCAAAACTCTCAGCTACAGTAACTGTTTTATTGTTGGGCTATTTTACAACAATTTTATAATTTCCACATGCAAGTGAATTTAAGACTGCAACAAGATCTGGATCTGGCAAATTCAATTGACATTTGATGTCGGAATAACTCAACTTTGCAGAGTTATTAAACAATAGTAACATGGCCGCTTGGTAACTATCATTTCGATTGGCAGTTTGGCTTCAAACCAACGAATGACATTCCTCAAGGGTAGATCCATACATGATGCTTCTGCTATTGCACAGGAAATCTTACATACTATGCACGTAGAGAAAAGGGAGGCCATTGTGGTCAAAGTTGACATATTTAAAGCATATGATACGATTGATTGGGGATATATCAGGGCTATTCTCATGAAGGTAGGATTGCCTGTTCGCATTATCAGGTGGATCATGGCCTGTATCTCATCTGTTAACTATGCCATTATCATAAATGGAGTTCCGACTCCTTTCTTTGCTGCTGGGAGGGGCCTCAGACAAGGCTGTGCTCTTTCACCGCTTATCTTCATACTGATCATGGATGGCATCAGCTGTCTTTTCCGGGAGGCAGTTTTACAGGGACACATATCGGGTTTCTCTTTCTCAAACAATCTGGTATGTACACATTCTCTGTTTGTTGATGACTTGTTATTATTTGGGCAGATTCATAGAGAACAATGGCTCTACATCCACCATATTTTTAGCAGATTCGAATCCGCCACTGGGCTGGCCATAAACAAACTAAAATCCTTTATTATTTATGAATATGGTGACATTGGGGATATAGAATATATTGCAGGCATACTTGGAGTGGAATTAAGAGAAGCGATGGAGGGTTTTAAGTATCTAGGTTTCCATATAAAACCATGTGGTTATAAGATCAGAGACTGGATGTGGCTTATAGACAAATTCAGAAGGAAGATATTCTGCTGGAAGCACAGATGGTTGTCTAGTGGTGGTCGACTTATTATGATTCAAGCAGTTTTGGCTCAATTGCTGGTGTATTGGGGTCACCTTTATTATCTTCCAGATGGAATCATTAGACTTATAAACTCTATCATTGCCAATTTTTATGGGGTGGGGTGCAGCTGCTATCTAAAATCCACCTTTGTAAACTTAAAAAACTATGCAGACCAAAAGACCATGGTGGATGGGGAATCCTGGATACTAGAAGCTTTAATATTGCTCTGCTCATCAAATCATGCTGGAGAGCATGGGACAGTGATGGTACTTGGAACCAGGTGATCAAATGCAAGTATGTTGTGGGGGTTATGCTACATCAGATTCTTAATAACCAAATAGCATTTCCTCGTTGTATATCTGCTATTTGGGGAAGCTTCAAAAAGATTTTTGGGCATATGGCGGCAAGGGTGGCCTGGTCATTTGCTGATGGTAGACGCATACCTCTGGCGCGTATGAAGATGATTGGGTGGTGCTCTGAAATCGGCCCTTCTAACCAACTTATCCATCGACTTGCTCATCGTGGAGTTTTTTATCTTTCTCAGACTATCCATCAATGGTCTGTTGGAGCCCCTATTCTAAAATCAGCGGCTCAATTAAATTTAAGGGAACCAGAATGTGAGGAATGGGATTACATAAGGGATAACATTCGGGCTTTGGGATTATGCTGGGATGAAGGGGGTGATCGGATTGTATGGGATGGCCCTACGAAGGCAGGGATTCCGATGGTTAGGGATATTTATAGACATATCAATAAGGTATCATACACGGAACCTCCATGCAAGCTGTTTTACAAGTTCTGGTTTCGGAAAATCCCTACTAAGATATTGCTATTTGGATGGCTAGTCTGGAAAGATAAGGTGCTGACAGGTTATAATTTAATGAAGAGGGGTTTCTCGGGCCCTTTCAGATGCCATATATGTCTTATGGATGTTGAATCGACAGAACATCTCTTTTACAAATGTCCTGTCATCTTAAAGATATGGCGTCTTTTTTCTGTTCATTTCTTTGGAAACAATTGGTGTCCGATTGACTTCATGTATGCTGTATCGGCTTGGGATAATTTAAAAGGGAGGTTCAGATCTCTTCCTTTCTTTCTCTTATGGGAAGTCTGGCTTGGAAGAAATAGGCTGATTTTTTATAATACCCCCTTTCAGATTACAAATATATACTCAGCTATCGCTAAATGGTTGGATGAACGCCCCATTTCACTTCAGCCTATTCAGGACTTATCTGTTAGACTTCGTCCACATGCTGTTAATCTCCCAGCTGTTTATTTTGATGGAGCATGTATGAATGGTATCATGGGATGCGGTACATGGATAAAGATCTCTCAAAGAGAGAGAGTGCATATTCACTTCAATGCTGGCAAGGGATCCAACAACAAAGCGGAAGTCATCGCTCTTTGGGGTGGTCTCCGTTTTGCCTTATACTTACAGTTAACGAATATTCATGTATATGGTGATTCTAGGATTGCTATTGGATGGATATCCGACTTACAGGCCTCTGTTCCTTCTGAACTACTTGGATGGGTATCCCGGGTTCGTCGTATGTGGATACAGCTCAATAGACCTGCCATTTCTCACATTTACAGAGAGAATAATACGAGGGCAGATGGCCTCTCTAAGATGGGATTAAACACAGATTTTGGCACTATGCAGGTTCAGCTATTCCGTGACGGTCTCATTTACTGGGAGACTGATATAGATATTCCATAATTCGGCACAGTCTATTTCTTTTTGGTCTTCTCTTCTCTATATCAGGCTGCTTTATCTTTTTGCAGGGTTTTGATTCATATCATATATATCTTCAGGCGAGCGAGAAATATCATTGTCTTATCTCTCTTATCGTGTTTTGTTGCTCTCGGTATATCATCTTCAGGCGAGCGTTGGTATCACTCTGGCGAGATGACTAGGCATATGCCTGGTTTTGCATGGTATGCTAGATATGGAGGCTTTTCGTTGGCTGTCTCCAGTTCGGTACGCTATCCATCAAGCGAGCGCTGAATCTGTACAGGCGAGCGTGCTTCTCTTCAAGCGAGCGGGAGAATATATGGTCTGGCACATTTTGCTGTTTTCTTCTTGCAATGATGACTCACTCTTTCATCCTTGTCTCGGGACTGTTAATTACATTTCAAGTCATCATTTATGCGACCATTATGTTATTTGTATTATCTAATCTTGTGGTCCATATATGTGCATTTTTATTCTCATATCTTCTATTTCATAGGTTTATTCTCTGGAGGAATTTGTACATTCTGATCCATCTTTCTCCTTCTGCTCGCTATTATAGCTGAGCATTTTTTATTGTGGACGGGTTCGTTCTATGTTGCTGCAGTCACCTTTTGGCTGCCTTTGGTTGGGATCTCGCTGTTTGAATATACAGCTTGAGATGTATTGGACTATGTACTGTTTTATATTTAATATATCACAGCGTTTTTTTGAAAAAAAAATACCAGAGAATGGAGAAATGTCAATGTCAGAACATATGAGATATGAATGAATGTGAGCTTATAATATCTTTTAAGTACCCAGTGTTCAAAAACTTTTGAAGGGGGATTTCCTGTGAAGCTTCCGCTGATAAATTATCAAGATGCCTGATGGTCAGAAGGCCTATATAAGGCTTTGATACAAAGATGGCTCACGTAATTAAGCCATGCAACCTGAGACCGTATGGTTGATGCATCTTGGACTCGCAGCTGGTATGGAATAGTGTAACTCAACAACAACCCTTGAGACATGGTCTTGAGGAGTTCTCGGGAACCCGGTCAGTGAACTCTAGGTTAGCAGATCAAATCCCAATGACCGTCCTTACAGAATAGATGCTTTGTTGTGTCGCTGTAAGAGCATATTACAATGACAAATCTCGTGAACTACAATTGGTGTTTTTTCAGTCCTCCATTCCTGCGTAGACTTTTTCAATTATATTAATATAAATAAAATATTGTAAAATTGACGATAAATAAAATATTGTGTTATTTATTTAATTAATATAATTTTATTTTAATTTTGCATCTTAATAGATATTTAGATATATCAATAATAATTTATTATTTTGAAAAGAAATGATTATGATATTATTAACAAAAATGAAAATATTCCAACTGAAAATAGATAATATGATCGGCCTTCTTTCAAAAGTGTGATATGTAATATTTGTGCTTCACTGATGTAATTTAAATTTTATCTTATATTCTTCCAATATAAAAAATACAAACCATTCTAAAAACACAACCCTTCACGGCTGATATATTAATCTTTGAGCATTTTTTTCGTCTCCAACGAAGAAATCCATTTTTATTAATTCTTCAATCCGTTGTTTTATGGCTTCCTTCTCTCGTTTTATTTTCATTCTAACTCGTTCAATGCATTCACTCACAAGTTGTTGTTGAAGTAAAACTTTTCAATTCTTCATGATGCAATCAATTACATGGCATCACTTCTTTCTCAGTGACCTTTTTTTCTCTTCAACAACCTCTGTTATTGGAACCCCTATCCTCTTTTTTCTGGAACTAAATTTGTGGTTGAATTCAAGACTGTCACCTGCAGTAACTGTTTTATTGTTGAATTCAAAACTCTCAGCTAGCTATTCGACAAGAATTTTATAATTTCCACATGCAAGTGAATTTAAGACTGCAACAAGATCTGGATCTGGCAAATTCAATTGACATTTGATGTCGGAATAACTCAACTTTGCAGAGTTATTAAACAATAGTAACATGGCCACTTCGTAACTATCATTTCGATTGGCAGTTTGGCTTCAAACCAACGAATGACATCACACATGCTCAAAGAATATATCCACTTAATTCAGTTTGTGGAGCATAATTTTTTTCAAATTCCTCTACACATTTAACCAGCTCTTAAAAAAAACATTTATTTCAGAAAATATGTGTCTAGGCCAATATCTAGGAGTCAACACTTTAACAGTGAAATCTATTTCGAGATTAATATTTGGATTACTAGCCCTTAAAGATATTTCGGCTAAAATATCTTTAAGGGCTAATAATCCAAATATTAATCTCGAAATAGATTTCACTGTTAAAGTGTTGACTCCTAGATATTGGCCGAGACACAGATTTTCTGAAATTAATGTTTCCTTAGAGCTGGTCAAATGTGTAGAGGCATTCGAAATATTTTACTCTACACAAACTGAACGTCGGAAAATTATGTGGATATATTCTTTGGGAATGTGTGATGTCATCCGTTGGTTTGAAGCCAACGTGCCAATCGAAATGATAGTTACAACTTATCAAGCTGCCATGTTACTATGGTTTAATAACTTTGCAAAGTTGAGTTATTCGGACATCAAATGTCAATTGAATTTTCCAGATGCAAATCTTGTTGCAGTTTTAAATCCACTTGCATGTGGAAACTATAAAATTCCTGTCAAACAGCCCAACAATAAAAGAAAAAGTTACTGCAGCTGAGAGTTTTGAATTCAATCACAAATTTAGATCCAGAAGAAGGAGGATATGAGGTTGTTGAAGAGAAAAAAGTCACCAATGAGAATGTTGAGAAGAAGCGATGCCATCTATTGATTGCCACATAGTTCTTATCATAAAGAATCGAAAATTTTTACTTCAACAACAACTTGTGAGTGAATGCATTGAACAAGTTAGAATGGAATTCAAACTATAGACGGAAGCCATAAAAGAATAGTGTCACACCTACATTGGTTCTAATTTGCTGAATTACTTGTTAAGTAATTTTATTGTTTTGTTAATGACAAAACTAAGACAATTAATGTTACTTTTTTTTTAAAGACCGTTATAAAAATAACTGGACATGAAAAGTAAAAATCTGATGGTAAATGTTTCCAAGAACTCAAAAGAGGTTGGGGGAACAGTTAGAAACAGTTACCTACTCCTCTAGGATAAAGGAGTAATTCCAGAGAGGAGTAGGGGTTCTATGTTTTTGGAAGAAGGGAAAGAGTGACAGATTCTTGAGTTGCTTGTACCTAGTGGAATTGCACTTAGAAAATTTCTTGAAGTTAGATTCCACTGTTAACTAGTACTGTTTAGTTTGGAACATGGGGGCAAGGAAGACGTAATAGCCTCACTTGATGGTTGGGAGGACCACAACTGAATTACTTTTATTTCAGATAAGTATACATGCAGTTCCATTTCTATTAGTTTATGCTATTTAAACTTTTCTATATACTGTTTATAGAAAAGAATCCCCTACTTATAAGGCTCAGTTAAAGGAGGAGTCTAGTCTTGGAGGAATTCCATGGAGGAGGGAAATATTTCATGCAATCGAAAATTCTTAGAAAATTACAAAAGACTTTTGTTAAAAAAATGTGTACTGCATATCAGAATTTGCATGTATAAATTATTCAAATATATTTAAATCTCCTCGAACTTACCCGAGTTTAGAAAATCTACTCGAACTTACCTGAGTTTAGGTGAAGTGTCCACTTGAGGAAAGTCTAGTACTAAAGTCTAATAATAGTGACTCTGACGTTATAATGTTGGAACAATAGTCCAAGTTATTTTTAATTTGAAGCATTGGTCAAATATTTAACCAAATAGTCATAAAAGAAAAATACTAATGAAGACTTTATTAAATTAGCCGTATGCATGTTCACTCACCAAATACATATTGATATACTTGATGAAGAAATTGGAATTTAAATATTCTCACTAAGCTATAACTCACTCATATAAAGAAAAACTATTTATATAAACATCATCTTTAAACTCACAATTTCCATAATGTCAATTTCCCTATTAAATTAAATTTCTGGCTTAATGGGGAAATGAATTATTTACCACTCCTAAATATATTTTAAAATAAAATGTATAACATAAAAAACATATCCACTTCTAAACCCTCATCTAGGAATGTATAACATAAAAAAACATACCCACTTCTGAAGCATCATCTAGCCTTACAAGATGTCACCATCCTAAATCCATTAACTTCAGATCCAAACCTCAAAAAATATCTCTCTTTGCTCTTAGTAGATGTTGAGTTAAGATGAATCAAAGTTGGTTTAATTTACCCTCTAAATATGTTATGTTCCACATTAATACCATGGGTTTTCATACCATGTGTCAATACCATGAAATTATTTTTATTTTAATGTTAATTATTTTTATTATATTTTGAAGTAAAAATGTTTTCACATAGTGTGATTTTTATTTTTAGTGCTAAACACATTACATTACATTACATTACAACCAACCTAGATCCATCTTAGTTCTGGAGCTATCTAGGGCCCAAATGGATCAAATCTATTGAGATGCAAACCTCTTTAGAGTGAAAGGGCCCAAAGGGGTCAAATCTATTGAGATGCAAACCTCTTTAGAGTGAAAGGAGATTTGATCCCTTAGATTCACTCTTAGGAGGTTTTTATCTCAAGATATTTGATCCCTCTCGACCCTTGATAGCTCCCAATTTAAGATGGATCTAGGCTGATTGTAATGTAATGTAATGTAATGTAATGTGTTTATCCCTAAAACAAAAATCACACTATGTGAAAACACTTTTACTTGATCAAAATAAAATAAAAATAATAAAAAAATAACATTAAAATAAAAATAATTTCATGATATTGACACATGGTATGAGAACCCATGGTATTCATGTAGAACATAACATATTTAAAGGGTAAAATTACACCAACCTTGATCCATCTACCAATTTCAGAGAAAGATATCAAATTGCTTGTGAGGCAAACCTCTTTTCACTCAGTGAAAAGAAATTTGAACACTTTTGAGGCTTGGCAGATCCAAAGTTAAGATGGATTTATGATGGTCACACTTTGTAAGCTTAGACAATGCTTCAGAAGTGGGTATTTTTTTATGTTATACATTCCTAGATGAGGCTTTAGAAGTGGGTATGTTTTTATGTTATACATTTTGTTTTAAAATATTGTTAGGAGTGGTAAATAGTTCATTTCCCTATTAAGATAGAGATTTAAATATAATAGGGCAATTAACATTATTGATTTTGTGAGTTTAAAGATGATGTTTATATAAATAGTTGTTTTCTTTATGTGAGTGAGCTTTAACTTAGTGAGAGTCTTTGAATTGCAATTTGGGTGAGTGAACATGCATACACCTAATTTCATAAAGTCCTTATTAGTATTTTTATGTTATCTCTATTTGGTTAAATATTTGATCAATGCTTCAAATTAAAAATCACTTGTACTATTGTTCCCTATAACGTACGAGTCACTAGTACTAGCCACTAGTAGATTTTAATATATTTGAATACTTTATATATGAAAATTCTGATATCTGTTGTAACACCCCCCAATTTAGGTGTTTGAATTTCAAAACTAGACATTTGAGGTTTAATCCTAAGGGGAGTGGAGCCCAAAGGATAAGTATTTTATGAATGTAATTAAATATTTAATTTGAGGAAATGAATAAAATTATTGTGTACATATGGACCAAAAATGAGATGTTGAGATCACTTGCTAAATTCATGAGGATGGATAAGGCAACAAATTCCCCACAATCTTTCAAAAATCCTTGAAAGAAATTATTTATAATTTAGATTTTGAGGAAGAATCTAAATTTCCCCAATGATGAGGAAAGTAGTTGGGAAGAGGAAACAAGTTGGAAAAGCTGAGGAAAAGCATAAAACAGCTTAAAAGAGTCCCTAAAATGGGAAGCCTAGGCAAACATGAAGAAAATCATCTTTCTATTCTGGACGCAGAATTAGAAACATGCTTGGGGAAACCATAGCTTAAATAAGCTGCTCCTAAACAGATCAGGGGTTGATCTGTTCTAGGAGGTGATCTTTGCTCGGGGGTGAGTTCTGGGAGACAAAAAGGACTCTAAGGTTGGGAGGTTGGTCTACTGTGTGCATGGTATGTGTTTAAAAGATATTGATATGTCTGTGTTATAGGGTATGAATTGGCTACATATAAAAAAAATTGACTATATAGCACCATTATAAATGCTACATTTAACAGAGTTAATCATAAGGCATTCACCTTCTTAACCCTGTATGGTTGTAGCAAACACAAATCTGTAGAGTAGAATTCAACAGAAATTCTAAACCAAAGGATGGTTTAAATCTGTGAATACATAGTCTCCACTGAAAAATCAATTTTAATCTACTCCTGATCTATTAGTATGCATCCATAAGCATGAAATGGTACTACAAGCAGACTTCTTCTAATATCTTTCAAATAATTTTTAAGTTAGATCTGGAGATCTGTAAGTATGCAAATTATTATAGGAAAGGCTCAAATTTAGTCTTAACCTACTTTTGATTGATAAAATAAATTTTATTATATACATACATTGGAGAAAGTAGAGTAAGATGTTCTATCTTGTGTCTTGAAATAGCAGTGTATGCACTATTACATGGACTGCAATTGATTTGTGAGACAGAAACTATAATCTAATTAAATTTCATAAGTTCATTTAACAGTTCTGGAAAATAAGAAGAAAAAAAAAAGAAGAGACCAGTCAGTTGACAGAACCCCTTTCGATACAACCTATAGAAAGGAACTGAAAAGTATTATAGTTTATTTGTATGGTAGTTAACCTGAGATTAGGGAAATTTTAACGAGAATTCTTGTTCTATATTCAACATTAGAAAAACAAATCACTTTCAAGTCCGCTATTGTTAATAAAAAGAAGTCGGCTGAAGAATGTTACAATTTTATAAACTAGTTCCTACACGACCCCTAGGATACCAACATATCTTACCGACAAATGAGTATGTATATATTACATCGACATTCAGGAAAATACAACTGTGTTGAACTGACAATCATTGAATTAAATACAGTGGGCAGGAATTGACAGATATGTATAACTAATATAAAACCATTAAAACTATCCTTTATCGAAAAACGTATAGTCATATTTCATCGTTAAACATCATCCAAGTCTGAATAGAAAATAACAATCATGGTGGGGCATAAAGAGTAACTGAGTAATAGGCAGAATTATATGAGTTCACTATCGATTATTCATGGTACCAATTCTTATCAACAAACTGTATAAAAAACCCTGCAAAATCATGACAGTCAATCTCAAATACTAAGACGTTTTAATGGAGGATTCGTAGATACCTACTCCGCCACTCCTTACTGCATATTAGGAAATTTCATAATTATAAACATCAATCTTGTGAAGATACCCTAGTTTGGGAATGAAGCCATGTTTTAAGAATGTCCTTATACAAATTAGAGGGTCGTAGCCGTAATAGAGAATAGAATGAAAAATAAGGACTTTCTACAATTACGCAGATCACAACTGAGGTGAAAACTGGAACACGTAGCAAGAAACCCCGAGTAAGCGATTTGGGGAACTGAGTAGAACCTATACAAAGAGACGAGGAACATAAATTTAAGTCGACCGAACTTGCCGAAAACGCAAGAAATTAGCTGAAAACAATTGGCGTTCGAATGAAGGCCATAATACCTGTAACGAACATAATGATGCACATTAGGGGAATGATATAGGGTAATAACAACTCTCTTACACAGAATGAGTAAACAAAGTTCAACAAAGGTGAGAATCGTATACCTGAGTAATAAAATGGGATAAATTCCTGAAACAAAACCTAGTGGAACGATAAATCAATTCGGTCGTAAAGAGAATACCATTAAATTTTACTAGGGTTAGGGTAACGAATCAAACCTAGACAACAATTCTGGACTTTTTCCTTGCCAAAATACGAACCGTTCATGCATAATGATTCTGGATGCCTGGACATCATCAGTTAAAAAAAATAAAAAATGAAACTAACCCAATTTGTTTTAACCAGATTCCCTAAAGGAAAGCAACGACGAACTGGTAAGAAAACTAGATAAGCTGTATAACTAGATCTATTGCTCGTTAGAAAAATGCCGACACTGAAATATTGACATTGGAGGGAAAATAAGAACGATCATTTCACTACCTATCTCCACAATTGGATTCACTGTAAAATCAAAATGTAACTCAATGTGTCTTGCACAAGCGTGGCCTTCTACACGGCTGCCATTAGAAAAGCTATAAGAAACGAAATAACATATACATGAAGTAACCTTTACTGGGATTTCTCTGCAAGGTGAAAATGACTCATGTGTTAACGCACCCCGACAATAGATTCAGAAATAAAACGCTTACCGTATGACTGCAGAAATAGACATACACCTCGGCTGTAACATTCTCGGTATGCTCCAAGGTGGGATAACGAAAGTCGAACGCGGAGCAACATGGTAAAATGAAACAGGAGAATGAATAATTGGAGATAATAAACGAAAAACAAACCCTAGATTCAGACATTGAGAACCGTCCACGTGTAAGGTGGATTATGGGTGAAAACGAGTCATGGAGACGCGGGAAACCTCAATTAGGAACAAGGACAATAAGAATTCCGAGAGGGATTGTATATTAATGGTAGATAAGCAATATAGTACCCGCTTACGTAGCTAAACTGGTAAACCAGAGTTAAACGCCAAGCAAGTAGTTAAAACCTCGCGGACCTGAGAATTTATATAATCATAAGTGACCACAACATAACAAAAAAAAAAACGTATATGGAAATAAATTTTATAGGTTACGTGTAAGCTAGATGTGCAGGGAAATTGCGCTGAGTACAATGGTGGTTGTAACGAAAACCAAAACCAAGTTTCCCATCTATTTAATGAGAAAGGAGTCTGTCCTGAATAATAGACGGCGTATCTCCGTGTGAAATAACCAGTGATCGAGGCATACAACGTGAAGTGTCGTGTGAGTGTTGGTTGCGTTAATATTGACAATCGATTTAATTTGTTATACCCATATAATATGAAGTATTAAAATTGCAACACTTTCATCCCTAACGTAAGGCGTAAGGTGTATAAAATGTCATATATATATGGTGAATGAGTAGTATAAAGAGAACCATATAATGGGGTGTAAATTTAAGTTAATAATTTTGATGGTCATTGTATGGTGGGATTACACAAAGATTTAGCCATAGGGAAATTGAGAGAGTATCCAGGCCTCTCGTTAATGTTTTAACATATATAGTGTTAGTTTTGTTTAAAGTGCATAGGTTTTGACAAATGAAAGAATAAATTAAAAAAAAAATTATATATCTTCTTTTGGTATAGAAAAGAGAGGTGTGACAAATGGTATCAGAGCCCAAGTTATAAAAACTGGGCTATTGTTATTGTGCTCACTATTGCTAAGTGTTTTTTTTTTATAAATGAGTATGGAGGAAAATTTTCTTTTTAAAATCTTGCTGATCTGTGTTATGAGTGTGTACAATGGTGCTGAAATGGCTGAAGGTGAAGAAATTTATGTGGATCTGCGGGATGAGTTTGGTACACCAGATCCCAACGCTCCGATGATGGCTATGTTGCAGAGGTTGCAACGAGAATTGGCTGAACTAAGAAGCCAGAATGACAGGTTGTCATCAGTCAATAAGGAGCAGGAAAAGCTCATCAGAGAACTAGCTTCACGGAACAGCCAAGAAGGCGAAGGTTCCGGAAAAAGGAATATTGATGAATCTGATGACGATGATGCTGCTAGGCATCAGTCTAAACAGAAAAAGGAATTGCAAGGGGAATTCCGAAAAATCAAACCTCCCTCTTATGATGGGGAAAAGGAGGAAGATGCTGAAGCCTGGTTGCTGAATATGATTAAATATTTCCAGGTCTATGAATATGAAAGCAATCTGAAGGCCAGATTAGCTGTTTATCAGCTACAAGGTAAAGCTACCTTGTGGTGGGAAGAGATGAAAATGGTTCATACTATTGACGAAAAGACAGTTAGTTGGGAGGATTTCCAAGTTAAGTTCAAAAATCTCTATCTAAATGAACGTTACTATGATGATAAAGCCAAGGAATTTCATGAACTTAGACTGGGGTAGCTCACTATTGATGAATTTGTTACGAAATTTACAAACCTGTTGAGATATGTGCCTTACATAAGGGAAGAAAAGGCAAAGGTGCAAAGGTTTCTGAATTGTTTGCCTACTGTGTACAAGGAGAAGATTGAGTTTGAAAACCCAAAAAAAATGGACGAAGCTGTTCGAAAAGCTAGATTATGCTACCAACAGTTCAGAAGTAAAACAGAATAGGGAAAAATTTGGAACAACAAGAGAGAATTCAAAGGAAAGAAACAGAAACCAGCCTATTTGAAGAACTTTAGCAGGGACCACCAGCGAAAGAAATTTAATAAAGCCAGATAAAGTCAAACTGCTCAGTCATAGGTTGCTTCAAGACAAATGGATGGAGACAATAAGAAAGAAGGCACTGTCAAAATGAAGGAACCTTTGAAATGTTGGGGATGCGGAGAACCCCATCTGTTGAGGGATTGTCCCCACAGAAATATTCAGATGATTATGAGAGATTGAGAAGCAACCACAGTAAATGACATAGCACGAAGCATACCCACTATCAGTGCAGCCTTGGAGAACCGGCAAGGAGAACATCAAGCTACCATGGTTGAAATGGAAGGTAAGATTTTAGACCAAACTGTTACAGTTTTGATTGATCTAGGTGCCTCTTTGAGTTACATTAGTCCAAAAATTGTAGAACAATGTAATCTTAAACCTGAAAAATTTCAGCAGTCATGGTTGGTACAACTGGCCACAGGAACTAAGAGAAAGGTAACACATAAATTACCCAGAACAAAAATCAAATTAAATGATTTTCAAACAGAAGTAAATCTGAATATACTGCCTCTAGGTTCGTATGACTTGCTGATAGGAATGGACTGGCTGGAAAAGAAGAAAGCCTTGATGAACTACTGGGATAAAACCCTGCATTCTGTGGATGAAGAAGGGAAACCTTTTACTCTTAAAGGAAAAACAAAACCCATTGCAATGAGACAAATATCAACAATGCAATTAAAACGAACAGCTAGAAAAGGATATCAAGTTTATGCAGTACATGTGGAGGAAATGGAGCAGAAAACTGGAGAAAATCTGCTAGAGGAGTTACCGGTGGTAAAAGATTTTAAGGAAGTCTTCCCATATGAGATTCCTCATCTCCCCCCCAAAAGAGAAATTGATTTTTCCATCGATTTAGTGCCAGAAGAAACACCTGTTTCCCGAGCCCCTTATCGAATGAGTCCCCCTGAACTTATGGAACTAAAAATGCAATTGCAAGAATTGCTAGATAAAGGGTATATCAGACCTAGTGTGTCTCCTTGGGGAGCACCGGTCTTATTTGTGAAAAAGAAAGATGGAACTTTTAGGATGTGCATTGATTATCTCCAACTGTACAAGTTGACCATTAAGAATAGATACCCTTTACCTAGAATTGATGATCTTTTTGATCAAGTGAGAGGAGCTTCAGTCTTTTCGAAGATTGACTTAAGAACTGGGTATCACCAGCTCAGAATCAAGGAAGAAGACATCAGCAAAACAACTTTCTGAACCAGGTATGGACACTACGAATTTGTAGTCCTAGCTTTTGGTTTGACAAATGCTCCTGCCACATTTATGTGTCTGATGAACAGTGTGTTGAATAAGTACTTGGATAAATTTGTTCTTGTGTTCATAGATGATATTTTAGTCTACTCCAAAAATGAGGATGAACATAAAGAACACTTGAGGATAGTGTTACAAACTCTAAAAGAAAACCAGTTATATGCCAAGTTCAGCAAATGTGAATTTTATAAAGATAAAATTCAATATATGGGTCATATTATTTCTGAAAAAGGCCTTGCTGTTGACCCTGAAAAGATAAAAGCCATTAAAGAATGGCCAGTCCCAACTGATGTTTCAGCAGTAAGGTCATTCATGGGGATTGGAGGCTATTATCGCAGATTTGTGGAGAGATTTTCTGCTATAGCATATCCCATCACCTCATTGCAAAGAAAGGGTGTCAAATTCGCGTGGACTGAAAAATGTCAAAACAGTTTTGAGCAATTAAAACAAAAACTTACTTCAGCCCCTATACTAAAGATTGCGGATCCTGAAAAAGAATTTGTCGTATGTACGGATGCCTGCAGAGAGGGGTTGGGAGGAGTTCTTTTGCAGGAAAATTCAGTTATTGCATATGAATCTAAAAAATTTAAAATACATGAACAGAATTATAGTGCCTATGATTTGGAATTAGCAGTTGTTATCCATGCCTTGAAAATGTGGCGGCACTATCTTCTTGGGAAATTTTTTACATTGATGACTGATCATATTAGTCTCAAATATTTCTTTTCCCAAACTGATCTGAATGCAAGACAAGCCAGATGGCTGTCCTTTTTAAGTGAATTTGATATGGACATAAAACATATCAAAGGAAAAGAAAATAAAGTTGCTGATGCATTAAGCAGGAATACTTGTCAGAATATAAACAACATGGGAAGTAGTGCCCAGATCGAAGTAGAAGAGTTGGTGAGAAAAGCAGTCAATCAAGATCCAAACTATGAAACACTCTTGGTAAAACTACAGAAAAAGGAGAAAATTGATTTCACACAAAACCAAGAAGGGCTGATCTGTTATAAAAACAGGTTGCATATTCCCAATGTAGAGTCCTTAAAAGGGAAATTCTGGATGAATATGACAAACAACCATATGCAGGACATCCAGGATATCAGAAAATGTTAACAGCCCTGAAAAAGAAATTTTTCTGGCCAGGAATGAAAAGAGATGTAGCAGAATATTTAAGCAGATGCATGGAATGTCAACTAGTCAAAGTTGAACATCAGCATCCTGCTGGTCTTTTAAACCCTTTACCGATTGCAGAATGGAAATGGGACAGTTTCGATGGATTTTATAACAGGATTACCCAAAACCAAATACCAACATGATTTAGTCATGGTGGTAGTAGACACCTTAACTGAGGCTGCCCACTTCATACCTGTTAAGTCTACTTTTGGGATAGCCCAGGTAGCAGAAGTGTTTTTAAAAGAAATAGTAAGGTTACATGGGGTTCCAAAAGTCATTGTTTCAGATCGGGATGCTAAGTTTACAACAACTTTTTGGAAAGGGCTATTCGGAGGAATGGGTACTAAATTGAATTTTAGTACTGCTTACCACCCTCAGACCGATGGCCAAATAGAGAGAAATAATCAGATTTTGGAGGATATGCTTAGAATGTATGTAATGGATAGGCCTTCAAAATGGGAAGACTACTTGCATTTATCTGAATTTGCCTATAATAACAACTATCAATCCTCCATAAAAATGAGTCCTTTTGAGGCACTCTATGGAAGAAAGTGTCAGACTCCTTTGTGCTGGAGCCAGCCAGAAGATAAACTACAGTTGGGACCCGATGCTTTACAAGAAATGGAAAGAATTGTTAAACAAATACAAAGAAACATCAAGACAGCACAAGATCGCCAGAAAATTTATGCTGATAGGAAACGAGTGCACTGAGAATTTAAAGTGGGGGATCATGTGTATTTGTGCATTAAACCCAAAAAGAGCACACTTTATGCTGGAAGTTGTGCAAAACTGGCTCCTAGATATTGTGGTCCTTTTGAAGTATTAGAAAGGGTGGGACCGGTGGCTTACAAGCTGGCCTTACCACCCCATGTTAGAGTTCATGATGTGTTTCATGTTTCGTTATTAAAAAGATATGTGCATGATGCTTCTCACATAGTTGATTGGAATGTTGTACAGGTGGAACCAGAAGGGGAGTTTCTGCCAGAACCGCTTCAAATATTGGAGCGGGAAGAAATTGAATTGAGAAATAGAACAGTATCCAGAGTAAAAGTGCAGTGGAAGCACTTTACTGCTGAAGAAGCTACCTGGGAAAAAGAAGCTGAAATGATGGAAAGATATCCATTTTTGTTTGAAAAATTGAACTCTAGTAGCTGAATAACAACACCGAGGATGGTGTTTATTTTCAGAGGGGGAATATATAACACCCCCCAATTTAGGTGAATGAATTTCAAAACTAGACATCTGAACTTTAATCCTAAGGGGAGTGGACCCCAAAGGATAAGTATTTTGTGAATGTAATTAAATATTTAATTTGAGGAAATGAATAAAATGATTGTGTACAGATGGATCAAAATGAGATGTTGAGATCACTTGCTAAATTCATGAGGATGGATAAGGCAACAAATTCCCCACAATCTTTCAAAAATCCTTGAAAGAAATTATTTCTAATTTGGATTTTGAGTAAGAATATAAATTTCCCCAATGATGAGGAAAGTAGTTGGGAAGAGGAAAAAAGCTGGAAAAGCTGAGGAAAATCATAAAACAACTTAAAAGAGTCCCTAAAATGGGAAGCCTAGGCAAACAGGAAGAAAAACATCCTGCTATTCTGGACGTAGAATTAGAAACATGCTTGGGGAAACCATAGCTTAAATAAGCTGCTCCTAAACAGATCAGGGGTTGATCTGTTCTAGGAGGTGATCTCTGCTCGGGGGTGAGTTCTGGGAGACAAAAAGGACTCTAAGGTTGGGAGGTTGGTCTACTGTGTGCATGGTATGTGTTTAAAAAATTATTGATATGTCTGTGTCATAGGGTATGAATTGGCTACATATAAAACAATTGACTATATAGCACCATTATAAATGCTACATTTAACAGAGTTAATCATAAGGCATTCACCTTCTTAACCGTGTATGGTTGTAGCAAACACAAATATGTAGAGTACAGTTCAACAGAAATTCTAAACCAAAGGATGGTTTAAATCTGTGAATACATAGTCTCCACTGAAAATTTAATTTTAATCTACTCCTGAACTATTAGTATGCATCCATAAGCATGAAATGGTACTACAAGCAGAATTCCTCTAATATCTTTCAAATAATTGTTAAGTTAGATCTGGAGATCTGTAAGTATGCAAATTATTATAGGAAAGGCATCAAATTTAGTCTTAACCTACTTTTGATTGATAAAATAAATTCTATTGTATACATACATTGGAGAAAGTAGAGTAAGATGTTCTATCTTGTGTCTTGAAATAGCAGTGTATGCACTATTACATGGAGTGCAATTGATTTGTGAGACAGAAACTATAATCTAAATAAATTTCATAAGTTCATTTAACAGTTCTGGAAAATAAGAAAAAAAAAGAGACCAGTCAGTTGACAGAACCCCTTTCGATACAATCTATAGAAAGGAACTGAAAAGTATTATAGTTTATTTGTATGGTAGTTAACCTGAGATTAGGGAAATTTTAACGAGAATTCCTGTTCTATATTCAACATTAGAAAAACAAATCACTTTCAAGTCGGCTATTGTTAATAAAAAGAAGTCTGCTGAAGAATGTTACAATTTCATAAACTAGCTCCTACACGACCCATAGGTTACCAACATATTCTACCAACAAATGAGTATGTATATATTACATCGACATTTAGGAAAATAGAGCTATGCGGAACTGACAATCATTGAATAAAATACAGTGGGCAGGAATTGACAGATATGTATAACTAATATAAAACCATTAAAAATATCCTCTATTGAAAAACGTATAGTCATATTTCAACGTTAAACACCATCCAAATCTGAATAGAAAATAACAATCATGGTAGGGCGCAAAGCGTAATTGAGTAATAGGAAGAGTTATATAAGTTCACTATCGATTATTCATGGTACCAATTCTTATCAACAAACAGTATAAAAAATAAAACCCCGCAAAATCATGACAGTCAAGACGTCTCAAATACTAAAGACGTTTTAATGGAGGATTCGTAGATACCTACTCTGCCACTCCTTACTGCATATTAAGAAATTTCATAATTATAAACATCAATCTTGTTCAGATACCCTAGTTCGGAAATGAAGCCACGTTTTAAGAATGTCCTTATACAAATTAGAGGGCCGTAGCCATAATAGAGAATAGAATGAAAAATAAGGACTTTCTACAATAACACAGATCACAACTGAGGTGAAAACTGGAACACGTAGAAAGAAACCCCGAGTAAGCGATTTGGGGAACTGAGTAGAACCTGTACAAAGAGACGAGGAACATAAATTTAAGTCGACCGAACTTGCCGGAAACGCAGGAGATTAGCTGAGAACAAATGGGCGTTCGAATGAAGGCCATAATACCTATAACGAACATAACGATGCACATTAGGGGAATGATATAGGGTAATAACAACTCTCTTACACAGAACGAGTAAACGAAGTTCAACGAAGGTGAGAATTGTATACCTGAGTAATAAAATGGGATAAATTCCTGAAACAAAACGTAGTGGAACGATAAATCAATTCGCCCGTAAAGAGAATGCCATTAAAGTTTACTAGAGTTAGGGTAACGAATCAAACCTGGACAACGATTCTGGACTTTCTCCTTGCTAGAATACGAACCATTCACGCATAACGATTCTGGACACCTGCACATCATCAGTTAAAAAAATAAAAATGAAACTAACCCCATTTTTTTTAACCAGATTCCCTAAAGGAAAGCAAAAACGAACTGGTAAGAAAACTAGATAAGTTGTTTAACTAGATCTATTGCTCGTTATAAAAATTCCGACACTGAAATATTGACATTGGAGGGAAAATAAGAACGATCATTTCACTACCTATATCCATAATTGGATTTGCTGTGAAATCAGGATGTAACTCAATGTGTCTTGCGCAAGCGTGGCCTTCTACACGGCTGCCATTAGCAAATCTATAAGAAATGAAATAACATATACAGGAAGTAACCTTTACTGGGATTTCTCCGCAAGGTGAAAACGATTCATGTGTTAACGCACGCCGACAATAGATTCGGAAATAAAACGCTTACCGTATGACTGCAGGAATAGACATACACCTCGGCTGTAACATTCTCGGCATGCTCCAAGGTGGGATAACGAAAGTAGAACGTGGAACGACATGGTAATATGAAACAGGAGAATGAATAATCGGAGATAATAAACGAACAACAAACCCTAGAGTTAGACATTGAGAACCGTCCACGTGTAAGGTGGATTATGGGTGAAAACGAGTCATGGAGACGCGGGAAACCTCAATCAACAACAAGGACAAGAAGAATCCCGAGAGGGATCGTATAGTAATGGTAGATAAGAAATATAGTACCTGCTTACGTAGCTAAACTGGTAAACCAGAGTTAAATGCCAAGCGAGTAGGTAAAACCTCGCAGACCTGAGAAATTATATAATCATAAGTGACCACAACATAAAAAAAAAAAAAAAACTTATATGGAAATAAATTTTATAGGTTACGTGTAAGCCAGATGCTCAGGGAAATTGCGTTGAGTACCATGGTAGTTGTAACAAAAACTGAAACCAAGTTTCCCATCTATTTAATGAGAAAGGACTCTGTCCTGAATGATAGACGGCGTATCTCCGTGTGAAATAATCAGTGATCGAGGCATACGACGTGAAGTGTCGTGTGAGTGTTGGTCGCGTTAATATTGACAATCAATTTAATTTGTTATACCCATATAATATGAAGTATTAACATTGCAACACTTTCATCCCTAACGTAAGGCGTAAGGTGTATACGATGTCATATATATATGGTGAATGAGTAGTATAAAGAGAACCATATAATGGGCTGTAAATTTAAGTTAATAATTCAGATGGTCATTGTATGGTGGGATTACACAAAGATATAGCCATAGGGAAATTGAGAGAGTATCCAGGCCTCTCGTTAATATTTTAACATATATAGTGTTAGTTTTGTTTAAAGTGCATAGGGTTTTGACAAATGAAAGAATAAATAAATGAAAAAAAAAAATTATATATCTTCTTTTGGTATAGAAAAGAGAGGTGTGACATCTGCAGGGTAGACATTTCTTTAACAAAATATTCTTTTAATTTTCTCAGAATGTTTGAATGCATGAAATATTTTCCCTCCTCCATGGAATTCCTGCAAGACTAGACTCCTCCTTTAACTAAGCCTCATGAGTAGGAGACTCTTCTCTAGGAAAGACTTCATCTGTTCAACTGAACTTTACTTTCATTTGAAGACCTTTATTGAAAATATCTAATATACATAGTTTAAACATCATCTTACCAAAATCTTATTGAAATTTAAACTAAAATGCTATATTTTCTGAAAAATAAATCTAATTAAAAATGGAACTTAGGAAATTTGTTTTTAGCAATGGCACATTGTTTTTCACCCGAATCTCTTCAAAGTTTAACTGCATTTAGCTTCAATATTTGTAGGTATACATTGTGGTTTTTTTTTTTTTTAAACTTAGATGAAACTGGTAAAGGAAATATTAAAAGTGATATTAAGGGTCATTTAAAAATAAGATCGTAATAAAAAAAATCTATGATGGGTAGCAAGACCCATCAAATTTAACCCTTATATCCCAGTACGAATGATATATATATATATATATATATATATATATATATATATATATATGATGTTTTTCTATACCCATCACTTTGTAGTTTTTCAAAATTATTTGGAAGTTAATCTTGACTTTTTTGTTTCATAATAAATTGTATTTTATTGGTACAAAGTGGAAAATTGGATAAATGGGCGTAAAATTTAACCCCTGGAGCTGCCTCTTTCTATTTTATGTAGCATTTTGTGATTTCTTATGTTATAAAAATGAACTAAGTAATATTAGGAATGTTTTAGGCCATATTTGGATGTGCATCTCATGCACTTTTTGGATAAGACTAAGCTAAGTAGGAGTTGACACATTACTCAATTGTTATAGTTCATGATGACATTATAGGTAGACTTGGAATGAAAAGGCATAATGTAGTTATAGTAGGAGCAGGTTCGTCAAGCTTCCTAATCAAAGTGGCACAATGGTACATGATTAAAGGTAAAAAAGAGAAAATATTCAAGAAATATTCTTAGGTTCATGACCAGTGGTATCGCAATTCAACTTCTTTAAGGAGTTTGTTTCAAAATTATGTTGGGAACTCTTCATCATGCCTTAAAAAGAATCAATTAGTCAAGAGGGTGACATGACAAGTTTGAGATAGGTTTTTCTATCATTTGTTAATGAGGCCTAGGATATTGATGCATTCATGGAGACAACACTTGGTGCAAGTGTTGGAGTGCAACTTGGGATATATGAGTTGGATGGTGCTAGGAATTGGAGAAGGGTAGAGGATGGTATTAAACTATTGGTGCAAGTCATGGTTGGTCTAGTTGTAGCCTAGTTGAGAGTCCCATTGCACCTTAGGATTCCCTTCACTAGTATGAAGTTGCATGGTATTAGTATAAAGGACATAATATGGATTTTTTGAGCACTAAGTGTAGTTGGACCAAAAGATTCCCCCACATTTTTGAGAGGGTGTTGTTTGGTACCAATTGAAAACATAGTTTTGACCAGATAAAAGGAGGAAAATTATAAAAAATAATGCACAACAAAATCTTGTGGATGGGAGGTTGCAACGAATTGGAACCTTGGCTGGAAACAAAGTTAAATATGATCACCAATTTTATTTTATTTTTTGAAATTGATCATCATCAACAAGATAGTTTGAGCACTAGTTAACTCTTTCCTTGAATAATTTCTTTTAGTCGAATTTGTTTAGTGACCTAGGAATTAAAGTTGACTAATTCATAGTTATGGTGAAGGAAATAAACTATAATATGGAAAATATGGCTTGTGGGGTCATGTCCCTAGTTCACATTCAACTTGACAAGTGGAAACATCATGTAGAATACATGGTGTTGTGGAATGATGAATTTTAATTAATCCTTAGCCAAGAGTTACTGAGGAGGATATGGTTCGTTATATTTCCATTTTTGGATAAATCCATTTAAATTCATGAAAAAATGGCTTTATTTGTTCATAAAACTATAGGAAATTTAAATTGAAAGATGTGGATATTATTCCCACTAAGAATGAAGAGGGTTTCCAAGCACCCATAATTGCATATTTTTGTATTATTAGTAAGTGCTCCCACCGAGGTGCATTATTGACTACTATATAGAGATAAAAATCACTACAAATATCGACCAAGGCTCCTTATTGATTTTCAAGGTCTGTGGTGAAAGAATTGAAACTATATATTAGATTAAGCTGATGTTGGGTTCTTCTAACCCTCTAGGCTACCATATGAAACAATATTTTCTTCCATTAAAAGAATTAGGATGCCATGGAGGTAAGGATTTTCTTGGACTATTTTCCCTTGAACAAGGAGACCATTAGAACCAATATCGACTACATTTGGCTACAAATTTCTTTGAAAATTTGGCTAAGATAGAAGTCTTCAAAAATATTGAATTAAAATAGGGATAATACTAAATCAATATTGTAGAATAATATGATATGAAGATGGCCATTGTAATAAGGTATGATAATTTTGAGTGTCCTGTTATACATTTGGCTCTTGCAATGATATAATAAAATTGTGCCTTGATGAATGGTGTATTTCGTATATTCTTTAGAAATTCAATTGCTTTTGTTTACCTATATGACATTGTGGTGTTTAGTGAAAATATTGGATACCATAAAAAATGACTTGACCAAAGTATTTAAGGTGTTGAGGTAGAATTATTTATACTCAAAGAAATCTCAGTGTATCTTTAGAAGAAAAAAAATTCCATTTTTAGGCCATTATATTGGGAAAGGAAACATCCACATCGATGCTACAAAGCTAAGGGAATTTGACAATGGGGAGGAGATATAGATAGGTCATAGGGTAAGAATTTTCCTTTCTTTGGAAAAATACTACCACATATTGGTGCATGGAGAATCTAAAATTTGGGCACCATTGAGTGACCTATTAAAGAATAAAAAGTCATGGAATTGGATGGAAAAGTGTGAGGTTATATTCTATGAGATAAAATTAGGGCTTGTCTTAGAACTTGTGCTAGAGCTACCTAATGTGGGGTAGTCCTTTTAGGTTCAAATCGATGCTTCAAATTTTTCCGTTAATTGAATTTTGTTGGAATAGGGTGCATCTAGTACCCTATGAGAATAGAACTATAGAAGACAAAAAATGGAGGTATCTTATTCAGGAGAAGGAAATGAACAAGTATTATGCATATCCTACAAACATGGAGGGCTTAATTATTAATAAAACCATTTGTAATTGTGAAAATAGACAATGTGGTAATGAGCTACATTCCCACCCAATTACAATTGTCACCAAAGAAGGAATCATGTCAATATTTGTTAGCAGAGTTTGATACAATGATAAAGTATCGAGAAAGCATAAATCCTTGGAGGAGGAAAATTTTTTGGTGCCCATGGGTATTCAAACATAAACCTTGATGGATCCGCAAGAGAAAATTAAGGAGGGATTGTAGAAGGTTAAGGAAAAATGTGAAAGTTTTAGATGGGTGATTGTCCCTTTTATTTTGGTAAGTGAATATATTTCTGTCAATTGTCCATCTTCAAGATGGAACTGATAAGGAGTGTCATAACTTGCCTTGGGTTATCCACCTAGGACAATGAAGAGCATTTTAATTGATAGAGGGAGGTTATTATTGGGAGCATATTAGACATGATGTGGGAGGAATATGCTTATGCCTATCTTATGTTGCTACAAGACAAGTTAGACAATGAGATGTAAGCTAATCTATTGCAACCTTTACAATTTCCAGAGAGACCTTGGGAAAGTTTCTCCATAGGCTTCATCACTCAATTTCTAGTTGCAAAATAGTGTAAAAAAATCATGGTCATAGTTGATCATTTTTCTATCTACACCATATCTAATTCAATGAAATTTTGCAAAACAATTTTATAAGAATGTAGTGAAATATTGGGTCTTCCTTTGAGAATTATGTGAGATATGGACACATGATTGAATAGATGTTTTAGGAAAAAATAGTTAAAACTCATGGGAATGAAGTTATTGATGAGTTAGAGATACCATTTATAGACATAAGGTTAGACTGAGTGCATCAATGGGATATTGGAGGGCTACTTAAGAAAATTCATGTGAGAAGAGAAAATAAATTGGCCAAAACTATTGGATGCCACTTAGTTTGACTATAACTCATAGAATGTCTTAGTGATGGGATATAGTCCATTTGAGTTACAAAATGGATAGGAAAATTTGAGTCCACTTAGTGTTGCAAAATTGTTATGGATGGAATCCAATTACCTTGGTGTTCATCAAGGGTTGGAAAGATAAGCTAGATATGTCTAATTTTCACTTGACAAATGTGGTTGAACAATGAAGAAATGGGTAGATCATGATAAGTGAGGCATATACATCAAAGTAGAGAACTAGGTCTTTCTCAAGTTTTATAGAGAATAGTTCAAGCCACTTAGTAGCATGGTATGTGCCTTGTTTTGGAGGTTTTAGTGTTTAACAAAAATCCTTGAAAATATCGATAATGTTATGTACACGTTGGAGCATGGGGGATACACCGTGTTGGCCAATATCTTACCACGTTCATTCATAAAGGGTGTTTTTAAATTTTGATAAATATATTCAATATATTTGTAGGTATTGGGGTGGTTGGATGTGGGATATGAGGGAACTATAGGTATTTAGGGGCATAAAAATGGGTATTCATTAAAAACAAGGGATATCTATTAGAAATAGGAATTATTTATTATTAAAAAGTTGTATTGGGAGGGGGGTAAAAAAAATGATTTCTGGATATTTGTATCAATATCTAGCAAGATTATGGGTATTATTTTATATCCCACTAATGTAGGTGTTATGAAACAAGTTAACTAATTGAGTGGAGACTCTATGTATTAAAGCTACCACCTCACATGAAGGTTTACTATCTTATCTTTCATATTATTCGGCTAGAGTTTTGTTGAATCATTGGAGATGATTCTAGTAGGGTGGCACCATATTAAGCCTTATTTGGTAAGAATTAGTGACATGAGTGTTTTTCTCATTAGAAGGATAGACCCAAAGAGGAGAACAACTGGCAGTGATAGGAGGCTCTGTGGTAGTGTGAGGAGAATAGTGTTATGTAACACCTCCAGTTTAAGGAAATTTTTTTTTTTTTTTTTCTCTTTATATCATGGGGTCCTGTTATTATTTAATAATATCCAATATACCTCATTGTTATTCCCTCGGAATACATTAAACCCATCTCCTATAAGTTGTTCCTTTTGTTCTAAATAAGATTCAATATTCCTCTCTTTTGATAGTAGTATACATGCCTTACTTATATGTTACATATTCCACTTATATCGATATATACCCCATATATTACTTGCATGTATAGCCGTTGGCAATATTAATTTAATGGGCGTATATATATATCACCCATATATATATATATATAACATATATATATCCAAAACCTTTTGCATAATTAACCTTGCATATATATAGCCTTTGGCAATATTAATTCAATGGGCGTATGTATATACATGTAGCACCTATATTTATATATGGCATATGTAGGTCAAAAACCTTTTTTTATAATTAATTGGAGTGCCACCATATACATAGTACCTATAATTTGAAATAACCACCTTTAATATTTCCATTGGGTATTTATGTATATATCGGCCACATATAATGTCCCTTGTACTAAATTGAATATATCATATAATGGTTACATATGATAAAACCTACCTACGGGTTTACCAATTGCGCAATTTATGGTTTGTAACGCTGGTATTGTAGCCACTTGTCCGCATGAGTAAGCCGATTCGATCACTCGGGTTGTTTACTAATACCACGTTCACCTGACCATGGTTCGGTCAAAACCCTAAACTGTGCCCTATCCCATCCTCTGTCACCTATGCTCGCACGTATTAACGATTTCGGTTTCAAGTTTTATGCAGATGACAGGGTCATTGGTGGCCACAAGCTTCTGGTTGTGTATTTCAGTTTCAGGACAGTGACAACTCATTTCACAATTCTCACAACCGCTCCTGTACTGGGAACGCGTTTCACCAACCGCTGGAGAGGAAAAGGGGGAAGGTCTTTTCGGTGAGCAACCTCTCATGAATTCGCCGGCAGCCCGCCTCCCAGGTACTCTGAACAGGCTTAAAATAATATTAAACTGGCAGAAGGGTACCAAGGTTGAGGCTCAGCGCTGATCTTTGAAATCCTCTTCGAGATTTCGTAACAACTCGAGTTCGCCGGAGGGTACCTGAGTAAATTTGTGAACAGGATTTTACCAGTACATTTAGCAATTTCGTCTTAGGGTTTGGTGTTCATTATTAACCTTTCACGGCCCCGAACCTCATTACTATTCGTCTCCTCCATTTCATTGTTTCAGGTCTTGTTGCGTTAAGGGTTTCTGAATTGGCATAGCTGGCTCGCACTCTGCAGCCAACCACCTTACCTGGCTATTCCTATTCTGCATTCAACTATTTATGGATTTTCTTCAACGTAGAATATGTTCTTCATTTCTTTTCTGTCTAGTAAATTTCATTTTGTTGCTTTATACCAGCTATTCTTACGACGCTCTTTACTGTTGGTGTCATGTAAGCGTTGCAGGTCTCAGGTCGTTAATGACTGTGTTCGGGGTTCATTCTGAGGACGGGTGACGAATGTTGATCATCAAGCCGCAAGATAGTGGTCGTATCACCAGGTTTTATTCCGTGGCGAGTACCCTATCGTCGTGGTTCCCTTGCCCTAGCGCCAACCTGTGAGTGCTCTTAATTTGCCATTTCCTCTATCTGTTCAGGGTGCGGCTGCCTTTGGTTTCTTGTTCTGGTTCTATATACCTACTTTAGATAATTATTCCTATGTTCTGCTAACCAGCGTTTCCGGCGGTCAGGTATGCAGGCTTTCTACGTACCGATTTTTTTTCCAGGACCGATTTGGACATGGATACAGTTAGCCACTATCACAAGTTTGTTTTTCTACTCCCGTAAGTGCGCTGGGCTTCGGCCTTTGGGGGTTGCAGGAAAAGAGTCAGAGATTGCTATTCCTGTCAACACGGTGCCCCCTCATACAGTTGTTTTGGCCTTTTTCTATTTCTCAGTCATTGTATTCGAAGCAAATGAAGAACTAGGTTTTAATAACGTGTCTATGGTCAGATGTTTTGTTAAACTGTCTCCCTCGTGACTGTGGTCAAAGGCGTCAATGACCAGTTCACTTATTATATTTCGATTTTTTCCGTTTCATTTTACGGGCAGAATGGCTAATGCATCGAGCTCTTTCGTCGATAATCTCTGTGCACTCACAAGATTAACTCTGTGATCAAATAGGGTAATAATGACAGCGTTCTTGGCGAACGGAGGTAAGGTTGCTTCTCTGTGCTATTTTAACATTTTATCTTACCGTATATCAAAGAAATCCCAATATTCTGCTCAGCCACTAATATACATTGTGGAATCATATATTCGGCCCCTTAGAACTACACGTTGTCTCGTAATAATTCTTGTTAGAACTGTGAAGGTCTCCACGCTGTTGCGTAATAATTATGGTTAGAACCGTTGGTTACACATCGTATTATCGTTTTACTTTTCACCTCTGTTCGTTTTAAATTAACGTGGAAGGATCCCCAAAGTGCCGTGATTTATAATTGTCACTACAGTCCGATGGATTTGTTTAACATAGGTTAAGTACATAATCTTTTAATTATACCACCACGCATTATTATAATTTGACTATACGTTCGCTCCATTTGCGATAGAGATCATGTATATTTCATTGATTTGTGTTTATAACCCCTTTTGGTCATATATGTTCATATATATATGTTTCATATGTATGTTTTTTATATATATATTTTGTATTTATATCCCCCTTTTGACATATTTAAGTCATGAGTATGCCGAGCTCATTTGTAGTTCTCGATACTTGTGAATATATATATATATATATATATATATATATATATACATTTTTTTGTTTAAACGCATATATAAAGGTATTCGATAGATCAATTGATGGTATACATTAAGCGTAGATTAACTCCATTGCCCTAATGTTTATTTCAAGGGTTAGAGATGAAGTTAAAATACAAAATGCTCTATCATTGCTATGAGTACTATAACCCTTCTATAGTGGAGATTTACTTTGTGGTTTAATAAGAATTAAAAATACATGTTCTAGAGTCCTTACTCTTAAATTCTACTTTTCTTTTGAGGTATACTAATATGTAGTTAATAGTGCTTGACTAGAGGACCTTAATTATAAGTCAAGTATTTTGCTATGAATCGGGTTTTCAAGGGCAAGGATAGATTTAGAGATGCAATCTATACACTTATAAATGTTATAATAATCATATAGAGTAGAATTACTCTTTTTCTAGCACCATTTTGAATGTCATATTCTAATATCTTACTTTCTTCCTTTTGGTTATGTATCATGTAGACTTCAGTTCTGCTATAATATGTTTCTAGCATACATAAGAGCATAAAATATCCCATTTGTATCTACAGGAAACAAAATAATATTTAATTATCTATGGGGACTAAGTAACTTCAGATTTAAACCAACCTTGGTTTAGAGTTTCTGTAGTTTCTACTCTATGGATTTCTAGTCTACAACTAAACAGAATCTGGAAGGTGAATGCCTTAGCCTGGACTCTGTTAAATGTAGTACTAAAATCAATAATACATTTTCCCTTAAAATTTATATGTAGCCAATTCATACCATAATACACCAGAATGAACAAAATTTCAGGAACATACCACTATTGCAAATGACCAACCTCCCAACCTTAGAATCCTCTTTGTCTCCCAGGATTCACCCCCGAGCTGAGATCACCTCCTAGGACAGATCAACCTCTGATCTTCCTAGGAGCATCTTATTTAAGCTCATATTTCCCCAAAGCATGTTTCTAATTCTGCGTCCAGAATAGCAGGATGCTTTCTTTCCTGTTTAGCCTAGGCTTCCCATTTTGGGATTCCTTAAAGCTGCTTTAAGCTTTTCCTCAGCTTTTCCAGCTTTTTCTCACCTCTTCCCAACTACTCCTCTTCATTGGGGAAATTTAGATTCCTCCTCAAATCTAAATAAATTTCTTTCAAGTATTTTTGAAAGATTTTTGGGGATTTGTTGCCTTATCCATCCTCATGGATTTGGCAAGTGATCTCAAATTCTCTTTTTGGTCAAATGCACAATCATTTTATTTATTTCCTCAAATAAAATATGCAAATACATTCACACCATACTCATCCCTTGGGGTCCACCCCCTTAGGATTAAAGTTCAAATGTCTAACTTTAAAAATTCAACACACAAATTGGGGGTATTACATATTCCCCCTCTGAAAATAAACACCGTCCTCGGTGTTGTTATTCAACTACTAAAATTCATTTAAACAAAAATGGATATTTCTCCATCATTTCGGCTTCCCTTTCCCAGGTAGCTTCTTCAGCAGTAAAGTGCTTCCACTGCACCTTTACTCTGGCCACTGTTCTGTTTCTCAATTCAATTTCTTTCCGCTCCAATATTTGAAGCGGTTCTGGCAGAAACTCCCCTTCTGGTTCCACCTGTACAACATTCCAATCAACTACGTGAGAAGCATCATGCACATATCTTTTTAATAATGAAATATGAAACACATTATGCACTCTAACATGGGGTGGTAAGGCCAGCTTGTAAGCCACTGGTCCCACCCTTTCTAAAATTTCAAAAGGCCCACAATATCTAGGAGCAAGTTTTGCACAACTTCCAGCATAAAGTGTGCTCTTTTTAGGTTTGATGCGCAAATACACATGATCCCCCACTTTGAATTCTCGGTGCACTCTTTTCTTATCAGCATAGCTTTTCTGGAGATCTTGTGCTATCTTGATATTTCTTTGTATCTGTTTAACAATTCTCTCCATCTCTTGTAAGGCATCAGGTCCCAGCATTAATTTATCTTCTGGTTGGCTCCAGCTCAAAGGAGTACGACACTTTCTTCCATATAGTGCCTCAAACGGACTCATTTTAATAGAAGATTGGTAGCTGTTATTATAGGCAAATTCAGCTAAATGCAGATATTCCTCCCACTTTGATGGTCTATCCATCACATACATTCTCAACATATCCTCTAAAATTTGATTCGTTCTTTCTGTTTGCCCGTCAGTTTGAGGGTGATAGGCGGTACTAAAATTCAGTTTAGTACCCATCCCTCCAAACAATCCCTTCCAAAATGCTGCTGTAAACTTAGCATCTCGATCTGAAACAATTACTTTGGGAACCCCATGAAGTCTTACTATCTCCTTCAGGAAAACATTTTCTACTTGAGCTGTTCCGAAAGTAGATTTCACTGGTATAAAGTGAGCAGCTTTTGTGAGAGTGTCTACTACTACCATCACAGAATCATGCTGATATTTAGTCTTGGGTAATCCTGTTATAAAATCCATGGAAACTGTGTCCCATTTCCATTCGGCAATTGGCAAAGGATTTAAAAGCCCTGCTGGGTGTTGATGCTCAACTTTAACTAACTGACATTCCATACATCTACTTAAATACTCTGCCACATCTCTTTTCATTCCTGGCCAGAACAACTTTTTCTTCAAGGTTGTTAACATCTTTTGGTATCCTGGATGTCCTGCATAGGGTTGTTTGTGATATTCATCTAGAATTTCTCTTTTCAATGACTCTATATTTGGAATATACAACCTGTTTTTGTAATAGAGCAGCCCTTTTTGGTTTTTAGTGAAATCAGTTTTATCCCTTGTCTGTAGTTTCACCAAGAGTGCTTCATAGTTGGGATCTTGAGTTGCTTCTTTTCCCACCAATTCCTCTACCTCCATATGGGCACTACTCCCAATGTTGTTTAGGTGTTGACAAGCATTTCTACTTAATGCATCAGCAACTTTATTTTCTTTCCCCTTGATATGCTTGATGTCCATATCAAATTCACTTAAAAAGGACAGCCATCTGGCTTGCCTTGCATTCAGATCAGTTTGGGAAAAGAAGTATTTAAGACTAATATGATCAGTCATCAAAGTGAACTTCTTCCCCAGAAGATAGTGCCTCCACATTTTTAAAGCATGGATAACAGCTGCAAATTCCAAGTCATATGCACTATAATTCTGTTCATGTATTTTCAGTTTCCTAGATTCATAGGCAATGACTGAATTTTCCTGCAACAGGACTCCTCCCAGCCCTTCTCTGCAAGCATCTGTACATACAACAAACTCTTTATCGGGATCAGCAATTTTTAATATAGGGGCTGAAATAAGTTTTTGTTTTAACTGCTCGAAACTGTTTTGACACTTTTCAGTCCACACAAACTTGACACCCTTTCTTTGCAATGAAGTGATGGGATGTGCTATGGCAGAAAATCTTTCCACAAATCTACGATAGTAGCCTGCCATCCCCATGAATGACCTTACTGCTGAAACATCAGTTGGGACTGACCATTCCTTAATTGCTTTTATCTTTTCAGGGTCAACTGCAAGCCCTTTTTCAGAAATAATATGACCCAAATATTGAATTTTATCTTTATAAAATTCACATTTACTGATCTTGGCATATAGCTGATTTTCTTTCAAAGTCTGCAACACTATTCTCATATGTTCCTTATGTTCATCTTCATTTTTAGAATAGACTAAGATATCATCTATGAACACAAGAACAAATTTGTCCAAATACTTATTCAACACACTGTTCATCAAGCACATAAATGTGGCAGGGGCATTCGTCAAACCAAAAGGTAGGACCACAAATTCGTAATGCCCATACCTGGTTCGAAATGTTGTTTTGCTGATGTCTTCTTCTTTAATTCTGAGCTGGTGATACCCAGTCCTTAGGTCTATCTTGGAAAAGACTGAGGCCCCTCTCACTTGATCAAAAAGATCATCAATTCTAGGAAGTGGATATCTATTCTTAATTGTCAACTTGTTCAGTTGACGATAATCAATGCACATCCGAAAAGTTCCATCCTTCTTTTTAACAAATAAAACAGGTGCTCCCCACGGAGACACACTTGGTCTAATGTAACCTTTATCCAATAATTCTTGCAGTTGCATCTTCAGCTCCATAAGTTCTGGCGGACTCATCCGATATGGGGCTCGGGAAACTGGTGTAGCTCCGGGCACCAAATCTATGGAAAAATCAATCTCTCTTTTGGGAGGGAGATGAGGAATCTCATCTGGGAAAACTTCTTTAAATTCCCTTACCACCGGTAACTCATTCAACAGATTTTCTTCAGTCCTCTGTTCTACTTCTTCCACATGTACTGCATAAACTTGGTATCCTTTTCTAGCTGTTCTTTTTAATTGTAAGGTTGATATTTGTCTTATTGAAATGGATTTTGGTTTCCCTTTTAGTGTAAAAGGTTTCCCTTCTTCATCCACACAATGCAGGGTTTTATCCCAGCAGTTCATCAGAGCTTTCTTCTTTTCTAGCCAATCCATTCCTATCAGCAAGTCATAGGATCCTAATGGCAATATGTTCAAATTTACTTTTGTTGAAAAGCCATTTAATTGTATTGCTGTTTTGGGCAACTTATGTGTGACTTTTCTCTTAGTTCCAGTGGCCAGCTGTACCAACCATGACTGCTGAAACTTTTCAGGTTCAATTTTACATTTTTTTACAATTCCAGGACTAATGTAACTCAAAGAAGCACCTAGATCAATCAAAACAGTAATAGGTAGGTTACAAATCTTACCCTCCATTTCCACCATCGTTGCTTGATGTTCTGCTTGCCGATTTTCCAATGCTGCACTGATAGTTGGTATATTTCTGGCTATGTCATTTACTGTTGTTGCCTCTCGCTCTCTGCTGATCATGTGAATATTTCGATGGGGGCAGTCCCTCATCATATGGGGTTCTCCACGGCCCCAACATTTCAAAGGTTCCTTCATTCTGACTGTCCCTTCCTTTTTATTGTTCCCTTCTACTTGTTTTGAAGCCACTTGGGACTGAGCAGTTTGGCTTTCTTTTGGTTTATTGAATTTTTTCCGCTGATGATCTCTGCCAAAATTCCTTAGATGTGCTGGTTTTTGTCTTTTTCCTTTGAACTCACTCTTGTTCAACCAGCTCTTCCCTTGTTCAGTCTTACCTTTAAATTGCTGATAGCATAATCTTGCTTTTCTAACAGCTTCATCCATTGTCTTTGGGTTGTCAAACTCAATTTTCTCCTTGTACACAGTAGGTAGGCAATTCAAAAACCTTTGAACCTTTGCTTTTTCTTCCCTAATGTAAGGAACATATCTCAGTAAATTGGTAAACTTAGTGACAAACTCATCAATAGTGAGCTGTCCTAGTCTAAGTTCATGGAATTCTTTTGCTTTATCATCATAATAACGTTCATTCAAATAACGACTTTTGAACTTAGTTTGAAAATCTTCCCAAGTAACTGTCTTTTCATCAATGGCATGCACCATTTTTGTCTCTTCCCACCAGAGTGTAGCTTTTCCTTGTAGCTGGTACACAGCTAATCTAGCCTTCAGATTGCTCTCATATTCATAAACTTGAAAATACTTGATCATGTTCAGCAACCAAGCTTCAGCATCCTCCTCCTTCTCCCCATCATAGGAGGGAGGTTTGATTTTTCTAAATTCTCCCTGCAATTCTCTTTTCTGTTTATGTTGTTGTCTAGCAGCATCATCATCATCAGACTCATCCATCTTTCTCTTTCCGGAACCTTCGCCTTCCTGGCTGTTCCGGGAAGTTAGCTCTCTGATGAGCTTTTCCTGCTCCTTACTGGCTGATGACAACATGTCATTTTGGCTTCTTAGTTCAGCCAATTCTCGTTGCAGCCTATGCAACATAGCCATTACTGGGGCATTGGGATCTGGAGTAGCAAACTCATCACGCAGATCCACATAAATTCCTCCCTCTTCAGCCATTTTAGCACCACTGTACACACTCATACATTTGATTAGTAAGACAAAAAAAAACAATCTATACAATGTTTAGTAATATTTAAAATTCAGTGAGCACATTAACATCAGCCCAATTTTTGCACTTAGGCTCCGATACCATTTGTAACACCTCCAGTTTAAGGAAATTTTTTTTTTTTTCTCTATATCATGGGGTCCTGTTAGTGTTTAATAATATCTAATAGACCTCATTGGTATTCCCCCCGAATACATTAAACCCATCTCCTATAAGTTGTTCTTTTTGTTCTAAATAAGATTCAATATTACTCTCTTTTGATAGTAGTATACAAGCCTTACTTATATGTTACATATTCCACTTATATCGATATATACCCCATATACTACTTGCATGTATAGTCATTGGCAATATTAATTTAATGAATATATATATATATATAGCACCCATATATATATATATATATATAACATATATATATCCAAAACCTTTTGCATAATTAACCTTGCATATATATAGCCTTTGGCCATATTAATTCAATGGGCATATATATATATATGTAGCACCTATATTTATATATAGCATATGTAGGTCCAAAACCTTTTTGTATAATGAATTTGAGTGCCACCATATACATGGTACCTATAATTTGAAATAACCCCCTTTAATAATTCCATTGGGTATTTACGTATATATCAGCCACATGTAATGTCCCTTGTAATAAATTGAATATATCATATAATGGTTACATATGCTAACATCTACCTACGCGTTTACCATTTGCACGATTTATGGTTTGTAACTCTGGTATTTTAGCCATTCGTCCGCATGAGTAAGCTGATTCTATCGCTTGGGTGGTTTACTAATACCACGTTCACCTGACCATGGTTCGGTCAAAACCCTAGACTGTGCCCTATCCCATCCTCTGTCACCTATGCTCGCACGTATTAACTATTTCGTTTCCGATTTTATGCAGATGACAGGTTCATTGGCGGCCACAAGCTTCTGGTTGCGTGTTTCGGTTTCAGGACTGTGACAACTCATTTCACAATTTTCACAACCGCTCCTGTACTGAGAACGCGTTTCACCAACAGCTGGAGAGGGAAAGGGGGAAGGTCTTTTCGATGAGCAACCTCTCATGAATTTACCGGCAGCCCGCCTCCCAGTTACTCTGAACAGGCTTAAAATAATATTAAACTGACGGAAGGGTACCAAGGTTGCGGCTCAGCGTTTATCTTGGAAATCCTCTTCGATATTTCATAACAACTCGAGTTCGCCGGAGGGTACCTAAGTAAATCCGTGAACAGGATTTCACCAGCACGTGTAGCGATTTCATCTTAGGGTTTGGTGTTCATTATTAACCTTTCACGGCCCCGAATCTCATTACTGTTCGTCTCCTTCATTTCATTGTTTCCGGTCTTGCTGAGTTAAGGGTTTACGAACTTGCATAGCCGGCTCGCACTCTGCAGCTACCCACCTTATCTGGCTATTCCTCCTCTACCTTCAGCTGCTTATGGAATTCTTTCTACGTAGAATATGTTGGTCATTTCTTTTCTGTCTAGTAAATTTCATTTTGTTGATTTATACCAGCTATTCTTATGACGCACTTACTGGTTGTTTCACGGGTGCGTTGCAGGTTTCAGATTGTTAATTAACGTGTTCAGAGTTCATCCTAGTGACGGGTGCAGAATGCTGATCCGCCAGCCGCAGGATCGTGGTCGTATTGTCCAGATTCGATCCATGGCGAGTACCCTCTCTCCGTGGTGCATTTACCCTAGCGCCAGCCTATAAATTATTTGCCATTCCCTCTATCTGTTCATAGTGCGGCTACATTTGGTTTCTTGTTCTGATTCTATATACCGACTCTAGATATTTATCCCTAGGTTCGGCTAACTAGCATTTCTGGCGATCTGATCTGCAGGCTTTGTACCGATTTTTTTTTTTCCAGTTTGGACGTGGATACAAGCAATACTTATCACAAGTTTGTTTTTCTAGCCTCATGCGCCCGGGCTTCTACTTTTGGGGTTAAAAGAAAGAGTAACAGATCGTTATTCCCGTCAACACCTGCCCCTAGCCTAGCTTGGTTTGGCCTTTTTCATATTTCTCTCGCCATTGTATTCTGAGTAACCTTAAGAACTAGGTTTTAATAACGTGTCTATGGTCATATGTTTTGTTAAACTGCTCTCCCTCGTGATCCGTGGTCAAAGGCGGCCAATGACCAAGTTCACTTATTATATTTCGATTTGTTCCGCTTCATTTTGATGCGTAATGGCTAATGCATCGAGCCTCTTTCGCCGATAATCTCTGTGCACTCACAAGATTAACTCTGTGATCAAATAGGTAATAATGACAATGCTTTGCTAATCCAGAGGTAAGGCTGCTTCTCATGCTATTTTAACATTTTATTCATCAGATATCAAAGAAATCCCAATATTCTCGTCTTCAAATACCAATATACAAAGGGGGAATCATATATTCGCCTAGAACTACACGCCGTCTCGTACTAATTTTTGTTAGAACCGTGAAGGTCTCCACCCTCGTTGTGCAATAATTATGGTTAGAACCGTTGGTTACTCATTGTATTATCACATTTTCACCGTTCATTTTAAATTAACGGGAAGGATCCTCAAAGTGTCGTGGATTTGTAATTGTCGCTATTGGGGTCCGATGGATTTGTTTAATATAGGTTAAGTACATAGTCTTTTAATTATACCACCACACATTATTATAATTTAATTCATACGTCAGCTCCATTCGCAATTGGAGATCATGTATATTTCATTGATTTGTGTTTATAACCCCCTTTGGTCATATATGCTCATATATAAGTTTCATATGTATGTTTTATATATATATATTGTATTTATATACCCTTTTGACATATTTAAGTCATGAGTATGCCGAGCTCATTTGTAGTTCTCGATACTTGTGAAAATATATATATATATATATGTATAATTTTTTTTTAAATGTATATATATATAGGTATTCGATAGTTCAATTGATGGTATACATTAAGCATAAATTAACTCCATTGCCCTAATGTTTATTTCAAGGGTTAGAGATGAAGTTAAAATACAAAATACTCTATAATTTCTATGCGTGCTATAACCCTTCTATAGTGTAGATTTACTTTGCGGTTTAATAAGAATTCACAATACATGTTCTAGAGTCCTTACTCTTGATTCTATTTTTTTCTTTTGAGGTATACCCATAGGTATTCAATAATTCTTGACTAGAGGACCTTAATTATAAATTAAGTCTTTTGCTATGATATTTGTTTTCAAGGAGTAAGGATAGATTTGAAAATGCAATATATACACTTATAAATGTTATCAAAATCATATAGAGTAGAATTACTCTTTTTCTAACAAAATTTCGAAGGTCATATTCTAACATCTTACTTTCTTCCTTGTGGTTTGGTACCATGTAAACTTCAGTTCTGCTACAATATTTTTCTAGCATACATATGAGCACAAATATCACATTTATATCTACAGGAAACAAGATAATATTTAATTATCTGTGGAGACTAAGTAACTTCAGATTTAAACCAACCTTGGTTTAGAGTTTCTGTGGTTTCTACTCTATGGATTTCTGGTCTACAACCAAACGTAATCTCTAATCCGAAGGTGTAATGCCTTAGCCTCGGACTCGATAAATGTAGTACTAAAACACACACATTTTCCTTAAAATTCTATATGTAGTATATCTAATACAATAATACACTGCACGAACAAAATTTCGCATCATACACTCATTGCAATGACAACCTCCCAATCTTGGGTAATCCTCCTCGCCTCCCAGGATTCACTGCCGGTGATCACCTCCTGTGACGTGACGTAACCTCGATTTTAGGAGCAGCTTATTTGCTGAGACCTAAGAGGTCTCTAATTTCACGCCTGTAATGTCAGATGTTTTTTCTCGCTTTGAGCCTAGGCCCAATTTTGGGGAAGACAAAAGCCGCTTGAGGCCCGCTTTTTCCAGCCTTTTTCTTAATCCTCATTCACTCCTCTTCATTGGGGAAATTTAGATTCCTCCTCAAATCTAAATTAATTTCTTTCAATGATTTTTGAAAGATTTTGGGGATTTGTTGCCTTATCCATCCTCATGGATTTGGCAAGTGATCTCTAATTCTCATCTTGGTCAAAATGCACAATCATTTTATTTATTTCCTCAAATAAAATATGTAATTACATTCACACCATACTTATCCCTTGGGGTCCACCCCCTTAGGATTAAAGTTCAACTGTCTAACTTTAAAAATTCAACACACAAAGGATTTAAGTTCTAATGTCTAACTTTAAAAATTCAACACACAAATTGGGGGTGTTACATATTCCCCCTCTGAAAATAAACACTGTCCTCGGTGTTGTTATTCAACTACTAGAGTTCATTTAAACAAAAATGGATATTTCTCCATCATTTTAGCTTCCTTTTCCCGGGTGGCTTCTTCAGCAGTAAAGTGCTTCCACTGCACTTTTACTCTGGCCACTGTTCTGTTTCTTAATTCAATTTCTTCCCGCTCCAATATTTGAAGCGGTTCTGGCAGAAACTCCCCTTCTGGTTCCACCTGTACCACATTCCAATCAACTATGTGAGAAGCATCATGCACATATCTTTTTAGTAATGAAACATGAAACACATTATGCACTCTAACATGGGGTGGTAAGGCCAGCTGGTAAGCCACTGGTCCCACCCTTTCTAAAATTTCAAATGGCCCACAATATCTAGGTGCCAGTTTTGCACAACTTCCAGCATAAAGTGTGCTCTTTTTGGGTTTGATGCGTAAATACACATGATCCCCTACTTTGAATTCTCGGTGCACTCTTTTCTTATCAGCATAGCTCTTCTGTCGATCTTGTGCTGTCTTTATATTTCTCTGTATTTGTTTAACAATTCTTTCCATCTCTTGTAGTGCATCTGGTCCCAACACCAGTTTATCCTCTGGTTGACTCCAGCTCAAGGGAGTATGGCACTTTCTCCCATAGAGTGCCTCAAACGGACTCATCTTAATAGAGGATTGGTAACTATTATTGTAGGCAAACTCAGCTAAATGCAGATACTCTTCCCATTTTGATGGCCTATCCATCACATACATTCTCAGCATATCCTCTAAAATTTGATTTGTCCTTTCTGTTTGCCCATCAGTTTGAGGGTGATAGGCGGTACTAAAATTCAGCTTAGTACCCATTCCTGCAAACAGTCCTTTCCAAAACGCTGGCACGTAAAATTAGCATCTCGTCCCAAAACAATTACTTTGGAACTCCATGAAACCTCGAACTCCATGAAACCTTACTATCTCCCAACTCTCCTTGACGAGGAAAACATTTGCTATGGTACATTGCAGTAGATTTCAACATATAAAGTGACGACTTTTGTGAGAGTGTCTACTACCATCCACGAGAATCATGCGATATTTAGTCTTGGGTAACCGTATAAAATCCATGGAAACTGTGTCCCATTTCCATTCTGCAATTGGCAGGGGATTTAAAAGCCCTGCTGGGTGTTGATGCTCAAATTTGACTAGTTGACACTCCATACATCTACTTAAATATTCTGCCACATCTCTCTTCATTCCTGGACAAAACAACTTCTTCTTCAAGGCTGTTAACATCTTTTGGTATCCTGGATGTCTTGCATAGGGTTGTTTCTGGTATTCATCTAAAATTTCTCTTTTCAATGACTCTATATTGGGAATATACAACCTGTTTTTGTAATAGAGCAGCCCTTTTTGGTTTTTAGTGAAATCAGTTTTATCCCTTGTCTGTAGTTTCACCAATAGCGCTTCATAGTTGGGATCTTGAGTTGCTGCTTTTCCAACCAAAGACAACCATCTGGCTTGTCTTGCATTCAGGTTAGTTTGGGAGAAAAAATATTTGAGGCTGATATGATCAGTCATCAATGTGAACTTCTTCCCCAAGAGATAATGCCTCCACATTTTTAAAGCATGAATGTAATGGCAAATTCCAAATCATAGACACTATAATTCTGTTCATGTATTTTTAGTTTCCTAGATTCATAGGCAATAACTGAATTTTCCTGCAAAAGAACTCCTCCCAACCCCTCTTTACAAGCATCTGTACATACAACAAATTCTTTATCAGGATCTGAAATTTTCAGTATAGGGGCTGTGGTGAGTTTTTTCTTTAATTGATCAAAACTGTTTTGGCATTTTTCAGTCCACACAAATTTGACACCTTTTCTTTGCAATGACGTAATGGACTGTCTTGTAGAAAATGTTTCACAAATCCCTCGATAGTAGCACTATCCCATGAACGACCTTCTTCTTTGAAACACTCCGGTTCAAAGTTAGCCCATTCCTTAATTGCTTTTATCTTTTCAGGGTCAACTGCAAGCCCTTTTTCAGAAATAATATGACCCAAATATTGAATTTTATCTTTAAAAAATTCACATTTACTGATCTTGGCATATAGCTGATTTTCTTTCAAAGTCTGCAACACTATTCTCAGATGTTCCTTATGTTCATCTTAATTTTTAGAATATAATAAGATATCATCTATGAACACAAGAACAAATTTGTCCAAATACTTATTCATCACACTGTTCATCAAGCACATAAATGTGGCAGGGGCATTCGTCAAACCAAAAGGTAGGACCACAAATTCGTAATGCCCATACCGGGTTCAAAATGTTGTTTTGCTGATGTCTTCTTCTTTAATTCTAAGCTGGTGATACCCAGTCCGTAGGTCTATCTTGGAAAAGACTAAGGCCCCTCTCACTTGATCAAACAGATCATTAATTCTAGGTAAAGGGTATCTATTCTTAATGGTCAACTTATTCAATTGACGATAATCAATACACATCCAAAAAGTTCCATCTTTCTTTCACCAAATAAGCGGGGAACAAAGACACACTTGGTCTGATATACCCTTTATCTAACAGTTCCTCTAATTGAATTTTCAGTTCCATTAGTTCAGGAGGGCTCATTCGATAAGGTGCTCGGGAAACAGGTGTTGCAACTAGTACCAGATCGATTGAAGAATCAATCTCTCTTTTGGGGGGAAGATGAGGGATTTCCTTGGGAAAAACTTCCTTAAATTCTCTAATGACTGGTATAGCATCCATTAACTCTTCCTCAGTTTGCTGTTCTATTTCGTCTATATGCACTGCATAGACTTGGTATCCTTTTCTAGTTGTTCTTTTTAATTGTAAAGCTGATATTTGTCTTATTGAAATGGATTTTGGTTTCCCTTTTAGTGTAAAAGGTTTCCCTTCCTCATCTACACAATGCAGGGTTTTATCCCAGCAGTTCATCAGGGCTTTCTTCTTTTCCAGCCAATCCATTCCTATCAACAGATCATAGGATCCTAGTGGCAATATGTTCAAATTTACTTCTGTTGTAAATCCATTTAATTGTAGTGCTGTTTTGGGCAATTTATGTGTGACTTTTCTCTTAGTTCCAGTGGCCAGCTGTACCAACCATGACTGCTGAAATTTTTCAGGTTTAATTTTACATTTTTATACAATTCCAGGACTAATGTAACTCAAAGAAGCACCTGGATCAATCAAAACAGTAACAGGGAGGTCAGAAATCTTACCCTCCATTTCCACCATGGTTGCTTGATGTTCTGCTTGCCGATTTTCCAATGCTGCACTGATAGTTGGTATATTTATGGCTATGTCATTTACTGTTGTTGCCTCTCGCTCTCTGCTGATCATGTGTATATTTCGATGGGGACAGTCCCTCATCATATGGGGTTCTCCACAGCCCCAACATTTCAAAGGTTCCTTCATTCTGACTGTCCCTTCCTTTTTATTGTTCCCTTCTACTGGTTTTGATGCCACTTGGGACTGAGCAGTTTGACTTTCTTTTGGTTTATTGAATTTTTTTGTCTGATGATCTCTACCAAAATTCCTTAGATATGCTGGTTTTGGTCTTTTACCTTTGAACTCATTCTTGTTCAGCCAGCTCTTCCCTTGTTCAGCTTTACCTTTAAACTGTTGATAGCATAATCTTGCTTTTCTAACAGCTTCATCCATTGTCTTCGGGTTGTCAAACTCAATTTTCTCTTTGTACACAGTAGGTAAGCAATTCAAAAACCTTTGAACCTTTTCTTTTTCTTCCCTTATGTAAGGAACATACCTCAGTAAATTGGTAAACTTAGTGACAAACTCATCAATAGTGAGTTGTCCTAGTCTAAGTTCATGGAATTCTTTTTCTTTATCATCATAATAACGTTCATTCAAATAACGACTTTTGAACTTAGTCTGAAAATCTTCCCAAGTAACTGTTTTTTCATCAATGGCATGCACCATTTTAGTCTCTTCCCACCATAGTGTGGCTTTTCCTTGCAGCTGATACACAGCTAATCTGGCCTTCAAATTGCTCTCATATTCATATACTTGGAAATACTTGATCATGTTCAGCAACCAAGCTTCAGCATCCTCCTCCTTCTCCCCATCATAGGAAGGAGGTTTGATCTTTATAAATTCTCCCTGCAATTCTCTTTTCTGTTTATGCTGCTGTCTAGCATCATCATCATCAGACTCATCCATCTTTCTCTTTCCGGAACCTTCGCTTTCCTGGCTGTTCCGGGAAGTTAGTTCTCTGATGAGCTTTTCCTACTCCTTACTGGCTGATGACAACATGTCATTTTGGCTTCTCAGTTCAGCCAATTCTTGTTGCAGCCTGTGTAACATAGCTATTACCGGAGCATTGGGATCTGGAGTAGCAAACTCATCCCGCAGATCCACATAAATCCCATAACCTTCAGCCATTTCAACTGTACACACTTACAACACAGATTAGCAAAAGTTTATAAAACTTCAAAAAAACAAAATATGTAATAAGTAGTGAGCACAAAATTGAAAGCCCAATTTTTGTAACCGGGGCTCCGATACCATTTGTAACACCTCCAGTTAAGGAATTTTTTTTTTTTTTTTTTTTCTATAACAAAAGGTCCTGTTATTATTTAATAATACCCAATATAACTCATGGGTATTCCCCCTGAATACCTGAACCCAATTTCTATTAGTTTTTTTTTCTTTTGTACTGAATAAGATTTAATCTTCCTCTCTTTTGATAGTAGTATACATGCCTTACTTATATGATACATCTTCCACTTACCCATATACTACTTGCATATAGAGCCTTGGGCAATATACATTTAATGAGCATAGGCATATATATATATATATATAGCTACTATATTTGTATATATCATATATATTTCCAAACCTTTTTCTATAAATAAACCTGGCATAGATAGCCTTGGCGAGATTAATTTAATGAACATATGAATATATATATATACCCCTATATTTATATATATAACATATAAAAGTCCAAATTCTTTTGGAAGCGCCACCATATATATATATTACACATAATTTAGAATAACCCCCTTTAGATCATTTATCCTTACCAATCGAAATATTCATATAACCAAGGAAATGTTAACTCTTATTATTGATTTAATATTTTATACTCCTTTCACCCCTTTTTATTTATTTATCATAGGGTAACCTTGTCAACTTTCGTTTTAGACATTATTATATCGAAAGGTCTACATATGAAAATCGTGAGCATAATAATTTCTCCGGTTTTCAAATCATGTTCTTAACCCACTAGCAACAATCGTGAGTTATGAGTCTCTTCAGCGCTTTATATATATTACCATAACCATCATAGTCCATCAACGATTTACGTATAACAATTGAAGTACCGTCAACCATGTTGACCTTCTTATATAAGCAAAACCCTAATGAGATAATCGACGTAGACGTGTGTAATATCGGCCAACCCCAATGTGCTGTCAACGCAACACTTGGGTATGCCACGTAACGGTTCCACGTCGCTGCTCACCTGTACATCAGTGCGGTGTATACATATTCTCAGGCAAAATTTCTCATTATGAAACCTACAGTTTTCATACTAATTGTTTGCCGATTTATTTTAATTCTTATGTATGTTTGAAAGTTCGCTTTCCGAGCATTGAGATTGATAGATTTAATTCGGAGTACCGTGATTTGTATCAACCCTAACTATGTGATTCCTCTTACGTTATGTACAGGGGCTTACATACACCGAAGAATTGCAGTTTCAGAGCGATATATCTGACAGGGGGTTTTCATGTGGGCTATTCGTTGCCTGTCTGCGTAGGAGAATATTGTACAATTCAGAACACCGTCGTTTGACAGAGATAGATGCACGCGCCCTCCCCTCCGTCGCCACACTGTTTCCACTGCAGAATTTCGTGCCTCCGATTCATGACTACGACAACTCAATTTAACCTTCGTACCACGTCTCCTGAACCGAAAACCCATTTCATCAAACAGCTCGATGACGGCCATGGAGGGGTCATTTCGGAAAGGTGGAATTCATAGTAAATCTGTTGTCAAGGACCATGAAAAACTTAAATAATATTTAACTTATCAAATGTGGTACTGGGGTTGATTTGTAACAAGATTAATGAAAATCCCCCTTGGGATTGTGTCAAAACGCGGAATCGCTGTGTTCTGTCTTGACCAAGCTTTCCTATGTACGTTGGATGACTCCATCCTATAGTTCCCCATTCTCATTATAATCCCTCCGTTATTCAGGGTTCTTACTGTTCGGTTAGCTCTTTCATTTTCCTGTTTTCTTTCTTCCCAAGCCTCTCGGCCTTTAGCTATTCGTGGGTTTCTTTTTTTTTCCTAGAAGAAATTATTTCCCTATTCTGTCTAGGCACAGTGAATTTGAGTGTGTTTTGGTTTGGTAAGCTGTTCCTATCCTAATTATCACGTATTCTGCTCGACCTTGTGGCGGTTTTCAGCTTTCATGCGGCAGGTTCCAGGTTTTCTCACCACCGAGCAGGCTCGTTGCCGTGCCTGCAGATTTCATCACTGGCGGGTAACTCTTTGTTTGGTCGGATATCTTCTCTACTCTCTGTTATTTAAAATTTTCTTTTCTCTTCTCTTATTCGTTTATGGCACAGAGGTGATCATTTCCCTTTTAGGGTTTGTAGAATCTTCTTGGCGTTTACCTACACGCCCTACGCTAACTTATTTCTACGTCAATCCTGGTGTACAGGTTGCCCCAGAACCAATTCTTCATAGGAAGATTTGGGTGCAGCTCCTGATGCTCTGCTGGTTCGGCCTCCGCCATTTTCCCAATCCTATTACTCCTTATTCTCTCTGGTTTATTTTTGTGATTTTTTTTATAACATGCAGTAGTAGCTCATCTTTCACGCTTGAACCTCATAGGTAATTATTCAAACCGATGTTTCAACAATAAGCGCTCAGTTTTAATAGCACTGGTAGCCGATCTGAAACTTAAATTTCCGAACCCTAGTTTAAATTAACGTAGCAGGAAGGAAGAGAAATTGTCCCATGTTTCGGTGTAATATTTTTTTCTAAATTTCTAATCTCCCAACTGTGACGGCGATCTTTACCACTCGCAGGTTCAGGTCGCGTTTAAATTTGTGTGGATCTCGCGTTCAGGTTCGAACTTGGTAACTAAACGTCGTGTAAATCTGATGGTTAACCTCGGATTTACGTTTAGTCATAAAATCAGTCTCGTTCCTATTCAATGTATACTTTTGAACGGAGTTGTCTGTTTTGCTTTCTTTTAACCTATTGATTCGCTACCGTATATGAAATCTAACTTCAATTGCATAAACGAAATGCTAATGGTTAAGCCTGCGCTGCCATATGGTTTATGATTTTGATATGACATTAATAAACATAACATAGCATAATAATCATAATTTGTAATTGCCTGCGGTTTAAATGATATAGGTTGCGCGTATATATTCATTATCACTCTATTGGACCTCTGTTGATTTATTTATCATGTCTAAAACAGAACTCGATGCCATGAATAAAACCTTTGGTACCATCCGGTAGTTATTATTTTAACACAGATCCGATTTCAAAATGGTTTCAATACTCGTTGGGAGGTCGTATAGTTGGACTAATAATTTATTCGCATGTTTGTTTTGTTCACATCTATTTTGGTTCCCCATATCACTTATTTATAATGGGAGTTAACATGTTTTATGGAGTTAGCGCTAGGCGCTTATTTTGTTTTTGCATATATATACATATGTGCTCGATAGTAGTTGATTAGGGTACCTTAATGATAAGTTAGGTTTTATCATGATATAGAAGTTTCAAGGATTAGCACTATATTGAAAGTGCCATATGCACTTTAAAAGCTATAATTAAGATCACATTTCCATGAGGTAAAAGTTATTCTTAAGCAACCAAAGGTTCAAGTTGCATACTCTAATGTTTTTACTGCTCTTTTATTGTACGTATAAATTGCAATGCTACCACACTATTTTTCAGGCATATATATGAACATGTATTTCCACTTTTGTATAGTTGCATGCAATACAAGTAAATGTTTAATTTCCTGTGGAGACTAAGTACCTTCAGATTTAATCCGTAATTGGTTTAAAGATTCTAGGGGTTTCTACTCTACAGATTTCTGGTCTACAACTAAACAGAATCTGGAAGGTGAATGCCTTAGGATGGATTCTGTTAAATGTAGTACTAATATCAATCACACCATTTAATTTATTTTTCTAGATGTAGCCAATTCATACCATCAGAAAGTAGAATAACAAAAATTTCAGAACATACCACAAGTTGCAACTGACCAACCTCCCAACCTTAGAGTCCTCTTTGTCTCCCAGGACTCACCCCCGAGCACAGATCACCTCCTAGAACAGATCAACCTCTGATCTGCCTAGGAGCAGCTTATTTAAGCTCATATTTCCCCAAAGCATGTTTCTAATTCTGCGTCCAGAATAGCAGGATGCTTTCTTTCCTGTTTAGCCTAGGCTTCCCATTTTTGGGACTCTTTAAAGCTGCTTTAAGCTTTTCCTCAGCTTTTCCAGCTTTTTCTCACCTCTTCCCAACTACTCCTCTTCATTGGGGAAATTTAGATTCCTCCTCAAATCTAAATTAATTTCTTTCAAGGATTTTTGAAAGATTTTGGGGATTTGTTGCCTTATCCATCCTCATGGATTTGGCAAGTGATCTCTAATTCTCATCTTGGTAAAAATGCACAATCATTTTATTTATTTCCTCAAATAAAATATGCAATTACATTCACACCACACTTATCCCTTGGGGTCCACCCCATTAGGATTTAAGTTCTAATGTCTAACTTTAAAAATTCAACACACAAACTGGGGGTGTTACAGATAGAGCTCACAAAAATTGTTATTTAGCTCAACGATGATATTACATATTTATTGTATAGGCACTCACCTAATCTTTTCAATTTTGGGGCAACAATCCTAAACTGGTGGAACTAAACTCTAATTATAAATCTCTTGTTCAACAAACCATAACCACTCCTATTTCTACATTATCCTATATTATTCTCACATCCTCCCTTAATGGAGAAATGGATTTTCTACAACACCTAATTTACTTCTAAAAGCTTCAAACTTGAGTTTTCCAAGTGGCTTGGTAAAGATATCAGCCATATTATCCTTGGTATTAAAAAATACTATATCAATTTCATTTGATTCAATCTTTTCTCATATAAGGTGGTATTGCAGCTCAATGTGTTTTGATTTGGCATGATATATTGGATTGTGTCCTAATTTTATAGCACTTTTATTATCACAATTTATGCACGTTGAACCACTTTGCTCCTCTTTGAGATCTGCAAGAATTCTCTACAACCAAACAACTTCACAGGTGGCGTTGGTCAAAGCTTTGTACTCAAATTCTGTTGATGATAAAGAAACAATTGGCTGTTTCTTACTACTCCATGACACAACCCTTGATCCTATATGAAATGCATAGCTAGAGGTAGATCGTCTGTCATCATGATTTCCTACCCAATATGAACCAGAAAAACCTGTCAGTGCAACATCAGATTCATTAGTATACATAATACCTAAATTGATTGTTCCTTTTACGTATCAAAGAATTTTCCTTGCAGCGTTCTAGTGATTTCCTGAAGGCTTAGCCATAGACTGACCAAGGATACTGACTGAGTATGCAATGTCTGGTCTGGTAGTAGTGAGATAGTTCAGACTTCCCTCCAACTGACGATATAAAGTTCCATTTGCCTCTTTAGTTCCATATTCTTTGTACAACTTTGCATTATGTTCTAAGGGAGTTGACATAGCTTTGCAATCGTTCATATTGAAATTTTTAAGAATTTCCTTTGTGTATTTACTTTGAGTCAATGTTTTACCAGGCTCTCTCCATACCTCAATTCCTAAATAGTAATGCAATTCAGGCACATCTTTCATTTCAAATTCCTAAGACAACTGAATTTTAATTTCTTCACTTAACTTGTAAGCACTGCCTATGATAATGAGATCATCCACATATAAAGATATTAAAGAAACATTTCCTTCTTCATCTTTCATAACATACAGGTTAGGATCATTTTTTTATTTTCACAAACCCATTCTGATGAAAAACAGTATCAATATTTACATACCATGATCTCGATGCCTGTTTCAATCCATATCAGGCTATTCTTAACCTACAGACTAGATGCTCTTGTCCCTGTTTAACAAATCCTTCATGTTTAACTAGATAAACTTCTTCCTTTAAATCACCCTTCAGAAAAGCAGATTTGACGTCCAATTGATGTATATTCCAATTATGTTTTGTAGCTAAGGCAATCAGTACTCTAATTGTATTCAATTTAGCTACTGGTGCAAAAGTATCTTCATAATAAATTCCCTCTTGTTGAGCATATCCTTTTGCAACTAATCTCGCTTTAAATTTATCAATGCTACCATATGCTTTAAACTTAGATTTATACAACCATTTTCTTCCAATTGGAACTTTTTTTTAGGGAGTTCATCTAATTCCCATGTTTGATTTTACATAAGAGAGTCATATTCATCATTCATAGCCTTTATCCATTGTTCATGATATTTAGCTTGTTCATAATCAACTGGTTCTACAACATTCATGATATTAGACATCGAGGCATAATCTCTATACCTTGCAGGACGCTGGGTTTTTCGAGTTGCCCTTCTTGGTTCTACAATACTTGTTGGAGTTCCATCCATGATTCTCCTGCTTTGAGGTGAATCTTCCTCTCATGATGAATCATTGTTGCTGGATGTGCTCATGCTTCTTTCATTCTGATCTTGAACCTGTGCTTATACTTGTTCCTGGTCCTGTTTAACCAAAGTATCAATTTTGACATGATCATCATTAGATATATGCCAAGTATCATTCATTGTATCACTTTTATCAGCATTCTCATGAAATACCACATCTCGACTTGCAAACAGTTTATGTGAACTAGGATCAAACAATTTATATGCTTTCTGATCTGTACAATACCCAATAAAAACACACATGATTGACTTTACATCAATATTTCTTCTGTTATCCTTAGGAATATGTGCAAAGGAAGTACATCCAAATACTCTTAAATGACTGACATCAAGTTTATGACCATAAATAATCACAAAAGGAGTTTGAAAAGCTAATTTCTTAGTGGGACTTTGATTCTTCAAATAAAAAACAGTATTAATGGCTTCTGCCCAGAAACCATTAGAAATGTTTTTACCATGAAGCATATTACGAGCACACTCCACCAGTGTTCTATTCCATCTCTCAGCAACACCATTTTCCTGAGGAGTATGAGGTATTATGAACTGTTTTTCGATCCCAAGAAATTTACAATACCTATTAAATGCTCCTGATTTATATTCACCACCTTGATTGATCTGAGAAATTTAATGTATTTTCCTTTTTTCTTTTCAATAAAGTTTTGAATTCTTTAAAATACTCAAAGACATCACTTTTTCTTTGTATGAAATAGACCCATGTATATCTATATCTATCATCAACAAAAATAAGAAAGTAGGAAGCACCACCAAGCGACCTAGTTTGCATAGGTCAACATACATCAGTGTGAATTAATTAAAGTATATCATATTGTATTTTCTCTGTATGAACGGGAAACTCCTCTCTATACTGCTTACCAAGTGCACAAGATTCACATGGTAAATATTCACACTTCATAACAGGAAGACCTTCAAGCATTGTTTTTCTTTGCAACAACAATAAATCATTGTAATTCAGGTGCCCATACCTGTGATGCCATAACTCTATTGTTGACGTTGCTGTGGATGTCAATGCAACATGATGCTTCATCGTCACATCCAATTTAAACAATCCACCAACCCTGGTATCGATGGAAACAACCTTGTAGCGATCCTAAACATCTTTCACAATACACCCCAATTTACCAAATTCCAGTTTTAAATTATTATCAGTGATAGTTGAAACATATATAAAATTATTTTTAATACCAGGAACATACATCGCATCATGAATCTGTCTCATTTTTCCATTAGGTAAGTACACACTTATTATGCCATAGACTTGGACTTTATGTGACCTGTTACCTCCTAGGTGAATGGGTGTGCCATCATTTTTCTCGTAATACTTATCATACCATTCTTTATTACAATTCATCTAAGCTGATGCACCAAAATATATGAACCAAGCAGTCTCATCATCAGTTTCAGCAGAAAATGCAGCATTACAAAGAAACAATTTAATATTTTTAAATCCATTGGTAACTGAAGTGCATCTTTTCATGAAATTTTCATTATGCTCTCTATGTCTTTGATTTGATTCATGATTATTTATTCTATAGCAATCCTTAGCTAGATGTCCAGGTTTTCCACAATAATCACATTCAATATTTCTCTTAACATAAGAATTAGGATGTGTCACACCTTTATGATTTGCTTGAAAACGACCTTTGTTCCTGTCCCATGGTCTCCTTCAGAATGATCTTTTACCTCTTGTGATCAATGCCAAATCAGAATTATTTGAACCTAGTTCAAAATTTTTCATTCTCTCTTCTTCTTGAAGAATAATTCCAGCCAATTAATCAAATGTAGGAGGCGTTTATCTAGATGAGAGTGCTAAAATAAATACTTTATAGTCTTGTACTAAACCCTTCAAAGCAACAGTTACTAAATCGCTACTAGACACTTTTTCACCAATGTTACCAAGCTTATCACTTAATTCTTTAATTCTAGAAACAAAGTTGTTGATGCTTTCATCGGCTTCCATTTTGATACATAGTAGCTTCATTTTTAAAAATAAAATGCAGTTTGCATTAGTAGTTTCGTACAAACCTTTGAGAGTTTCCCACGTGTGCTTTGAATGTCTACGGTCCTGAATGTGAGGAATGATGTTGTCCTTTACAGACATGCGCAACAGCACTTTCGCTTTCATTTCTCGCTTATCCCAATTCGAAATCGCGGCGACAGCAACAGGCTTGGGCTTGTCACCTTTGAAAATCGTCTAGAGGTTGTATGCCTCGAGAACGGTGACCAGATTAAACTTCCAATTGACGTATTTTTCGCCGTCAAGTTTGGTGGATTCATTTAAATATGAATCGGTGAGAGGATTAGCCATTGTTTTCAACATCAATGACCAGATTCAATTTCAAGAAATTAATTCACTGCAATGATCCTGCACCAAATTAGATCTATACTCTTCTTCAAATGAGCCTCACTTGAATTTATAATTTATGACACAACTTTCATGCTTTAAAAAATGCGAAATGTTCCTAAAATATAAATAAAAAATGCTGATGAAATATTTATATTCTCTTCAAAAAAAATGCTCCTGAAATTATATTACACATCTTTCACACGGAATTGGTAGCACAACCCCATGGCTTACACTACTCATAATTGTCCACGCACTCTCAGATTTCACTGCTCTGTAAAAAACCGGCGCAAGGGTCTAAAATATTTCAGGCAGAGATGCATTACAAACTGGAAGTTGCTCATAGGTTTTAGAGGGGAATCAATGGATGCAAGTTTGTGACCATCATTGAGGAGTTTCAAAAGAAATACTGGTAAATATAAAGCTGCTATAACAAATACATCGATTACAAATAAGAAAAGAAGAAACCTTCGCATGGCTCGTGGCTCTCAACCCCACCTTCCTTCTCAAGTTTTTACAGTTCTGTGTCACATATACCAACAGAAGCTGCCACATCGAATTCAAGTAGCTACTACAAGTTTTGGGTCTGAGTGGCACCAGCGCTGCACAAAACACCCTAGTCATAGATGAAGAACAACGCAAGAGTCGTCCCAACTCTACTCCTTATCACTCCACGCTGCTTCTGCTCATATTTCTAGAGTTTAAGACTGTGAACCTTCGAGCACCAATGAAGAGATCTAAATCATTCTTATCAATTGAAAAATTCCATAGCGCACAGTCACACCCTATTTCTCTCACGTCTTTCACAGCAAACAATCACGCTCGGTCAACATCCAGGTGCACCTCCTCACAACGGAGGTTCAGATCCTGATCTAATACCAAATTAAATAAAAAACAAATGCAACACACACAATCGTGAGATAGAGCTCACAAATTTTTTTATTTATCTCAACGATGACATTACATATTTATAGGATAGGCACTCACCTAATCTTCCTAAGTTTGGGGCAACAATTCTGAATTGGTGGAACTAAACTCTAATTATAAAACTCTCATTCAACAAACCATAACCACTCCTATTTCTACATTATTCTAGATTATTCTCACAGTATCATCATATATAGTTCATGTTCTAAATTTTTTTGAAGTGAATTGGCTTTCCAAAATGCAAAACTACTCTTTTAGGTTAGATCTCCAATCAACTTTAAGTTTTTTTCTACTTGAAACATGGAAGTATGAATATTTTAAGATCTCTAGATCATGCAAAAATTTCGATGATGGTCTGTTTGAAAGAGGAAATATTATCTTAGAGTGATTCATGTTATTGGATGAGTAAAATCATATAAGAAAATTGGGAAAGTAATATGTTACTTTGGAATAATTAATTATACATGTTTTTTTGTTAACGTATTGCTTATATTAATTTTTCGAAAATAGATTATTTCAATGTTAAAATTTATCTACTCTCTCAGACTCACTCAGACTCTACTCTCACTATATATTTTGGGCAAGAGAATAGAGAAAAATCTAAAAACATAAGAAAATTTCATATACATACTAACACTATTGCCCAAAATACCAAATTCGTTGTTTATAAATTTCCTTGCCCATTAATAACCAAAATTCAAATTTTCTTTGTGTATAAATTTTCTTGCCTAGTATATAAACAAAATTAAAATTCGCTTTATGTTTATCCCTTCCATGAATTTTATCAAAATTATCGAAAGAAATTAAGAAATAGAAGTTAGTGGGGAATTTTATAAAATATAAACATAAAATAAATAATTATTAAATATAAATTATGTATAAATATGAATATTTATATATTTCGAACTCAACAAAATTGAATTGGTTGAGTATTTCAATTTTATGTTGAGTTTATGATGATGATTGTTAACGTCCACTGAGACCAATATTTGGACTATCAGATCTAAAGAAAAAACTTATTATTTTGATTTAAGATTCTATTCCTATGCTCAAAAAAGTTGGAGAGAAGCCTTCCGAGCTCACTATAATTTTGACATATTAGAAGGCTAGGAAGGTCAGTATTGCAACAAATATTATGAAATTGAGCTCTAATGTGGTTGTATGCGGGGCACTCTAAGAGGAACTGATTTTCATCCTCAATGTTCATATTCTCACAGAGATGGAAAATACTTTCCATCCATGGTGTTTTAGGAACTCTCCAATGACCTGCCTCACTGTGGAGCTCATGAGAGTTCGTTCTAATCTTTGCCATATTAATTTTCTTCTTTGAGCTAGTTAAAATAGAGAGATAATTTTGATCTTCTAGGGTGGGGTTGATGACCTCCTTATAATATCTTAATTTTATTTTAACTGCTAGATCTTTCTCACACCACATTTTTTCTTTGAACTTAGAAGTAACAATTTTTTTAACGTTATTAATGTTTTGCAATGCCCCATTCTCGTCGATCTCCCAATGGTTTAACTGGGCCCTAACGTCTTTATACCAACCACATTTGAGCCTTAGGTGATTTTGGCTGGAATTTAAAGCTAGCTTAGGAAGGCTATGGTCTCCTATGCTATTGAGTTTGTGCTTATATAACAGAAACATGGTCATAGCTAGGCTCCTAATAGGGGAAAGACCCACTTCTATAAGGAGAATAGGATAGGGTGTATTTCTTTTAATTTTTAGGCTATATGTTATAAAATGCTTCTATATTTGCTCAATCTTTCTCTAGGATTCTCTAGAGATGTTACAACCCCAAACCTCACATCCATATAAGATAATAGGAGTGAATAAAGTTTCAAATAGGAACTTATTTCTGTCCCACATTACGTGGTTTGTTGTTTTACAATTATTTTCTAGACCAAAATAAGCTTTCCACCCCCATTAATCCTTTTCTCAATGCTATAGTTCCAATTGAGCTTGTGATGAATATCAATTCCTAAGTACTTGTAAGAAGATACTTCCTATGTATTAAGCATTAAAATCATTTTGATATACACAATTTGTAATATTTAAATTTCTCTAAAATATAAATATAAATATTATTAATTAATATGAATATTTATACACCTTGAATTCTACTAAATTTATATTGTTGAATATGAATATTTAATGTTGAATTTATATTACTCATTAAATTTAATTTAATTTATAGCATATAATATTCAAATTGAATGATAGGTTTACCTGTTAAATTTGAATTTCGTCCAATTATTAAAGTTGCTTGTCATGAACACAATGCTAAATTTAAGTTAGTTTCATGTCTAGCCCTTTGACGAATTTTATTTTCTTTCATAATTTTTTTCAAAACATATCTTCCAATAATATATAAAGTCATGTGTTGGTTATTTTATTTCTAATAAAAACATCATGATATTAGTGTTTTATATGCATTTAAGATGATGAATTGTGAATTATGTGTATAATGTATTTTTGGCATTATTATAATGATTGAGATATTTTATCTCATTAAAAATTCTAAATATTTTAGATGATGATTTAGATATTTTACACTTTAGGTATGAATGATACTTTTTTAAACCATAGTATTATTAATATGAATGATAATTTTTCAAACCATAGTATTGTTATATTTTTGAAAGAATTTTTTTATGACGATCAAAATCATCATTTAAAAATATATTTTATTCATTTTCTCATAAAATTGATTTAAGGAAGATAGTTCAAAAAATAAGTGAAAGAAGAAAAATGAAGTGTATGTGGAAATAAAAAAAATATTTTCAATGAAAGAGATCGAAATAATAATAATATCATCTTTGGATATTCCATGTTCTAAAACATTTTGAAGTGACATGGCTTTCCAAAATGCAAAAAATATTCTTTTAGGTTGGATCTCCAATCAAATTTATATATTTAATTCTACTTGAAATGTGGAAGTATGAATATTTTGAGATCTCTAGAACATGCAAACATTTCGATGGTAGTCTGTTTGAATGAAGAAATCTTATCTTGGAGGGATTCATGTTATTGGATGAGTGGAATCATATAAGAGAATTGAGAAAGTAATATGTTATTTTGGAATAATTAACTGTACATTTTTTTTGTTTGTTTGTTAATGGACTGCTTATATTAATTTTTCAAAAACGGATTATATCAATGATAAAATTTCTCTACTCCCTCAGTCTCACTCTCACTATATTAATTGGGCAAGAGAGTACTCTCTTGGCCTCACTCTCACTATATTTTTTGGGCAAGAGAGTAGATAAAAAACTAAAAGCATAAGCAATTTTTTACATGATTTCCATAAACATACCAGCACTACTGCCCAAAATACCAACACTACAAAAAAAAACTAGGAGTAACTACATTGAGTTGGAGGGTTTATCTCTTGAGGTTTGGCGGGGATGATGAGAGGACCTCACCCCTCATGCACATGGTAAAAAATATTAGTCATTCTCACTTCAATTTCATTCAGCCTATCATTAAACCTCCGTTGACTAGGACACATTATAGTGAGGCATTCCATAGTTTTTCCCTACAAAAATTACAAATCATTTATGTAAGAAACTAGCTCATTTATATCATCATACCTATTCTCATGGAGAATTTCCAAACTAATATGTAAATATCACAACTGATCTACAATAGAGGCCAACAATGTGATTTGCACCACATTTCCTAGCAACAAAGCATGGTCCTAAGCAAGCTTTCCCTAAAGAATTGCATCCTCCACTACATGCTCCTCCTCCAGCTCGATCGGGTCCCTAGGTTGGCAGCAGTGGAAAAATCCTCTCCTATCCATCCCTCTATGATGCATCATAACGACAGGTTGTGTCAAGTTCTCAATGACTGTCCCATATTTCCCACTAGGTTGTCGCATGGGAGGGGCCACCCTCGCCCCACTACACACAATATGCAGACAGGTTTGACTGGCCACCTCTTGGACTTGGCACCCCTACTATGAGGGAGGAAGTCCTCCACTTAATACACAGATATTAGAAAAAACCTTGCACTCCAACCATGATGCTTCAACATAATACCTATGTCACAAGGGAATATGGTTCAGGAGGGCCTAAAGATCAACTTATCTAGAAACTTCAAACGTGAAACAAAGAGTGAAATGACACCACAAACCAAGATTCTGTCACCAAAACTCCAAATACCTCTTGATCACAACATAATTATCTATAAGAAAACTTTAGTTGCAACACGTTCTTGGGTGTTGTGACAATCATTCTCCCCTGGATCCCACACAACTCGAAATTTCACCAAGATCAGGCACATAAGAGCCCCATTTCACCCCTGACGAGTTCCTTGAGACCTAATTCCGCCTAAACCAACGTGCATACATAGGTGAAGGGCGTCTAAACACTTAGTTGTGTTCAAGCCTATAAACGTCAATCCCATAACCAATGTCCAAATGTAGAATATAACTAATAAATAATGGTTTCCATAACACTCGACCACCTTCTCGATGCCTTAGCTCGCTCTGCGGAATTGGAGATGATCTTCTCGCATGCCAACTACATGTGTCATGTCACTTAAGTGAAGTCTCGTGCACCATGGTCCCGTACTTCAATACTGATCACCACACATAGTTATCCTTATACACACTTTGATCCAAGATATCAATTATCTAGTTTACAAAAAATAGTCTTTTTAATATAATTGTTTATATAATAATTTAAACTAATATATTTATAATGTGAGAATTATAGGTAATATCATTTGATGCACAAATCTAAAAAAAAGTTATCGAGTTCAATAATTATTAAAATCTTTATATATCAAAATTATCATTATTTAAATTATTTATTTAAATAAAAATATAATTTAATTAATACATATTAAAAAAATTAATAAACTATTATTTAATATTAATTATTTAAATTTAAATATAAATAGTAATAATAAAAACTATAAATTAAAAAAAATATAAATTTAATTTCAAAATACTTAAAAATATTCAAATTCGTCATAGAGTAGCAACATGCATACACACCCCCAAATCCTACAAACAGAAACCTTAAAAAGGATGAATAATGAAACAAGCGAATAGAAATATGAGCCACTCTTTTCTTACGAGGCATCCGTCCACATGATCAAATTGTGGGGTCAGATATGACCGTTAGACTTATGACCTCGTGATAGAACGATGTGTTTATATGAGTATCGTGTTGGTAAATTTGATGCTATTTTAGAGATTGTTTATATGAATATTGTAAATTAAATATTTATGGGTAAGTATGTTTTTATAAATAAATATATTTAATTTATATATTAATTTCTTATAATTAATATTAATAATAATAAAAAAAAAAATTCTAAGTTAGCGTAATCTATTTATCAACAAAAAATATGTACATTAGGAATTATCCAGGACCAGGCCCGAGTTCGAGTCCTGTTAAAGCAAAAAATCATTGTTGAGCACTGCCCTCCACGAGGGAAACTAGTGCTGAAAGTGTTCCAGCAAAATCCCACGCAGGGGGTGCATCTAGTTCGGAAAATATGAAGCCTACGAGACAGAACCAAGAACATTAAAACAAACATGAACATTTTCATAAAGTAGACAGAACCATAGCAAAAACCAGGAACGAAGGGAGGCGCTACTCGTCCGGTGCCTCTTCAACGACCCTCCACCAGAGTTCATCTGGTTCACCATCGGTCATGTACAGGTCCTCTACAGAGTGAATAACTTTCTCAGCAGCAAGAGGTCGCTTCACCTCGCTCATTTGAATTTTATGCTGTGCGCTCGTAATTCCATGGTCCTGAGTATCATGGTGCTGCTCTTGCTGATCCAAACCAATGTCAATATTCATCTCATCGCCTTGGCTAGCCCCCTCCTAGTTGATTTCCATATCCTGCACGTACACACCGCTAGCACTTTGCCTTATGGCATGCATTTCCGCAACTCTCCCTGCCCGCCCTCCTGAATTGGGAATCACCTCCTGAAGGGATTCACGAAAGACAATAGTAACATAGGCGGTGATTCTTGGGTAATTGAGCGCAATGACGAAAGAGAAGTTCCTCATTTGGGAATGGGCAGGAGCATGCGGGGGAGTGGGGGGGCGAAAGCTTTGCCCAGAATGAAGAATTCGACCCCTGGTTGCTCTGGAGGTGCTTTCAGAATTAGGAGAGACCACAGCGGAGGTGCTGGAGGACGTGGGGGAGCGTCTTATCTATCGCCGAGAGGAACCTCTTCTGCATCTCATCCTGTGCCTAAGACGAGGCATTCTCACAATCGTTGCAGAAGCCCTGGAGGAATTCTGGAAGCCAAGTGCGTGAGCGGGAGCAGGATGGAAGCCCTGGACAGATGCTCAGTCCAATTCCCCGTGGCACGCATACAATTCCCAGCTATTGAGAAATGTAAATTGTCGCTGAGCTCTAAACAACCATGAATCCTGGTGCATTTACCTGTCATAGTGCGCTCGGAGGAGAGCCGAACGTCTGGAGAACAACAAACTGAAACAGGCTTGGGAAGACTGCTATAGTAATGCTTGTTCGCCATCCTGTAGACAAATGAACCAATTCTACTGCCAACCTTTAGCATTAACCCCTCATTAATATGATTAATTGCCATGTCCGGGTTATAGCATGTGGAGAAATCTCGAACTCCGGTAGCTGGATTGTGATGCGCGTCGGGTTGTAAATGCCTTAAATGCTACATTCGCTTGTGCAGGTGCCGAAGGACACTTGATGGTCTGGTTGGCGTATGGCTAGCCAGAATGCCGCCAGACCATCTAATCTGCCCATTTAACTTCTTAACCACCCGCATCCGGGTTTTCTGCATCTCGTTGGAGCAGCATTTGGCATTCCTGTCATTGATCCTCATTTTGAATAATTTCAAGAGTACCAGTGAGAAGGTTGTGTTCATTGTCGACTCCAACATTGGCCAGGAAATCAGCAACTCTGTTTCCCTCCCTTCTTGTGTGCAAGAAGGTGAGAGCCCTGTTTTTGATGAGCCAATCCTCAATTATTTTCAGACGAGCCTCCAGTCTCCAGCTGTGGGCTATTTTCTGCGCGTGAGCCCCGTTGAGGAGCTGCTTGGCCAAGTTGATGAGGATTTGTGAATCCCCTTCAATCTCCAGAGGATGAAGCGTTAAATGTTGAGAGAGGAGAAGACCCTGCCAGAGACCTTCTAATTCTGCCAAGTTGTTAGTGTCCCAACAGAGATTCCCCATGTAGATTGTTGTAGGATTGCCTTTGTGATCTCTGATAATGCCTCAAAAACCTGCTTTGCCTGGATTCCCCTTAGAAGCTCCATCAAAATTGAGTTTGAAGGTGTGCTCCGAAGGGGGGTCCACATCCTCTTATTGTTATTGGATTTAGGTGTGTTGCGCCCTGGCGCTTGAGGATGAAGTTGAATTCCCCAGTTGTCCCAGATCTCTTTTTCCTTTTCCATCGTGGGGAAATCGCTAGTATCCCAAGAGTGTATATTGAGGGACTCAGCAAGACTGTGACAGAAGGTCCTCCAGATAACTTCCAGAGGAGTGGTCTAATCCCTGAAGATATGTTTGTTTCGTTCCTTCTAGATCGTCCATAATAATAATCCCAGGATAAGGCTCCAAAGATGGTTGAGGAGAGCACTAGCATAGGGGTGCGAATGCCATTCTCTGATGGTGTTGATAATATCTTTAGAGGGTCGGCAGTTGCGTTGGCATCGAAAGCTGACTTTTTCCCACAATTGGTTTGCTAGAGAGCAATCATTCACTAGGTGTTTATGCGTTTCCTCATGAGCACAGCAATTGGGGCAGATGGAAGGACCATGAAAGCTTCTCTTTATTAAGTTATCCCAGGTGAGAATTTTTTGATGCCCGAAAAGCCATAGGAAGACAGAGACATTGGGCCAGATCCCTGGTCTCCAAATTTTTTCCCATAGAGGGTCTTTGGGTCCTAGATCCTGAATGAGGATCCTGTAAGCTTCTTGGGATGAGAAGGAGCCCTTTGGAAAAGAACCCCATCTTAGAATGTCCTGGCTGTGCGAAACTCTGGTACATCTTCTTTTGAGCTCAGAATTTAGTGCTTCCTGACTCTGTTCCTCTAAGTTCCTCGTGATCCTGTTAGCCGGTTTCCATTGTCGATACCCTTGAGTCGCGTTGTCTTCCCAATATTGATGTACCGTTTCCAGTCGCTGTCTCTCCCAATCCGGACCTAGCGGCGGGCTGTATGTATTGGTTATCTTTGGAAATTGATCCCAAGCATATGTCCAGAATCTAGCAGTTCTTCCATTCCTCAATTCCCAGAAGCTGTGTTGTTGAATCAACAGATAGTGCTGTTTAGCTACATTCCATATTAGTGATCCTTTCTCCCTGGGTATGAGCCTGATTAATTCTTCCGGAGGTCTGTGGTTGGCATATTTTTCCGTCCAAATAGTAGCCCAAGGTTTGTTGGGGTTTGTGAGCCACCTCCACCAGATTTTTTCCCCCATGACCTCATTGCTGTGAGAAGGATCCCTTAATCCTAATCCTCCTTGACCCTTAGGCTTGCAGACCAGAGACCATTTGACCAAAGCCCATTTGTGGTGTGTACCTTTGGATCCCCATAAGAAATGTCGTTGCAGGGCTTTAATTCTTTTTAGAACCCATTTGGGTGCTGCCAAGATGGAGAAAAGGTAGAGAGGCATGGCCTGTAAGACCGATTTGATGAGAATCACTCTGCTAGCAGTATTTAGGGTCCTGTGAGTCCATGAAGAGAGGCGGGCTTCTAGTTTGTCAAGGAGCTCACGCCAAGAAGCATGCTTTAAGGCTGAGGCAATGAGAGGGGCGCCGAGGTATTTCGAAGGGAGGGTGGCAATGGAGAATCCAAGGATACGAGCGATAGCTGTTTGGGTGTAGGGAGGAGTGTGGAAGAAAAAAATTTGGGATTTGGCTGTGTTGATGCATGCTCCCGAGGCTTCCGAAAAATCAGTCAATAGTGTGGTAAGTCGAGAGGATTCATGCACAGAAGGGTACCCAAAAACCATATTGTCATCCACAAATTGTTGGTGGGTGATGGCGGGGGATTGATGAATAGAGAGACCTTGGATTTGCTGGGAATGAAGGGCATTTTTGAGGTGGCGCCCCAGACCTTCTGCTATTAGGACAAAGAGGAAAGGGGAAAGGGGATCCCCTTATCTTATCCCTCTGGAGGGAGAAAAAGGACGCAAGGGGATGCCATTGATGAGAATGGGGAAAGAAGCTGAGGAGATAAGATTATGAACCCAACGGATCCAGGTTGGAGAAAAACCAAAAGCAAATAACACTTTCTGGATGTACATCTAGCTTAATCTATCGAAAGCTTTTGAGAGTCAATCTTAAGAATCATACCTGCTTGTTTAGTATCCTTGAGGGAGTGAATGACTTCATGAGTAAGGATGATGCCATCCAGGATCTGCCTTCCTTCCACATACACAGCTTTCCCCGGAGAGATGAGTAGAGGCAGGAGCGGTTTGAGTCTATTGGCAATGACTTTGGAGATTATCTTGTATATAACATTGCATAAAGCAATAGGGCGGAATTTTTTCGGCGTACAAGAAGCTTCTTATTTTGGGATTAAAGCTATAAAGGTAGCATTCAATGATGGGAGGAGCTAGTGAATTGTACATGATTCATCCACCACCAACCAGACCTCTTCTTTTATCGAATCCCAAAATTTGTGAAAGAACGTTGTGGTGAAGCCATCTGGCCCCAGAGCCTTCCCTTCTTTGAGCTGTTTCAAGGCTGTGTCTACCTCTAGGCGTGAGACAGGGCAGAGAAGGAGTTGGTTGTGCTCTTCGGTCACCAACTTTGGAATGTTCTTAGTGATCTTTTCAATGGCCTGTGATCTATGCTAGGGAGGTTCTTGATGCATGGATTGGAAGTGATTAATGAGGACCTGCTCTATCTCCTCATGCTCTTCCACCTTCTCCCCTTCTTGATTCTTGATGAAAGGGATGTTGTTATGCATGCGTCTTTGGATGGTTGATCTATGAAAAAATTTTGTATTTCGTTCTCCCTCTTTCAGCCATCGAATGCGAGATTCTGCCTCCATAAGATTTCCTCCTGCTTAGCTCTTTCCTCCATCTGAGATTGACGCTGTTGTTATTTTTCCAGGGCTTGATCCGTGCAACCTTCCAAGATGATTTGTTGCTGGAGAGCTGCCATCTCTTGGTGTATCTACTTCTGAGCTTGAAAGATATTGCCAAAGGTGGAGTGATTCCAGCTCTTAATTTGACCTTTCAGGTATTTGAGCTTTTGTTGGAACTTGAACATTTGGGACCCTTTTGGCAGTATGTAGCTTTTCCAGATCGAGTTGATGAGGTCGTTGAACGCATGGTGATTTAGCCAGAAGGCTTTGAATCGAAAAGGGCGTCGCGCAGATTGACTCGGCCATTGCCATTGACGATATATTGGCCAATGGTCAAACCCGTGAAGGGGTAGGATAGAATCAGAGAAATCGCCCCCCAAGTGTACAACGTTGCCTGAGAGAAGAAACCTGTCTAGCTTGGAAGCAATGTTCTGCCGCCCTGCTCTTCGATTACTCCATGTGAACGAGCCATTGCAGAATTGCATGTCAATTAACTGTTGGTTTTGTATAAAATCTTTAAAAAAACTGCTTTCTGGCTCCAATCTGGATCTGCCTCCCATTTTTTCCTCCAACTTAGTTATCATGTTAAAATCACCTCTGATGATCCATAGGGGGTGAATCCTATCCTGGTTGAGCACTGCTATAGTGTCTAGGAGAGCAGATTTTCTCACTGCGTCCTGTGGGAAGTAGAAGTTTGTGAGATGACCATGAATGTTGGTGCCTAAGATGTGAAAAGTAGCTTGAATAAGGTGGTGTGAGGCATGGAAGTCTGAGAGAGAAATTGCCTGAGGGTTCCAGGCTATGGCCAGTCCCCCGGAGGCTCCCGATGCATCTACCGCTACTGACTGACATCCAGGCCAAGCTTTGGATAGAATGTTTCCAATCACACTGCTATTGCACTTAGTCTCTTGCATGAAGAATATCTGAGGCTTCTCCTGCTTTACCATGTTCTTTATCATTTTGTGTTTCCCGGGACAGTTGAGTCCTCTATTGTTCCACGATGTGAGCTTCATGATTCACTGTTTGGGAGGGGCTTGTAGTATTTTGTCAATTTAGCATATCTACCGGAGTCAACCAGGATTTTTCCCACTGTGATTTTTCTTTCTAGATCTGTTTTTCGGCCTCTCTTCTTGGAATCTTTTGGGATTGTGTTGCCATCCCACCTGCTACCTGGTGGGATTCCTAGTTCTTTCTATTGGAAAGCTCTTGCTATGATGACTTCCAGTGTTTCTATCTGATGTGCTTGAATCTTGTCAAATTCTTTTCTCTGGCATGCTTGTTCAAGCTCTAGTAGGTCAAGCCCTCTCATATCTATGCTCTCTGGTTCTTCTTCCATGAGTTGAACTTGACTACTTCCTGCTACTGGAGGGTCTTAGAGGCTGTCCACGTCCATACGAATAGATTTCCCCTCTGGGAGAGTGAAGGAATCTTCCACTTGACCAAACTGCATGCTCTTGGGCAGAGGTATAGTCTGGGAGTTCGGTGGTGGGCTAGACTGGGTGGTATTGACTTCAGGGATAATGATGGTTTCGGCTTGAGGGGTCAGGTCCGTGACAGTATTGAGGGCTTCAAAGTTGTTGCTTGAAGAGGGGATGGGGTTGACTGCGGAAGCGGGTTTTTTCCCATGAAAGGGCTTCTTATGGGACCTTCTACGGCTTGTCACCTTGGTGAACCCATCAAGAGAAGACGGATCTGGGTTTTCCTTATTCTTCATGGAGGCATTGAACGGACAGTCTCTGGATAGGTGTCCATGAAGGTGACACCTGCGACAACGGAAGGGTACATGTTCGAGGTCTAAGGGTTGTATCCACTCATAATCATCGTGAAAGATGCTTACCGAGTCCGGGAGAGCTTGATCCAAACGCATGTAGACACATATGCGAGCACATGATGTATAGCATCGCATTTTTGTTTCCTTCGTTATTTTCACAAAGTCCCCTATTCCTTTGCCGATGTCTTGAAGGGATTCCTCATCCCAGTACTCCAGCGGGAGCGAATACATACGAATCCAGACCGGCGCCCAGCTGAGGTCTTCGTTGTCTGGATTGAATCCCTCCACCCATTCTCTTAGATACAATCCAGCAGGGTTGAGGAAGTAAGGTCCTCTGTCAATAACCCTATTGCAGTCCTCAATGCAGATGAAGACCACCGTGAAGAAGCCCTTGGGTCGAAGCTGAAGTGTGATGTCTCCTTTGGGCTTCCATTTTGCCATTATCCAGCTTTGCAGCGCCTTTTCTGTTGGCCAAATGCCAATAAATTTTTTGATGAGCATGTGATCTTTCATAAAATGTATGCGTCCATTTATCCTATGGCTTGGAAGCTCTATTTTAGGTCTTTCCGTCGCTATTGGTTTGCAGGTCGCTGACTTCACCGTGGGGGTTTCGTTTTGACCCGCTTTTTTAGCTTGTGCTTCTTGATTCTTGTCATTTGTGTCTTTTGGTGTTTCTTGCGTCCTATTGTCCTATGCTTCAAGAATCTGTTGATTCAGAGCTGTAGTCATGGAAGTTCCTGCAGGAGATTTTTTGTTGGTTCCTGAGGGGGAAGACTGAGCGCCCCCCCCGTGGGGCCAGTCATGGCTAGAAACCCTCTACCGGTCCATGCATAAGCTGAGTGGAATGAAAGTAGTTTGCAGAAGGTTGCAGTAGTAGTCGGCGCAGAAACAGGGGTAAACGAAAAACCCTAGCAGAGCACCGCCCGTCGAAGTTGTTGTTTATATTCTTTTAGGTTAGATATGTGGTATTTAAGTTATTAAAATTTTTTGGGGATCAAACTTGTTATGGACCACATTAACTCTAAGTTGACTAGATTTTAGCATGTCACTTTCCTTATTACCAGAATAATAACTTCCATAAGATTTGATCATGAGGTCCATCGTTAACAAGATATGCTACTAACACTTGAATTTTTAATTTGAAACATAAAATAAAATTAGCATTCAAACATGTTATTCAAAATCTTAAAACAAATTGTTCACAAATCTCGTATAAACACACTTCCAAGAAAATGAAGGTCTTTATGAAGATATATAAACCAACACAAAAGTCCAAACTATAAAATATTACATTTTGGACGAAAGTGCAAGGACACTTAATTTCCATTTTCTATATTTTTCTCTACTTTTACCAAACACCTTATTGGAAGTGGCATTTGGAAGAGTGCCATAATTTCTATTTAATTCTCTACTTCCTTTTTAGAGACATCTTTTTTCTGACTCTGAACTCTCAAATTCTTGGGGTCTCCTAATTTCTCACATCTTTGTTTCGGAAAGAGGCACTACATTTCGCTTTGTTGGAACTATGGAATCTTTATCTCATGTACTGATCCATTCTTCTAATGCCATCCATCCATGCGAGCTCCTTGCGTATGACTTTTGGGTTTTTTTTTTTCTTGAAGACATGCATTTTGTAGATGTCATGATTAAAGGCATTTACGTGCAAATTTTACAATGAAACAAGAAAACCTATAGCATAGATGGCTTAAGAAATTTGAAGTCTAATTTGTGTATAAAAAATGATGTAGATCCAGTGGTTTTGGCTAGGGATTGGAGGAAATAAAACCATTATGTAAATTGTGGAAAATTTATTGCCCTTGTCGGATATATACCACAATGTAAGGTACAAGAATGTCAATATTTGTATAGATTTTCTTTGGAACCCATCCTTTCTCTGTAGTGGCCCTTAGTGGTGTTGGGACTAGGAAAAAGTCCTTGTAGCCACAAATTAGTGATGATCGAGAAGTTTCATTTAATGTTGTAGTCGTGCAAAATAAATTCATCTCGGAGAGATTTACCCTAATAAGTCATATTTTGAAACTCCTTGGGATACACATTTTGTTTTCGATCTTCTACTTCAGCTCAAGTATCAATTTCCCCTCTGGGGATTCAGAAAGATTTCTGTAAACGACGCTGCTACTAGATCTGGATGAAAAGCCTCACGAACGGGCAAGTTTATTCTGGAAACGCCAACGCTCCATAACTCCAGATCTAAATTAGTCCTCTTACCATACTCCATAAGCAGAAAAGGGTTTGAGGGAATGCAAAGAACCTCATTGCAAATTCGGGGCATAGGTCGCCATTGCGCCATCTGGGTGCAATAGAAAGAAATAATGTAACACCGCTAGTTTTATTTTTCTTTCAAAGTTAGACATTTGAACTTTAATCCAAAGGGGAGTG